>VDFB02252616.1:185014507-185088934 GCA_007258455.2 Sequoia sempervirens | reverse complement strand
AAGTGTCTCATCGTGGGAAGTGTCAATAGTAGAGGCCTTTATAGGGTCGGCAAGTGGTTGATCATGAATGGCATAAAGGTCAAGGAGTGGACCATTTTGGATTTCTTGGTCAATGGTAGGGTCTTGCTCAAAGATGGGGTTGTCATGGATTATATAGTCAAAAATAGAGCCGTTGTCAAGTAGAGGTGTGTTCTGGATGTCATGATTGTCTTGAAGGACTTCATGGATGGACTGAAAAATAGGGTCATGGGATGAACTACCTTGTTCTTGACATGAGGGTGACATTATAAGGTCTTGCTTTGGGCTTTCATTTTGACATGTATCCTCAAGTGTAGACGATGGAATGTGACTTTGAGTAATGACAAAATTTTCATGACTAGATGTGGCTTGTGAGGGGATGACTTGAAAATGATTAATGGATGAAGGACTAGGACAGGACGTGGGGACTTGGACTAGACTAGTATGTGAAGGACTAGTATATGACATGGGTACTTGCATTGGACTAGTATGTGAGGGACAAGGATAGGACATGGAGTCTTGGATTGGATTAATTATTGAATGGCAAGGATATGATATGGAGACTTGGACCAGATCGGTATGGTATGATGTGGGGACTTGACATGAGTTGGTAGATGGTTGATAAGGCATGTAGACTTGGACGGGATTAATAGGTGAAGGGTTAGAATATGACATGGAGGTTTGGAATGGACTATTGGACAGTTGGCTTCCCTTGTCAAGGTTAGGATAAGGGTGATAAGTGGACGTTTGTTGTGAATTACTGGTAGGAGTTATGTCAAGTGACTGTTGATGGTGAGGGTAGACAGATGGAGGTGGCAAAGTATTTATGTCAAAGCCTTGTGGTAACTTAGCCCCTTCATCCAAAAGCATGGCTAGATACCTTTGAGAGTCACGTAAGACTGATTTTTTTACAAAGGAGAATATATCAAGATTTTTCGCTACAGCTTCTATGTCTTTGAAATATACTCGCCCATTTTGGTCTCTCTGTATGAATGGTTCAAAAATTTTCCGTGATGAAGATGGAATGCTCATGGAAGATTGCATGTTCATGTTGTGAAATGGGTCGGAAAAAGTCCAATGTTGGTTTGTGTCATAAGTGTTATTATCGATGTTGGGATTGAAATCTTGTCCAAATTTTGCCATTTGTTGTTGTTGTCCTTGAAGCCTAGTCTCAACCGTAAAAGGGATTTGCTCAAATGAGGATGATGAGAATGACAAGTAAATGCAAGGATGACACTAGCCTATGTTTTTTGGATTTTATTTTATTTTTGGATAAAGGATGACAATGCAAGAAAGTGATGATGACCTAAAATGACAATGTTGACTCAAATTTTACCAACGCAAAATTTAAGATGACAAGTATTTTTGTATTTTCAGAATAGGGTATGCAAGATACAAACTAGGACTAATGTGACTTGGCAAAAGGAAGTACCTAAGCACTCTAAGCGCAATCATTTCTTTCTAATTGGAAATACCAATGGACTTGAAAATGACAAGGATGACAAAGGACAAGTGAACTTTTTGAACTAGACTAATGAGTTGGAAAAATTTCACCAAAAGGACAATGACTAGGAGAATGATGACACAATCCAAGGATAATCGAATTTTGAAACTAAATATTTTGCAAAGTATGACAAGGTTAACCTAAACCAAGGTATGGAAGATGGCAACCTATGGTCAAACTAATGTCAAAAGACTATGACTATGACACCTAAGGGCTGAAATGACAATTGAAAAATCTATACCTAAAGGTGCCAATGCAAAATGATGGAAAAATAGTGCAACCTTTGAGCAATTTCAGGATAATTTTTGACAGAGACTTGCTGAGGACAATAAATTGATTTTCTGAGTTTGTGTTTAAAAAATGGAAATGTTGACAGTTTAACCTTTTAGTGTTGAATGTTTTGTTTAGAACTGTGATGAAACCAGAAAGCACTTGACAAAGACAGTGTTTTGAATCTAAGCAATCACACATAAGACAAGCACAATCCTAAAAGGCCAATAGGCCAAGGGTTTGTATACTTGATATAGCCCATTGATATACCCCGGATTGGTGATAAACACCTTTCCTTCTCGAGAGTGGATAGCTTAGAATTTTGGTGGCATTGGCTCCCCTCCACAGCTCATTAACGTCATTCGAGCACACCAAATTCGAATTCTTGGGTAGTGACTTCCCAAGAACTACTATCTCTACTCAAGGGGATCAGTAGTGAGTGTCTTCGGGCATGATATTGTACCCTACACTATGCCAAGCAACAACCAATAGAACGGTTGGACACTAAAACAAGAGGTTTTTAATTCGGGCATTCCGTTCGTGGGGCATGATCCATGCGGCGAGAGTCCCTTTTCAGATCCATCTCGTGGGAACCACACTCGTGATTCTTGGGCTTTCCCCAAGAACCCACTTTTATATACCGACTGGAAGTCCCTCAGTGTCAGGGTGCTACCTGTCTGAGTTGTCCTGGGGTGAGTACTTTTTCCCACCAGAATAGGCCCAAGTTCTAGAGTCAGTAACCGTTTCTCTTACACCTAGGATTGCATGAATGCACAAGGGGAGAGGATACTCCGATATACCAAATCGTGAAGGGTAAAAATAGATAAAATGGGTTTGGTTTTCTGATCACCGAGTTTTCTCAAGGTGAGAGCATACTCACCTACCATTTTGCAAACACAGTCAAGCAAAGCAAACATGAAAGTTTTTTTTATGTGCCCCAAAATGAAATGTTTGCTAATCTATAAAAAGACAAGCACATTGTTTTCTTATTTCATCTTTGACATTCGAACCTACAGATAATGAATTAGTAGTCTTTTATGAAATGATCTTTGACACACGAATAGTAACTGCCACACGCTGCAAACAAAGATTAGTCACAACTATTAGAGAGTTAGCTAGTCACAACAAATCTGATTTTTAGAAATTTTTCTGATAGTAAAATGAAAAATACAAAGAATAAAGTCTATCTAAAATCTCAAGAGGTTTCCAAAAATGTAAATAAATAAAAAAAAATTGCTGTTTTACACCAGAAATTATTTTTTTATGAAAAATCATAAAAAAATTATAAAAAATACAAAACAGCTCTAAAAATTCTAATTTTTTTATTGGAGTCTTATTATGTCATCCCAAATCTTCAAAATAAAAATTTGTGAGTAGATCTGCAACCATGAGTGAGATATAAGCAAATCTTTTTTAAACCCAGATTTTAAAAGATCTATTTTTTGACTAATAATTTCGCATCCAAATTTAAAAACTAAAGAGTAGACCCCTATTAAAATTCAGAGAGCTTTCCAAAAATGTGAACATATCTGAAAAATTCGATAATTTTCTCTTGAAATTAAATTTTCATGAAAAACAACACAAAAATTATAAAAAATTAAAAACAAATCAAAAAAATCTAACTTTTGGAATGAAAGCGTGTGATGTTGTCCCCAAGCTACAAAAAAAAATTTGTGAGTAAATACTTAGCCGTTTGAAAGTTATGGTCGAATCTTTGGAAAGTAGGGCTTTGTCCACAATGATGCCAAACCTGCAACAAAAAGCAAACAAGCCCTGCAACAAGAAGAAACCAACTCTAAAAATTCCTCTTTATTTGTCTAAATATGTCGGGTTCACCAATGTAATCAAGGGAAAAATAGATTGTTAGATGATTAGATCAATAACATCAAAATCCACTGAAAATAACGAAGCACAAAGGAATACAATGAAAACAAAAGGGAATTATATCACCAGATCTCTTCATCCTCCATGGTTCCCCTTTGTTACACCTCCTAGCTTGCAGTAAACAAAGATGCCCTCAGATTTGTGTGTGAGCATCTATGACAAGAGACAAGACTAAAGCAAGTTTCGAAGGATTTAATTAAAATCTAAATGCCTATGCCAATGACTACAATTGCCAATCCCTATGCCTAAACAGTGCCAAGATTTGATTTAAATGACTATAAAAAATATTGAAATTGCATATGAAAAACTAAAATGTGTAAGTAAACGTCTAGAATGTCTATGCAAAATGTCAGCATGTATGTGTGTCATCGAAAAGTGAGAGGAAAATGCCATTTTATAGAAAATGTCATTTTGAGCGGACAAATGAGATTAATTGATGACAAGAACCTAAAATGAGAGGTCCAGATTAGTCTGAGAATCCCTAATTAGGGTTAGGGAAAAATCCTTAAGCAAACGATCAGAATAATATCTCAGATAATTGGATCGACGGTGGAAATTAAATGAGGAAATTAATTAGAAAAATAAAGATTTTTGAAAAATCAAGAAGATAAGATTGCCTGATTTGCGAGATTCAAAAAATCGAGAAGATAAGATTTGGACTGAAGATCAGATTTGGAAAATCAAGAATCTGCCTGATTACTTGGTTTTTGGAAAGATTAATTGCTAATTTGAATTAAAATAATTCAAATTATGGATTTTGAGAGATAATAAACAATCTTTTTTAGATTATTTATCAAAAGGACTGACAGTTAAGATTGAAATGACATTTTAAATAATTTAATTTATTTAAAATGAGAGGAATATTAATTGGCAATTAAATAATTAAATTTAATTATTTAATTTAGGAGATAAGACTAACTAATTAAATAAATTAATCAATTTATTTAATTAAGACAATCAGTGACGTATTAAATAAATAAATAAAATTTATTTATTTAATAATCGGGAAGAATTAAATGCCGAAAGGGAAATTAAATAAATTAAGAAATTTATTTAATCAAGGGAAGACTTAGACAATTAATAACGTATTTAATAAATAAATAAAATTTATTTATTTAATAATCATGAAGAATAAATGACATAAATGAATTAAATAATTATGAATTATTTAGTCAATAGTCGAATGTGGACCAAAGACATAATTAAATGCTTTAATTATGCTAGGATGAAAGTGGTAAAAATGAAGCTTGCAGGCCTAGGTCATTTTTAGGTGTCTACAGTAAACGTCACGGTTTCTAAGAAATAGCCCTTCAAAGATTGCTGCCTTTTAGCACTTTGGACTCTTAAGGGAAATCCTTGGTCCAATGTAGCTTGGAGTGATTCAGTGTATTTGGGTGCAAAAGAGGACCATCCCTAGCGTAAACGTACCCATCCAGATGTGTTGGAATAGTCTGTTTGGTCGTATGAGTTGTTGAATGAAAGTTGCACCACTTTGCAACTTTACACTGCTTGCATATAACAACTTTTCCCTCAACTGAAAACTTGCCACCACGGAAAATGCCTCCAAGATAGCAAAAATTGAGAGAGGTTATTGTAGATGGGCCAAACACAATCCCATAGCCTCAAACAGAGAGTCTTTAAATGTCACGGTTTTTGAGAAATAGCCCTTCAAAGATTGCTACCTTTTAGCACTTTTGACTCTTAAGGGAAATCGTTGGTCCAATGTAGCTCGGAGTGATTCAGCGTATTTGGGTGCAAAAAAGGACCATCCCTAGTGTAAAAATACCATCTGAATGTGTTGGAACAGTTTGTTTGGTCGTATGAGTTGTTGAATGAAAGTTGCACCACTTTGCAACTTTACACTGCTTGCATCTGACAACTTTTCCCTCAACTGAAAACTTGCCACCACGGGAAAATGCCTCTGAGATAGCAAAAACCGAGAGAGGTTATTGTAGAGGGGCCCAACACGATCCCATTTCCTCAAACAAAAAGTTTGTAGGAATCACAGTTTCCAAGAAACGGTCCGTCAAATATTGCTGCCCTTTTGCACTTTGGACTCTTAAGGGATTTCACTGATTGAACATAGTTCAAACTGCTTTGGCTTGTTTGGGTGTGAAAGGGGACCATACCTAACCTAAACATAACCATCTAGACGTGATGGAACAATCAGTTAGGTCATACAAGTTGTAGAACATGATTTATTTATGCACTTACAAGTAGTTTTCAGCCTCCAACCGAACTCCAATGCTGATTTTCGTGTGAAAAAAGTCACGAGACCATAGCTTGTTGCTTTCTTTTTAATGGAAACTAGTGGGCAGCAGAGTTAAATTCTTCATAGATTTAGCGTTTGAGATTGCAAGAAGACATCAAAATGGCTAGTGTACTAAATAAATTCTTATGCTTTTTAAAGAATGTTGATAACTCTACTCAGTTGGCTTCTTTTTTCAAAATCATACAAATTGAACCTTGGCATCAATAGACTCTGTTTATCAAGCTACCACAATTCATGTTTCAATGATGAATATTTATCATGCATGTTTTAAATGACATTCAAGTTTATGGTAGTTTTGTTATTTATATGATGTTATGTGATATTCTAACCCTAATTCATGCTTCTATGTTGCATATATATATATATATTATTTTTTCATGTTTTTTTACTAAGGAACCCAAAACGAACTGAACCACCCCCCAAAAAAAATTAGCAGAACTAGTGAACCAAACTCCCGAACCCGAACCCGAAGCCAAACCCGAAGCCAAACCCAAACCCGAACCTGAACATGTAACTTAGTTTGTAAGTCAGTTATTGGGAGTTGGTCGGTTGTTTTGCATGGGGGAGAGTCTTAAAAAAGGTTGAGGAAGTCATTTTTGGGATTGATGAATGTAATTTTGTGAAGAATCAATAAGATCATATTGAGTTACTTTGCAAACACTATGGTTTCTATAGAAAAAATATGTGTTTTCTCCATTGTTCGACCCCTACACAACAAGTAAACAGTTGCATAGCATGTGGAATAAGGGGGCAGCAGGCCTGAGACCCCTTTAAAGTTGGTTTGAGTGCTTTCTTTTCATTTTTTGTGAGTTTTGTGCCAAGTTTTCTCAAGGCGGGTAGTGAACCCAAATTTTGCATTTTGAGTAAATTATGAATTATTGAAGCCCTCCACCGACTGTACCTTTCATGTGGCTCGGTGGAGAGGCTATGTACAATATGATTTGAATGTGTACAGGTTCATTTTAGAAAGGGGAAATGATTTGTGAGTCTTGGAGTTGTTGTCCTAAGCAAATTATTGCTTAAATTGCATGAAAATGGAGCTTTTAGCCTAGAGTTTGTTAAAATCAATGAGAGTGGGGGAATCTCTTTAATGTTTAAGCATATTGGGGTCATAATAGAGGATTCTGAGTCAGTGGCATGGTCAGGGGAGTTGTGCAAGTGGGACTTTCAATAAACCCTATGCATTTGCATGGTAAACGAATGGTTTCATGGGATAGCCTGTTAAAGGATGTGTAGGTGTAGAATAATCTTAGAATTTGTTGTTTTATGACACAAATCAAGATTGTTTGGAGTGTTCTTGTGAAGATCAAGATTTTAAAGGGCACTCACTTTGTGAAAGAGGGCTAATTCACTAGCCTAGGATAGGGGTATGTTATTGGTTCTCCAATTTGGTCCAAAGGAGTCAAGGGTAGTTTTCACATATGTTTTCACCACCACTCTGCATCAATCCATAGCTTGTTTGAAAGCACTTGTTTTAGGCTTTTAGCCATAACAACAAGCCAGTGAAATGTTTGATAAAAAGCTTTCGTACACATGTATGAAAAAATGTCGTAGCATAGACAAGGCAGTGAACTGTTTGAAAAAATGCCTCAAAGAAATGCGGTCTCATAAAATTCCATGACAAGCAAATGCAATTGACAACTGCTCCTAGTTATTAGTTATGTAATGTGAAGTAATTGCATAATTTCTTAGGTTGACTTTGTAAAAACTATATTGTAATTGAATTTTTTTCATCTATCAGCATCTAGTTGTTAGTTATGCAATGTGAAGTAATGCTTTGAGTTTGAAAGATGTGCAATGCAATGTAATTAGCGATATGAATATAAAATTCATAATAAAAACATTCTTTTTTATGCTATTGTACACTGATATTTAACCATTGCTCACTTGATTAAATTTTCAAAGAGTTTAATCATGCACATGAAGAAGAAATTAAATTTCGATTGTCAACTTCTATATATCAAATTATCCAATAATGTTGAGTGTATCTCCATATACAAAAATGGCATCAACACCAACTCAAACAAAGTTTTACAAAATGTGGCATATGCCATCTTGATGTCTATTCAAAATTTACATGCCAAAATGTCTATCTCATCCTAAATTACTGGTGGATCATCAAAATGGAGCCTCTTTGAAGCTGTAGGAGTAAATGGTGACTCCTCAACATCCCCAAGATCAGTTGCGACCAAAACCACTTCCACAAGAGAGAATGGCAAGAAAGCTTGCTTCACAATGCAAGATTGATTAATGGTTGAATAGCTATTTCTTAAGCTTGAATTTCTTGATATGTACATGAGATGCCTTGCTTATAAAGGCAAGGTTGAAATGTAGTAATGAACATGATGTTGAAAAATGTCATGATCCTATGACATGAGACAACCAACAACCTAATCACCTAGGAAATGATGCATCCTAGCTAGATAATATAAGTTCTAGATAAGCCAACTAAAACTTCTAGAAAGAATATTTTATCCTAAGTAAACTTAACCATGTGAATATGTCCCCTAATTACCTAGTGAATGAATAAGCTAGGTACAAGACAATTATTCACACCAACACCCCCCCTTAAGTGAAACTTAGGGAGAAGATTATTATGCAAACTGTGGAAAGACTATGACTATGGGTCCCGGCTACTAGGCCTTGTTAGGTACCCATTTACAATGAAAATGATGCAATCTCTCACAAGCGGAGAAAAGGAGAAAACCTTGTGGGACAAAAATCCTCTCCAAAAGAGAGAAAACAAAACAAAACAAGCATGATGTATGGAGGACTCAATGATACCCCCCAAGGACAACATGCATCATGTATATACAATCAAATACCCCCCCATAAGAGGGAAGTAGAGAGATAAGATATCCCCCCCATGATGAAGAAGCTCCAATGCTGATGAAGAATGCCTAAAAACAAAAGATGACCCAATGTCTACAAGCAACACATCTTCCCTTTGGAAGAAACAAGTTCATAAGCTGATGATGAAGCCACTCCATGTCCAACTAAAAGGAGGAAGCATGAATGCTCAACATGTATGCCTCTAAAAATAGATGAAGATCCTCCAAGCTTGAGTGAGCAACAACATAATCATGGTCAAACTGAACCAAGAAACATGAAAAATCAAGTGATGGAGGAGACTCATGAATGCCAATCTCCAGAGACAAAGAAGATGGTATAACAGTTGTACTGAAACTGTCATCAAAGAGGAGAGAAATCCCCTCAAGTGTGTCCTCCAAATTTGCAGTATGAGACTCCATGAACAAGCTAGAAATCCTTGTCAAATACTCATCCCACAAAGCAAGATCTGAAAAACTATGATCATCCTACTGAATAGAAGTATCAATGGTTGAAGGAGAAAGAGGTGGAGGAGTAGGAAGCTCAGCACTGGTCTCAAGAATACCAATGTGTAGATGACCAAACTTCTCCTCACTAACATGGTTCACACTCAATGGAGTGTGTGATGCAGCCAAAGGAACATTATCATCTTCTAAAGCAAAATGTGAAAAGGAATATACACGAGATGAATGATCAGCCATCCCAATAGCAACAATATCCCTAGTCTCCAAGTCCCTTATGTACACCCTATCTAGAGTGAACTCAACTATTTTACCTTGACCCCCATGAGTAATTTGATAAATAGAAAGGAGATTAGTGGACAAGGAAGGAACATAAAGTACATCATTGAAAGTCCCTTCCCCCATATCAATAGAACCCTTCCCACTTACCTTCATATATGTATTGTTACCCATCAATATATGAGGTGAATTACAAGGCTCAAAAGAGGAGAACATATCCATAGAAGATGCCATATGATGAGATGCCCCTGAATCAAGAAGCCATCTATGAGATTCAAGACTTGTAGAGGCCAAGATTGCTTGTCCTTTCATCTTGTGTAGCCCAGAAGTAGATCCTATGTCCTGTGACTGAGATGAAGATGAGGGAGCTGCCGATTGAGATGCTGAAGAAGAAGTAGCAGACACTGATGAGGGAAGCTTAATGTTATTCTTTTGAAGAAGGTGTGTTAGTTCATCAATCTTCTTATTATAACATCTATTCTCATCATGTCCTAACCTTTTACAATATGCACATTTTGACTTCTTCTTTTTAGATGATTCCTCTTTAGAAGAGGATGTGGACTCAGGAGTGTTATGTGAAGGAGAATCTTTACCTTGCTCATTAGACTTGGGTGCTTTGTTCTACTTCTTACCTTTTCCACTTGAATCCTTTATCTCCTTTGCAACAAGAGCATGAGATCTAGAAGACTTCAATGTGCCCATGTGACCAAATTTTCTTGTTCCCTTGTGAGTTGAGCTACAAATTCATCAAGAGAAGGCATTTTGTATGCATTGCCAAGAGCATCCATTGTAGCATAGAAAGTAGAAACAAACATTGAATAATCAGGACCAAGCTTAGCAAGAATAGAAAGTATCAACTGTTCATCCTCTTTAGTGACCCCACAATTAGATAACTGCAATCTAAGAGAATTGAGCTTAGAGAAAAAGTCTTGGACATTATCAAAATCTGAAGGATTTAGACCCATTAGTTCATTCTCCAACTTAAATTTTCTCATCTTATCTAGCTTACCAAAGAGACTCTCTAAAGTATTCCAAGCTTCATTAGGATGAGTGCATGATGCTACATGATATATAAGATCTGGAGAAATGGACAACTTCAAAGTTCCAAGAGCTTCATCCCTTCTATCAAGCCATTTTCTTTTCTCTTTTGCTCTTGTAGGTTCTGGATCTTGACCAAATGTGATTCGTTGCAACTTTGATTTTAACAATAACAACTCCATTTGAGATTTCCACTCATGATAGTTATATGGAGTTAGAAGTACAAATTTTGTCAAATCCATGATACAATGAGATATTACAAAAGAGGAACAACAAATTTCCCTCACAATACAAGAAATCAACCTCTTTGTCCCAATAAGATTTGCACTTTTTTTGCAAATTTACAAGGAATTCCAAACTATCAAATCAGCTACAAAATGAAAAATATGAAAATCTAGAAACAAATCTGCAAAAAGAGAATGAGTAGATATGAAGTGCTCCTCAATACCTTTCCGATGCCACAAATTTGGAGAAAATCAGAGATCGGAGCACAAAGATATGAGCTCAAAAGCAGAAAATGATGACCGGGCTTCAACCTAGAAAAAGAGGCACAAAACTGAAAAATATCTGCAAAATATCTACACCACTGAAAAATTCAGACTTCCAGCTTTCCGTCGATATTTCGTTTGAAAAAATTCGCCTCCGTTAGCCAAAGTTATGAAAAAATGAAAAAAATGCCTATAAAAAGGCACTTAGGGGCAAATACACAGCACTGAAAGGCTAAATCGGAGCAAAATTTTGGCACCCGCGGGCTACAATTCGGGCATCCATATGACCATCAAGCATAAATAGGGTTTATGGCATGTCGACTTATATAGTGGGCTTTACAAAGGACACGGTCGGCCTAAACAATACATATCGGCATTTAAAGCTTTACAAAAGGTTTAGCTAATAATGTAAAGACTTCGACCAGTATAAAGAAACCGTCGGTCTTTTACAACAAAGATTGTAATATTAAAAGCAAGCTTTTATTTATTAAACAGATAATACAAACGTACCATCTGAATATGCCGATGTGATCCGACAAAGATTGATAACCGGTTTAACTATTGCTGTTACCTGTGTACCAGTTGACAGGTACCGTTGATGTCGAATGACAAGCCACGACCAGATGAAATCAAACCTGCCAATGGAAAAAAAATACTTTAAAGCTTGACCTCTGATGTCAGTGGAAGGTACCACTAATGCCGAAGAGATGCCGAAGAGATGCCAATAGCTACGCCGATGAGATGGGACCCGCGATGTGACGAGCCTTCAATAAGGGAGATCGGCTAACAGACCTGCAAAAGTACCCACGGACGAAGAGTGCACCGGCCAATACAATGTGACCGGTATATGGTGGCGGAAATATTTGTACCACCACAGATCTGCGATGGGACACAGAAAATTAAAGTGCTGACAAGTCTGCCGATGACAGAGATAGGTACTCGTACCCGTCGATGGAGGAATCGATGACCAATGGCCTAAGCCTGTGTACCCTGTACATGACGGAGCCTACGATGTGACTGATCGGCACGGATGTGATCATGGACGGGAATATTCGCCCAATGACCAGTGATGTACAAGGAGATCTGATCGTGTACCGCTGGTGGACGCAGACCTATTGAAGCAGAATATTCTACAATATATTCCGATCCAAAACTTTTGACCACATATATAAAGCCCGAAATTAAAATATTTTACCCCAAAATATTTTGCACGAAACTATATGAAAATCATAGTCCGATATATAAATAAAATTTGCCCCAAATTTTACAAAATACCGCAGAAATATTTTTCTGAAAAATATTTTTTGCGAAAATAAGAAAATTGTATCGCACAGGTGTTGTTCTAGCAAAATTTTTTTTGCCTCAAAAACAACTTTACCCAAAGTCGACGAATTTACAGTCAAAATTTGTCTTCGGAGCCTTTTGAACTCAACCGTAAGGTTATTGAAACCCCAATCTGCACCCAACAAAAATCTTCAAGCCAAAAATATCACCCTCTGATCTGGGAAGGAATTTGCAACACCTGGAGAGCTCTGATACCATGTAGGAGTAAATGGTGACTCCTTAACACCCCCAAGATCAGTTGCGACCAAAATCACTTCCACAAGAGAGAATGGCAAGAAAGCTTGCTTCACAATGCAAGATTGATTAATGGTTGAATAGCTATTGCTTGCTATAAGCTTGAATTGCTTGATATGTACATGAGATGCCTTGCTTATAAAGGCAAGGTTGAAATGTAGTAATGAACATGATGTTGACAAATGTCATGATCCTATGACATGAGACAACCAACAACCTAATCACCTAGGAAATGATGCATCCTAGCTAGATAAGATAAGTTCTAGATAAGCCAACTAAGACTTCTAGAAAGAATCTTTTATCCTAAGTAAACTTAACCATGTGAATATGTCCCCTAATTACCTAGTGAATGAATAAGCTAGGTACAAGACAATTATTCACACCAATAGAAGCACTTGTTGGATCTGAAGGTAGCTGCACAAGAAACATTCAAACCATAATTGAGATTAGTTATATTATATGATTTAAAATCGAATAATTAACATCAAAATCAATATACATTGAATTATAATTGAACTCTAAAATTGAAATCTTGATTACCTGAAATATCTGTCTCTTCAAAGGGTCAAGAATCCTAGAATATACCCCTCTCAAAGAACCGACCAAACCAACTTTTGTAATGTCAATCTATATATGTGAACAAAAACATAAAATTGATCCAAGTTAGCATACAATTGTTGGTAATAGGAACATATAAATACCAAACACAAAATAAAATAAACGCATACCTCTTTAGGCTGATTTTTTTCTTTATATCCTTTAGGTGTTTCAACACCTCCCCCTTGAGGTTTTTCAACACCTACTCCTTGAAGTGTTCCAATACCTACTCCTTCAGGCATTGTGGTAATTGTCAACAATGGCATATAGCTCATAATTTCCTGTATATAAAAATGACAAGTACATATGAAACTACCAATCTATGTCGATGTATGTATAATCAATATAAGATCTTAAAAATATTAATTCAATTGAATTTGAGTTCAATTACCTTCCCCTTATCTAACATTGCACTTCCATAATCTGGACAAGGCTGCACCTCACTCACACTAGGTATTTCCTACAAGAGGAAAATAAGATAAACATATAAGTTATTATATAATTTCATTAATGACAATTCAAATGACAAGCAAGTATATAATAAAAAAATGTAAACGAGTGAGTGTAAAAATATATGCTGTGTTCATGTCGAGGCCAAATGAAATGGACCTAAGGGTGCTATCAGTCACCTGTGCAAGCTCCTCCTCAGACATCAACTGTTAAATAGACCATGTAAATAAATATTAGTACTTTATACTATCTCTTATTAGTATTCATTTAAAAACAAATGCAAGTTATGAATTTACAACTTAAATCTTACTTGTGTCACTATTCCAATGTCCCCCTCTCTAGTAGGAGAGGACTTTGTAGGCTGTGCTCCACTCCCCTATGTCTGATCTATAATGTCCACATCATGGAGGTCATAATCAGAAGTGTCCAAGGGATGCTCGACGGGCTATACAAGAGGACCCAAGCATATCAGGTGGCACATAGAGCAAGTATGTGGCACACAAATATGTGGACCCAATGAGGATGCCATAGCAGCACTCGAGCCATCGCCAACATCATTAGAATGTGGCTGAGCTACTGTAGAAGCATGTGAAACCAAAAGACCACTCAAAGATTGAATAGCCTAGATAGTTTGTGTGGCCGCATCATGCATAATATCTAGATGATATACTGGAGGTGGCGGAGGAAGGGGAGGAGGGGGAACATATGGGTGTGGGACTACTCTAACTGCCCCTATTCTATCCTGGGGCATACCTCCACTAACACCCTGGAAGGGTTTAATGTCAAAGTAATTGACATGATGCCCTAACACAAAATCACCATATAATTTTTTAATAAAGTAAAATGGTATATCACAATTGTTGTTCGGTGGTTTATCAAAAACCATACACCAACAATCCCAAAAGTTATCTACAATGTCCCTATGCGTGCACCATTTTATAGAAAGTTTTGGTTTATTAACATTAACTAGCAAACCAGTGCAGGGGTTAACAAATAAAGAGGCTATTTGGGCTTTGGTTATTCTGAGATCTTTCACATCATCATAAGACAATCCAAATGCATAATATTCCCTCATGTCTTCTCACCATGAATGAAAGGCATTATGTTGGGTGGAGAGGGTTTCTATATTTTTAATTATTTCCTTCAATGTGTTTGACATCTCAGATAATCGAACGATTCTTGTATTAACTTCAGAAATGCCCCTCAATTGCTGCAATTTTTCACCAATTAAGTCTTCAATTGATGGCTACGGAGGTGGTGGAGTGTTTGGCATTTGTGCATTTTCATTCTCAGCTAGTGGATCATTTGGAATTTGTGCATTTTCATTCTCAGCAAGTGGATCGTTTGGAATTTGTGCATTTTCATCCTCAACAGCCATAATGCCTGATTAAAGTTAATAACTAATTAATCTAATTGAAATTTTAGACAATATAAATGAAAATATTGTAAAAATACCCTAGTTTTTTAAAAAAATAAAAAGCCTACTTTTAAACAAAAATCTATAAGATTCTCTAATTTTTAATACAAATACATAAACAACACTATTTTTAAATCAAAATCCATTCTAAACTCAAGTTTTTCATAAAAATTCAATCAAAAACCCTATTTTGAAAAAAAGTCCATAAAAAACTAATTGAAATTATACAAATCTAATTCAAAATTCGATCAAAGTAAATAAAAATCCAAAATCTAACCTTTCAAAATGGATATCAACTATAAATCGGATATCTGTTATGTGAAAAACCTCCTCACTGTGCGCTTGTGGCCCGTGAAAGTGTAAAATTATTTTAATAGGCACAATATATATATGCCTCAAATCGGATATCTGATTTGGATTGGATATCCAATTTGGAAATCTTGGTTTGGGCATTGCTTTGGAGAAATGTATTGACACCCAAGCCAAAAAAAATTCAACTTGGCGTTCTCACGTTTTTGGGTCGATGAAAAATGTAAATTTTTCCCCATTTCCACTTTTTGGCCCATCATGATCCTGCACATACCCATAATGGTCTTTCTTTGTGTTCCAATTTCCACCATAAAGATCTGTGTGCCATAATGGTGTTATTACCATTCTTGATGAAGTGGCAGTTAGTTATGTTTTTCTTAACAACCTCACATGCCTTCCATATGGTTTTGAATACATTGGATCTTGCAGGGGATATAGGGCAGGCATTGCTAAGGATATCACACAAAGGAAGAAGTTTCCATGATTTAGCCTATTTGGGAACTGAATTCATTGTATTATGTCTAATTAAGACCTTCCAAGGTTCCTCCCCCTCTAAAGCTCCAATTATCCACGTGGAGGCCAATGCAATTCCTTGAAGCCTCAAATCCTTAAGGCCTATTCCACCCCTTGTTTTGGAAATGGGGCACCATTCCCATTTTACAACATGCCTTTTCCTATTTCCTTTTCCATAAAACCATAGAAACTTCCTTATCTTCTTCTAGATTTCATTAATTTGATAGCTGCTTAAAAACCAAACTTATGCAAAATAGATATTGTATGATGATAGAATCTTTTGGAAAACTTATATTCTACCAGCCAGGGATTGGTATTACTTATTCCACTTGTCAATTTTATTTTTGATCTTCTCCTTTATCCACAACCACATCTCTTTTAGATTGGGTTCTATGGCAAAAGGAATGCCAAGGTATCTTAGTAGTTTTTGAGGTCCCCCCCATTGAAGATTGAACTTCTTTAACCATTCAGGGGGGTGTCATTTCACCCTAGCTTGTAAGATTTGACAAGTGCAATTTTTGCACCCAATTCTTGACAAAAGACATTCATCTTATCCATGAGATTATTCATATTTTCTTCCACCAATTTAACAAAGATTGTTGTGTTGTCTGCAAATTGTATGTTAATGAGCTTCCTATTTTCAAGAAGAGTAATCCATTTGACCATAAGGGATGTGCTTTTATCCCTTAACATGTAGTATAGTGCATCAGAGGTAATAACAAAGAGTGTCGGGGCAAGGGGCATCCCTACCTTATTGACCTCTCCAGGGTGAATTCCTCTATGAGGGTTCCATTCACATTCAGTTGTGCCACTACATCTACGAATAGTGTTTTAACCATACCACAGAAGGAGCTAGGGAATCCAAAGGCCTCCAATACCATTATTACAAAGGACCATTCAATTATGTCATATTCCTTTTCAAAATCAAGGAGCATTGCAACCCCTTGTTTGGTTTGCTTTTCCCAATCCATTGCTTTCGAACTGGTGATAAGATTTTCTAGTATATATATTCCCTTTATGAAACCTATTTGGGTGTTGTTTATGAAGGTTGGCAAGATGTCTGTTAGTCTATTTGCAAGCATTTTTTCCAAAAATTTGTAGGAAACATTCAAGAGGGTAATTGGCCTCCAATTTTTGACAAAAGTATGATCCCCATCCTTGGGGAGAAGTTTGATGATACCTTTATTGACATTTCTGCCCAGTGAGCCTCTTTCCAAGGCCTCATTATAGACTAAGTACAAATCTTCATAGACCCAGTCAATGAAGGTCTTATTGAATTCAATAGGGAGTCCATCCACACCAGGATTCTTATCATTTTTGAGAGATAGGATGGCCTTTTTTATATCCTCTTTTGAAATATCTTTGCCTAGTTCCTTAGCCTCCTCCTCCTTGATTTTCTTTGGAATAATCAACATTATATGATCCATGGATTTGCAAGTACTATCCTTACCCCCTTATGAAGTAAACAAGTCTTTATAAAATTGGAAAAATTGCTTCCTTATGTCTTCCTAATTGGTCAAGGTTGTGTCCTCTACCCAAATTTGATCAATCTGCCCTCTTATCTACCTTTCCTTGATGTAAAAAGAATTTGGATCTCTTATCTCCATTTTCTAACTAGTTCATCTTGGCCCTAACCCTTAACCCTTTAACTTTGACTACCTGTAGCCTTCTTAATGCATTTTTAGCCAAGTTTAAGTTGTTAGATAAATTTTCATCCTTAGGCCTCTCTTGAAGGCTGGCCTCAACTTTTAGAAAAATTTTCCTAAAGGAGACCTTCCTCCCATCTCCTATCCATGGCTTTCTTCTTTCCTATTATCTGAAAGAGAGTTCTAGCCTCTCACATTCAAGTCCCACATGTCAATGGCACTTATCCCTTTATGCATCCATTTATTAACTACCCTTAGGGGTTCAATGGCATTCTTGCAATCACCATCATTAAGTAGCTTGGTGTTAAGGATGAACCCCTAATCACCATATTATTTTACTCTTGCTTTACCCACCTTAAGAAAACAAATTTCCTTAATGGGGTGGTGATCTAAAAGGGTATATGGTACCACTTCCACTTTGTATCCTTCCTTTACTAGCACCACAAATAAAAAATCCTTATCTATGTAAAATCTGTCCAACCTACAATAAATCCTCCTCCCCCCTTTTGGGCATTACATCAAGTGAACCAAATACCACCACATTATCTTTTTTGAACTTTAATGGGGTCCTCTAATTTCAGCTTGGTCTTCATTCTCTACTAGAAGTACCTTTCATTACCCTTCCAATCCATGCTCACACCACCCCATTTATCCTCACTTCTTTCCACTAGGTTGAAGTCACCCCCAAAATCCAAGGAATATCTTGTAGCTTACAAATCCAATTCCACAATAGAATCCTTTCCCTATAATCATTTGAGGCATAGATATAACAGATACCAAATCAAGATTCCCCCTCTTGAGGATGACCCACACAACCCTATTGCAAGGAGACACTCCAAAACTAGACACACATTGCCCCCACTCCTTTTCCAGTAGGATGGATGCACCATATTTTCCTTTCTCATGACTAGTGATAAATTTTGAAGCCTTCTCCCAAATGAATTTTAGGTTTTTTTCCAATGTGAACCCAATAGCTTTCACCTCCTAAAGAAGGACCACATATTTTTCCTTCCTTTGTTCTAGGAATCTCCTTGCAACATGCTTCATGTCTGGGGATTCTAGCCCCCTCACATTCCAAGAGTAGCAGTCATTTTCCATCAAGATTGATATTTGGGGGGGGGTTACCTGTCACTCTTAAAGTTGTCAAAGCATTTAGGAATTTTGTTCTCTATTTATTCCCTCTTGGCAGTGGGCACAGGGATAACTCCACTATTCTTCTTTCTCTTTTCTTTCGCCATATGGAGACTACCCCTATCCATGTGTATGATAGCCCCATATCTTTCTTCTTCCTATACTTCCTAGTTTTTTCAATGTTATTTCCATGGGGACCTCCTCCCCTTCTATGGTATCCTTGGAAAAATACTCCCCTACATCCCATGCAAACACAAGACTAGAAGGTGAAACCAAACCATTTGAAGTTTCCACTTCATCTAGGATGTTAATAGACACCGATGTTGGCTCTGAGTCAAGATAATCATTTATTTCTTGTTCAAGGTTGTCCCCATTAACTTGGATTTCACCCATTCTTGCATTACCATTCATTAAGTAAACGTTAGAGGGGCACTAGGTGCTGATAAGTCCCCCTGTTGTCAATAGAGTTGGGCATTCCCCTATTGGTCTGACCCTCTACCATCACACTCTCATCCAGAGGAGTGTAGGAGTAGGTGTTTTTCCCTTCAAATTCACTTACTAGCCTTTTGACTTGACAAGTAACTTCAACTTCATTTTTTTTTAAGTCATTTTTATAATTTTCTTGGTTAAATTAGCCATATTGGTCCCTTTTTCTTTTATGAATGTTTTGAAGTTAAAAGTGTAAACTTCATTTTCAGGTTTCTTACTTGTCTGTTTTAATCTTGCTTCCATATCTTTTTGTTTCATGTTTCGTCTAATTTTTTCCAATGCCAATTGTTATGCATTCCTTTTCCTAGGGTTTGAGCATTCCTCTGGACAGGGTACCTTGTTATCATCCAATTATTCAATTTTGTCTTCTAGACACAGGCCCTCAGTACCAAATGTCATACTTAGTAATGATTTTTCCACTTCTTGTATTAAGGTTTTCCATTGATTAGAATTTCTTTATGAATCTATTAAATTTATTTAGTGTGTTTTCCACGTTCACTTCCTAGTGTGTATTATTGTTATTTTGATCTTTGAAAAATCCAAAATTTGGGGCATTTTTATTTATGTTCGCATTTGAGGAGGGATTGCTATTGTTTCCATGCTCTGAGTTTACCACCTTTTCCTTTTCCACCACACAATTCACTAAGGATGAGGTTGGAAATTTTTCTTCCATGGTTGGGGCAGGACCATTAATTTTCTTTTTTATTAAAGGGAAATTTCTTCTGATATGTCCTTTTTGGCATAAATAGAAAGCATTAATCCCCCCTAGGGATTCAAGGGTGCAAGTGAATGAACCATTTTTAAGTTTAATTCCAACACTTTAGGGACATCAATTCCTAGGTACAACAAAACTAGAGCCCTTGCATCTAAATGAGGCAACATGACTTTGGTCTTGTCTAACCTAATTATGCTCCCATAGGGCTCTAGGAGCAGGATAAATTTCCATAGTCTTGGCCACATGTTTAATTGCTATCCACCTAGGGATCCATAGAGTCAAAACCTCCTTGTTTAAGGCTTTTGGTAGCCATGCCAAGGCATGAAACATAGATTTGTAGACATGCCAAAATTGTTTGTTAATTACTTCTTGCGATTTAGGGTTTTTAAGGAAAACCACAAACAATCCCCTCTGTACTATTCTATAGTAATAAAAATGAAACCCTAATTTCTTTCCCAAAACATTATGAAGCAATATTATCCATGTATTTCCTCATTGAGACCTTAGTAATGTCCATGAATGCAAATAAAATCATAGTTTTTTATTTAGATTGCATCATCTAAAACCTTATTCAGAATTTGGACAACTTTCTTGGGGAGGATGACAAGTGCTTACCTTGTCCTTATCCACCCTCGTCCTCAAAATTATCGACACCCTCGACCAAGAATTTGGTACCTTGTGGAAATAAGTTCCTATCTCCTACAACAACATCCCTAAAAGATTTTGAATGCACATTATATGTATTTTCCTTCTCATGCCCATTTATCGGACTGTCTGGGGGGTCTGTATCCCCCTCCATAATTAATGTTACACTTCCAAATTACCACACATTCAAAAAAGATAGAAACTCAAGCAAAAACACAACCAAAACCACATCCATGGTAGACCAAAGTAAGTAAAATAAAGGCGAATGATGGGTAAAGAGGGGCCATACTGCCAGCCAGGCAATGCCAAACGTGGAGGAGGGCCGAGCCTCCTCCACGACTTCAAGGGAGGTCCCTTAAAAAATAGAGGGAAATTCCTTTGCACACGATGCCCTCAAAGCTTTCCCTACTAGAGATATTATGACAAGCATTATAAAATTTTATAAATTGGCTACAACTTTGAATAATTTCAGCCACTAATAATCCACTCTCATAATCTTATGAGTAGTAGATTTTGTCATGAAATTTTCACCACACAATATTTTGTGGCATTCCCTACTAACTCTTATAGACTAATCTTTATATAATATTTTAGGTGCACACCATCAATGTTTCTCCATATTAACTATCCTTGGAATAGTACATATCTCTAAGCTTCTAGCTTTAATGTTTTCTTTTATTTTCCATTCATCTCTAGTGGATAGCTCAAGTTTTTAAAATAAAATATAATGTCCTTATATTAAGGGAAATAGTTCAATTGATGTGGGATCAAATATGGGTTAGAGTTCACCTGATGGACCTCAACTACATGCAAGTTTACATGAGCCAGTAATTTATCTAGGGCTCAACCTTTGAACAATTTTTTTGTATTCACCTTCACGTCAAATTCTTGGATCTTATTGATCCATCTGCATCTCTTAATTAGTAAGCCAAATATCCTCCCTTATTTCTTCCAATCAATTTTACCCTACCAATTATTTATATTTAGGATTAGTAATTGCTTACTTTTTGTGAAAAAAAAATAAAATATTTATTTCCTGAAATTGATTGAAATAAGTTGACCAACACTAACACAATGGTATGATTTTTAGTATTGTACATGTCATTATGCACAATCGGTCATTATGCTCATCCAAGTGGATCTTAAAGCATACTTCAAGGCAGTTGAAGACAAGCGTTGGAAGTTTAGGCACTAGAATTTTAGGAAGAGGATAGTGGATTGAGTCTTCTAATGCTTTTTGTTATTTATTTTTTACAAAATTTATGGCTCATCTTTGAGCCTTTTAAATGCTTTATGTTATGGACCTACGTCTATGGTTAGTTGAATTATGTTGAAGAATTTTTCTATGGTGATCTTCACCATTTGAAATCTAGGATTTTGTTAGCAGTTTTCTATAAATATGTAACTGCCAAAAACAATGCATACGAGATATCATTATGTTGTCATAATGTGCTCTTGAACTATGTCTTTGTGTTACACTAATATGAATAAAATAAGCTTTTCCAGTCTTATTTTGAGTTATTAGTATTGTGATGGAATTATCTTGGATGGATTAATCTTAAAGAAACATAAGTTCATGTGATCTAAGATAAGTGCAGTAGTACTGAGAGCTAGCCACTCGAGGGAATCGTAAAATAGATAGATAAGTATTTTCATTTTCAATTCTATTATTTTTATTCTATAAATGATAAATGTGAATGAATCTGATTTGTATGTGTCAAGTTCTGTTAAGTTATTCTTGCATGTTGCAGTTTGAGTTTATAATCTTTAGCTCTGTTTACCTGAATTTCTGGAGCACCCACTCTGGTTATACTTTGTAGGTTGTTAAGTTTGTTTTTTGTTAACAATTGGATGTTAGTTAATGGTGTTGTCATTTAAACTTTATAGTTTTATTGCAAGCATTTTTTTTCAAGTAATTTACATGATTTATAGTTTAATCATTTTATTCTTTCTATCTTAATCATTTTATGCTTTCTAGCTTAATCATTTTATGCTTTCTAGCTTAATAATTTCATGCTTTCTAGTTTAGAAAACTTCACGCTTTCTAGTTTAATGGATTTTTAGTTTAAGTTTTGTTTTCAACTATTCCAAACATTCAAAAAATCTGAGAGAGTTAGTCAAGATGTTTCCTATTGAATATAGCCTCTGAACACTACCCAGTTGATACATTTGGTGCATTTTTCAATTAAAGTGATAGGACCTGACAACAACCTATCACTTTTTGGTGTCGTTGCTGGGGAATTCCTTTTCTAGTGTTAGTAGGAGATTGCTTGAATACCTCTTTTAGGAACAAAAATAGTCACTAGGCTTCTTTTTCTACATGGTCAAAAAATGAGGCCCACATGAAAGATTCATACCAAAAACCCCCCAATCGACGTACCAACCACAAGTAGGGAGGAATAAGTCTTAGCTGAAGAACTTATTGAAGAATTGATCGAGCAAGATCAACTTGAGACCTTTTTGTGTACCTCAGAAAGTCACCTTGTAAGACAAACATTTGTAGAGGAGACTATCCCTTTGCATACCCCAAAGCCTCAGCCATTAGAGAAAACTTTTGAAGAGGAACACATTCCTTTCAATGTTATGGGTGACTATAGAAATGGCGCTAACCCAGCCCCAGGAGTGCGCACATTCACTTATCCTATTACTATCGATGTAGATGATGAGACGCCTATGAAAAATATTTCACCAGCCTTCTTGCCAACCTTCAGAGGTTTATCTTTCGAAGACCCTGACTAGTATCTGTTTGAGTTTAAAGTTTTGTGTCAGACATATGACTACAAGAATGATAACCAAAAACTGAAGCTCTTTCCTTCCACCCTTAAAGATGCAACAATGTGTTGGTTCATGGGATTAGCTTCAGGGTCGATAACCTCTTGGGATGATATGGAGCTTTCCTTTCTAGATAAATACTAGAGTTACTATAGAGTTAGCAATAGGAAAGAAGATTTTTTCAAACTAAGGAAAAATGAAGATGAAAGCCTTGAAGATTACTTGGATGGGTTCATCTTCTTATCTAAACAATGTGGAAGAGAAGCCATAAGTCTGGAGATTCTGAAGACCATATTTCTCAAAGGACTTGATGAAAATGCTAGGAGAAGTCTAGATTTAATTATCTAAAAGGAGATGTGTCCCAACTTACAATTGAGGATATTTTGGAGTTATGCCAGAATTTCTCTTGTACTTGAGGAGATATCCATAAGTCTACTCTTTTTAGAGGTTCCAATGAAATAATAAAACTACATGAGGAGATATCCAATCTTAACACTGACATTCTTGTTCAACTCAACACCACACTGGATGGACTATAATCTAAAATATGTAACCCTGAGACCTTGTCCATCTATTACCCTAGGTGTCAGAATAAACATCTATTAAGAGAATGTCCTTTGGAAAAAGTTAATGTTTGCCAAGTTTGTGAGAGGAGTCATGCTACTGATCAATGTGAGATTTTAAATGCAATTGAAAATTCCAAGAAGAGGACAACTCAAGTTGAAGAAGAGATCAATTTTGTGAACCAAAGACCTCGAGGAAATTTCTCTTATGGTCAGAACACAAATCCTGCCTAGCGACCAGGCCAAACAATTGGACTAATAATCAATGGGTGACATCTTGGCCTCTAACACCACCTAACTGGGGAACCTACCCTTGGGGACCACCTGAATGGGAAAATCATTCCTGGGGAAACCCCTAATGGCCAAACCAAACTCAACAACAATGGTATCCTCAGAATCTTGCTCCTCAATGGAATCAACCCCATAATCAGTTTTATACTAGACCAAGAAGGACGCCTAATCAACAATATAATATTTTACCAGCTCCTCAGAATCCTCAACATAATGAATAGGTTAACCGACCACAACTTTCAACGTAACCTGTTCCTAATCCAAGGAGTAATCGTCAGAATACCCCAGTGTATTTTATGGTTAAGGAAAATGTGACTGGACTGAATGCCATTCATTATAGAAACCTCTAGTTAAGTTATGGAAAAAAACTTTAGCAACCTACCATAGTTGAGATCCTGGATGAGCCGATTAAAGAATATGCTGAAATAGCTAAAACAACTTCCATTCCTTTAGAGAAAAACCCAATGAGTACCCAAGACAAGACCCTTAACCATCTCCAGCTGGAACTTCTAAAAAACCTCAGGAGGAGGGTGGTCATTCTCCAACCGATCCTTTAAAGGACTCCACTCCTAAAGAGAAATATTAAGCACCTTTTTTAGAGCGTCTAAAACCAACCACCTTGAAAAATCCTCCAGAAATATCCTCATCCACCAAAATTATGCTAATTCAAGAGATTAAACAACTACAAATTGATGTCCCTTTGTTACAAGCAATTAAGGAGATTCTTGAATTAAACTCCAGGAAGGAAACCAAAATAGATAAATATTGCACATAAATGGTTACCTAGCTGAATTTTTGGCTAGAAATACCATAGCTCCAAAATATGATGGCCCAAGCAGTCCACTTATAATAGTGACAATCAATGAGGTAGAAATACCTAACACTCTTGTGGACTTAGGAGCAGCCATTAATGTAATGACTGTCAATGTGATGGAAAAATTGGGACTTACTAATTTATGTCCCACAACTACAATGTTGTAAATGGAAAATCAATCCATAACTATTCCCAAGGGTGTCAAAAAATGTTCTTGTTAAGGTTGACGACTGGGAATATCCAGTGAACTTTCAAATAATTCAGTCCCTTACACCAAAAGATAATTATCTAATAATTCTAGGAAAACCATGGCTAACGTTGCAACCAAGATTGACTATATAGAGGGAGGAATGACCATTTCACATGGTCCTAATAGAAAACACTTATTCTCGTATCCTCCCGCCAAACCAGCTGAACATAATAAAGTATGGGTTGATGAACCAGATAGTATCAATGAACAAGAAAATATAGCCTCACTTGCTATGGTGGTCATTAAACAACACAGTGAAGAATTAGACGATGAATTGGAAAATAATATGGAAAATCTTACCATGGAATCAAGTGATGAAGAGATTTTGGACATAGAAGAGATTCGAGGACAACCAATCGATGTAGATCACATTGAATTCGATAACACCAACTTCATGGGATTACCTTGTCCTTTAGCTAATATCATTCCAAAAATGGATAATTTCTTTG
The DNA here is from genome assembly GCA_007258455.2 of Sequoia sempervirens. Classification (NCBI taxonomy): domain Eukaryota; kingdom Viridiplantae; phylum Streptophyta; class Pinopsida; order Cupressales; family Cupressaceae; genus Sequoia; species Sequoia sempervirens. Next base: position 185,063,262 of record VDFB02252616.1, on the reverse strand, counting down.
AAGATATTTCTAGACTCCACAAAACCATACCACATGGTTGTCCTCTCAACACTTTTACAAGAGAAGTTTATATTGTCACCTCCAACCACCCAAGTGTCAAAACCATCATGTTGCTGCTAGGGAAAACTTTGAATATCAACAGCTGGTTGACAAAGCCAGAAGAGCATAAATTGTTTGAGATCTTGGTGAATAGATCTAAATATTTTGATTGGGACTATACAAACATGAGAGGAATACATCCAAGTTTTTGTACCCATCATATCTATACCGAGGATGTTTGACCTTCTCGTCAACCATAACAGAGACTCAATCTTTCCTTGAAAGACATTGTTAAAACTGAAATTGAGAAAATCCTATAAGTGGGATTTATCTATCCCATTTTTGACAGAAAATGGGTTTCACCTCTGGTTGTGGTTCCAAAGAAAAATGGGAAGTGGAGAGTGTGCATTGACTATAAGGAACTTAACAAAGCAACCCATAGGGATTACTTCCCCCTACCATTTGTAGACCAAACCTTGGATAATATGGATGGGAGAAAGTATTTCTCATTTCTAGATGGATTCAGTGGATATAACCAAATACAGGTAGTAGCAAAAGACCGGAACAAAACAACTTTTAGTTGCCCTTGGGGAACATTTGGATATCATGTTCTTCCTTTTGGGCTATGCAATGCTCCTGTAACATTTTAGAGAGCTATCCTGGCCATATTTGTTGAGTTGGTGAATGATTGTGTGGAAGTTTACATGGACGACTTCACTGTTTATGGGTCAAATTTTGATGGACTTCAAAATTTAGATAGAGTGCTGAAGCAATGTGAGGACCCGTTGTCTCCAAAGTTGCACCCTTGCTAAGTTGCAAAACTTAGCATTTTGGAGAAACATGGGAACATTCCTAGGCATGTGGAACAATTTCAATCAACAACAAGCTTAACATGCACAACTCAAATACTTATATGCTTTGCATAAATATTTCATAAGAAAGACCTAATGCATACAATCCTAGGACGAAAAAATTGCCTTTCACAACTTGAATCAATTGCATCTAACACAACTTATAACCTACAAATACATATACTTTATGCACAAAGGTGCTACTAATGAGACACAAAAACAAGGAATGAGGAAAATTCACAAGTATTTGTATCAATCACTCAAATGCACACAATAGAACATAATATTAAGAAGGAAAAATTACTTATCTTCATTGATCTCCAAGGTGTAAATTGCTATACAAGTCTGTAAAAGAGTTACAATACTGTATCTTGCTTGAAGGAAACTCCAAAAATGAGTTACAATACTGTTGGAAAAAGAAAGAACTCCCTTCAAAACTGATGTTTGAAGTTACTTATGCTTTTTTGAAGTTTTCCCCACACATATACTTCTAGAAGCTTCTTGGTTGTGTGTAACCAAAAAACCCTAAAAATAGCCCCCAAAACCCCTCCAAAATAACTCCAAAGTGAAGAAAAGTCAAGCCTTGTCCTTACCTATCATAAAAGCATGAAAAACTGCCCCCTGATGCTCTCATTCCCTCCAAAAACCCAGTCAAAAACAACCCACATACTTTCCACACATTTGGCACAAGTCATCATTGTTCAACCATATCTCCAAACTATTTGGAATCATACCTTTGGTGTGTACAACACACCTCTATCTTGCACATTCAAAACATTAAATAAAGTGATTTATAATTTTATCACTTTAATAATATTTTTACATTTCAAAAGTTTTTCAAACTTTCAAAATAAAAGGCACTACACTCATCCTGTTAGACAATGCAAAATCCAAAGGTGTGTAGTGAAAACTCTTAGTCACTTGTCATATGAATGAAATGCAAGGGTATTAGTTGACACATGAAAATTTAAAATAAAGGCAAAAAATTTCCCTTTTGCTTATCTGCCAACTTAGGGAAAAAACCCTAAGCGCCAATACTTGGCCAAAACACTTCATTCACTTCATTTTTGTCTTATCAATTTCATGAAGCTATGCAGGCTGCCATGATTGGGGTTTATGAAGCTTAAAATGCAGATTTATTTGTAGATTCATGGTGGAATGTATGTAGGTAAGCCCTCATTCCTGCTAAAAATGCATCTCTTTTTATTTATATGAATAAAAGCTCATTTCGAGCTCAATAAATGCAAGAAATAGTGAACATTTTGTTTTCTTGTATCCTTCTCTGTACATTCCATGCATTTATCTTGGCATTTTTGCATTTTTATGCCATGACTACATGTTTCTATAGAAGATATAGAAGAATCCCATATCCTTCATGGTCGTGGCCCTAGTCATGTTCTTCATTTTTTGAAAATAACTATGCTTTCATCTTTTTGTTGTAAAAACCACAACTTCTCTCATTTTGCATTTTACCTGTTTGTTGGGATGCCACCATGGTTAAGCATAGGTCGAGGGTTTTGAGAAAAATGTTTTGAGCTCCACCTCATTCTTTTATGTTGATTTTAAAATCATGGGTATCTTTGTTTTCCTTGTGATATCATGTAATAGTGGCTAGCAGTGTCATAATCACCTTGCTATGATAAGATCAAACAAGATTATAATATGAATGATCTTAGTCAACTGTTTCACAAAAAAAATGCTGCCTTGTGAGGAAAAAATGGTTTGAAAAACGATTCAATGCCATTGCACAGTACGGGTATAATCCAAAGACTACACATATTTTCCATTCCTTCATGAACACTACCCTCTTCATTAACTTGCAAGTCCATGGGGTTTCCCAAGCTTCAATATTTTTGGGAACACATTCAAAAGCTTGTTTGGATTTCTTAAGATGACCAATTTTGTAGCAACACAAACCTAAACCAGGTCTTACTATTGTAGGGAAACCAGGATAAGCTCGTAAATCCTTCTTATACAAATACAATGATTTAGTATACCTTAATGTTTCTGTCTGCACCATAACATCTCTATAGCCTTCTTCAAAAGTTCTTTTCATAACCATAGAACTGTCCTTGCATGGCTTTTAAGACTTGTGATCACTGCTATCTTTGATCTATCTATTTGAATGATTGTCATCCTTGTTTATGTAGCATAACCTCTACTTGTTGACATCATTAAAATGCATATAAACCCTTAGATGGTTATTTATCTTCAATTCTACAGATCCGTATTCTCTAGAAAACACTTTTGCATGGGAAATATCCATCCTTTGATCCTTCACGAGTGACTTGCTTCTGTCATAGAATAGTCTTCATAATAAACTTATGGATATGCTTTTGTCTTATGAAAAGAATAAGATATCTTGTGAAATATGATCACTACAACATATAGAAAACATGGGTATCCACATGATGTATTCACATTTGCTTTGTATTCATTCTTTGCCATAATTTTTGCTACTGTTTGTTCATTTGACTTTCTAAAAAACATAGAATAGAAATTACTTTTGTGCAAAATACAAAAGGTGACTATTCCAAGTAATATTGTAACTTGTCTCCATCTCAACAGGACATGATGCCATTATAGTTCAAAATGCCTTATCTTTGTATTCATTGTAACAGTAATAGTGTATATTGAAAATGAAACCATTTGAATAGCCCTGATGATTCCCATTGCTACTTAAGTGGTATCCATGACAGTCCTTTAAGCATTTTGTTACTATATTTTACATTGCATTCATGACTCTTCTCCTCTTATAGCTTGATGACTATCTTTTCAATATAATGCCACTATGTTGAGTGCTTCCTCTATAGACAAAAGCTCACTGACACTTGTAGGTGGCCTTCTACTATGGCATGATGCCCACAATTTTTTCCCTTTAGAATCTTCCTTATTAGTTATAGTGTTGTCCCTTGAGTTGAAGACCATTTCATTGTGACCGTCTGAGAGATCCTCAATAAGCTCATTAACATAGCGATTCATCAAATACTTATTTCATTGTGGACTATCATTTCCTTTCTTTTGAATCTGCCAAATTTGAATGTCCACTGTGACCTTGACTATTGTTTTTTCCTCAATTGACTATCATGAATGTTTTAAATCATCATCATTAGAACAAGGAAATCTTTATCTTCTTTTCATTGCTACTTCATGAAAGTCATCTTCTGAAGAGCCATCATGGAATAAAACCTTATTTTACCTTTGAAAAGATATGCAACTACAATGATCATGTTATAATAAATATATCAAGTCATGAAAGGTAGTGCAGTAGACTTGTAGATCACTGATTTTGAAAGAGATTACATAAAGGTCAATACTTCTTATAAGGACTGTCCCTCACTCTCATACTCTGTCCTTCATGAATCTACTTTTGAAGATGATTGCCATGGTTTTAGACTGCTCTCTTGACTGCCCTTTACCTTTCCTTAGTGCCACTGTCTTCTTTAATCTTCAGATCTTTCCTCACATGGCTATCATTTGTATTTGACTGCCCTTGTGCAACAATAAATAATATCACCAGTCATCGTGATTGTCATATGTAGTTTCTTTTCAAGGGTTTGTCACCACCTTTTCTTCACTGTCATTCCTTGTCAAAGACATGCTAGCTTCTTATTGCATTTATAGTTGTCATTTCCTTTCAACAGACTGCTACCCTTTTACTATCACATGACTATCCTTTGTATTGCTAAGAACAAGCATCAATACCACCTCCCTTGCTCTTCCATTAATAACTCTCATCTCAACAAGAATTAATGGGGTGATCCCACAATATTGGTTTACAATTTTTGGCCAAACTAGACATTGAAATAATTTTTTCTAACTAAATTTTCACTTTTGGGCACCTATAGTAGCTAAACTATGAGCAATTTGAAGATGATGCAAACTAGTGATTTGTGACATTTTTTCTATAGATTCTAAATATATTTTTTTCAATTCTTTTGGAATCATATTGTGCTTCTTTTTCCATCTCCTTCGAAAACTAGTTTTTTTCAGTAAACAACATTTTTAAGGAGTGACACTCACCGTATAACGCATAAATTTTTTTCCATGAAGGATAAAATTCTAATTCTTTCAAATTTAGATTTGTAACTATGATATCTAGTGCTTCTAATTGGTTTCATAGTGTTTTATTGAATATTTTTTCCTTAATCAAGTTTTGAAGTCAAACCAATTACAATTCAGACATAGGCGGACCGTATAACGCATAACTTTTTTTGTATGTATCAAAATTCATTTTTTTTTGTTAGATCAAGGACTCCAATATCTGGTGCACTCATATTTTTCAATTTTTTTTTTATAATTTGATATTTTTCCACATGTGCATAACAAAGAGCTTGATTTTCGGTGAAAAACCTATGTTTAATAAAACTAAAAGAAAAAATACATAATAAAACCAAAACATATTAAAATTATATTTGTTGGATAGCTTGTTTTGAGGACTACCATTATCCAGTTGGGTCTTTGATGTCTCCTCCATTTTCATCCTCAACTTGAGCTTCAAAGTGCAAAATTTTGGAGTTTTTTGGTGCCACAGGGTGAGAAGGTGGGGAAAGGGGGATTTGGGCGAACCATGGGGGGTTCGAGTGAAACCCCTTTCAAAAAAGGTTTCCTTTGTGTTTTTTGGTGGGAATGGTGGGTCCTTGCATTAAATGGGTTCACTCGAACCAGGGTTCTAGCGAAGCCTCTTTTGGTTTGTTCGAACCATAAAGTTCGTTCGAACCCCAAAAACATTTTTTTTACATGGGGTAATTTTTTGCAACTTTTCCTTCCTCACTCAAATTGTAAACCACTTTTGTGGGTTTACCCAATGGAGATATCTGCTCATTTTAACTCTATCATTTACTATGGGATAGTTAACTAGATGACTGCCATCTCCCAATTTAGGATTATCATTGTCCCCTCTTAGAAGACATGAGCTCTGCCACCTAATGCCTTGACTGTAAATTGTGTCATTATATTGTCCTTGTAGCTACAAGGCTTTTGATTGCATCATGACTGCAATTGTGATAAAGTCTACAACCTATGAACTTGTATTACTTTTGTCTAAATGGACACCATATTTTCTCTATGACGATATATATATATATATATATATATATATATATATATATATATATATATATGGATGCTTTATACTCTCATCCCTCTTAGAACACAAGAGGGCAGCATGTTGGGCTCAACCTTTGTGGGAGCCCATTTTACTCCACATGCTATGATGTCAAAATGAAATAATCCAACAATGAAAATTTCACCTATACCTGCACAGTGAACAAACATGTTAGATACAATAAATAATATGATGGATGTTTATGATAACCTCCTATTTTCCTGAACATCTGTGATATGCTAACTATTTTAATGCTTTATAAGAATAGGCTATATGTTTTTTGATGTTGCATATGTAAATATTTCAGGTCTTGAGCTCTAACAAACTCTTTCTCACTCATGCAGACAATCTTGGAGCAACTTGAAAGAAAATTTTGGAGGCTAGACAAAAATGTAGCTACTCAATCTGGGATTCCTCATTCAGGCAATGATGGATCCCCTTTCTTTCCATCTGCATTTTTTACTTTTATGTATCTTCAAATGTATAGTTCATTTCTTTTCCTTCATTGAAATAGTTAGTACCACAACTTGTGTGGGACACCATACATTTATGATTATCAATAAAGACAACTTTTATGCAATATTTGTTTTCTCTCTTCTTTTTTGTATACATTTGCATAATGGAACTCAAACTATTTGATAATTCTTTTGTGCATATGAATGAAATATAGGAGAATTCAATGTGTACCTTTTCCCTTTACTTTGCAAAACAATCACAACTCTACCTAATTGAGCTGAAAGCTAAATTAGGTAACAAGACCATCGGTTATCCCTAATCCATGAAAAATGTTTAATAATGGTAGAAAAAGGAATAGTGTTGGGACACCATATTTCAACTGAAGGGATAAAGGTGGATCCAAAGAAAATTGAGGTGATACAACAACTTGTAACCCCAAAAACTCAAACTAATGTTAGAAGTTTCTTAGGGCATGCTAGATACTATCAAAGATTCATAGAAAATTTTAGCAAGATTGTAGCCCCTATGTTTTCCCTTCTCTAAAAGAATGTAGAGTTTATTTGGAAACCTGAGTGTCAATCATGGTTTGAAATCATTAAGGAGAAACTCATCTCTACTGCTATCCTACGTGGACCTAATTGGAACCTTTTGTTCCATATTTATGCTAATGCTTTTGATGATGCTATTGGAGCAATTTTAGGACAAGAGGATGAGAATGGGGGAAAATATGCCATTTATTTCATCAGTAAAAATTTGACCCCTACTAAACGAAATTACACCACCATAGAGAAGGAATTTCTAGTCGTAGTACATGCAATTAAGAAATTTTGACATTACATTATAGGGTACAAAGCAATAGTGTGCACATATAATTTGGTTATCAAATATCTAATGAACAAACCGGTAGTGAATGGAAGGATAATCAGGTGGTTATTGCTTTTACAAGAATTCAACATGACCATTATTGACAAATTTGGAAAGTTCAACGTAGTTGCATATTTCCCATCCCGAATTAAACAAGATGATGGTGATTGTGCTCCTGTGCAAGATGAATTCCCTAATGAAAATCTATTTTCCATCTCCATTAAAACCCCTTGGTTTGCTAATATTGCCAACTACTTGGCCACTTTATAATTTCCAACTAATTTCACATCAAAACAAAATAAATGACTCATTTGAGAAAGCGCTCCATTCAAATGGATTAATGGGATATTATTTTGATGCGGTCCTGATATGGTTTTATGACGTTGTGTTAGGGAAGATGAGACCTATAACATCCTTAGAGCTTGCCATGATGACCCTTCTGAAGACCATTATTCTGCCAAGAGGACATCCCATAAGATTTTGGGTGCAGGATATTATTGGCCCTCTATGCTTAAAGATGTCAAGAAAAATGTTCATCGCTATGATGAATTCCAAAGGGTAGGGAGACCTACTGCATCCAATGAAATGCCTCTGCAACCCCAGGTAGTCCTTGAACCATTTGAAAAATGGGAATTGGATTTTATCAGTCCTATAGATCCTCCTTCACAAGGAAAAGAGTACATTTTGGTCTGTATCGACTATCTGACTAAATGGGTAGAAGTTCAAGCTCTACGAGTTGCTAGGGAGGAACAAGTAGCTGACTTAATGTAAAATAAAATTTTCCTCAGATTTGGAGCCCCTAGGACAATTGTCACAAATCAGGGACCCTATTTTATGTCTAAGGTTCTGTTAGCCTTCATTGATCATTTCCAGGTAATCCATAAGAAGTCATCACCCTCAAGCGAATGGTCGGGTGAAAGTCACTAACAGGGAGCTAGAGAACATTCTAACAAAAATAGTTTCATCAAGAAGGAAAGATTGGGCTAGGAAACTACTTGAAGCCATTTGGGCTTATAGCATGACTTGGAAATCAACCACTGGTTTCAAGTTAGTTTTTGGGAAGAAACCTCTCCTACCTATTGAATTTGAACTCCAAACCCTGCGAACAATAATGGAGTTAGGTTTAGATCTCAAACGAGCCCAGGTTGAAAGAGTCTTACAACTTAGTGAGTTGGATGAACTTCATCTAGATGTTGTCCACCAAACTGAGCTAGTGCAACAACAACAAAAGGTATGGCATGATAAACATATTAAGGAAAGAGAGTTCCATAATGGGGATTGGGTGTTGTTATTCGATTCTCGATATAAAGATCACCAAGGGAAACTCAAAACTCACTGGCTGGGTCCATATGAAATTTTTGAGGTATTTTCAAATGGAGTAGTGCAGCTCAAGCCCATTGATGGTGACACTCGAACTTTTTTAGTCAATATTACGCATCTACCATAAACTAGTTAACAAGGAGGAATTTACAAGGATGGTAGAAATGCAAGGAGAAGTGCAATGCATTGACTCTGCTACGACAAAGCCAATGGAATTTTTTGATTAATAGTCACTCAGTTTTACAAAATAATAATAATAATAAAAAAAAATTTAAAAAAAAAATATGCATGTGTATGTATTTGTAATTATTTCAAGGCATTTCTTTTCAATTTTTTTTCATCCTTTGGACTTGGCTAAATTTCATTTCCATTTTGCAGGACTTCATTCTAATCAAACACAAATTCTAGTGCATCTTGCTGTGATGCTCCAGAACTTGCATGCCCGACTGGTGCCATTCCTTGTTTTATTCCTGTAGTCTAGCGCATCTTTCAACAATGTTCCATAAGGTCTAAACCCAAAGTCCTTCATTATGCTTCCTTATTTCAGTGACATCTTTCGGCGATGCTCCAAAAATTTTCTTGCCGCATTTTTGCATCTTTCAGTGATGCTCCAAAAATTTTGTCGTTTCTTATTTTCGATGAAATTTTTCAGCGATGCTCTAGAAGTTTCGCTTTCTTCCTCCGATGATGCTCCAAAAATATTTGGTTGTTGCTTTGGTTGCATCTTTCGACGATGCTATGAAAATTTTGTTGTTGCATTCCAGCGACATCTTTTAGTGATGCTCCAGAATTTTTCCACTTCACTTTTTCACTCTGGGTGCATCTCTTAGCATGCTCCAAAACTTTTCATCCTTCACCCCGACCGCATCTTCCAACAATGCTCCAGATTTTTGTAAATTATTTTCCTATCTAAATGCTTTGATTTTTTTAGTGTCATACATATACCCATTATTAAATTTTGTCATCACCTTGGAATCCATGCTCTATATTACCATTCACCCTACATTACCATATCCTATCATAATAAATTACTTGATTATTATGACTACTTTTCTGTCATAACAATTTCACCATTAATTAGCTGTCTCATCTACGTTCATAATAAATTCATCACTACCCTCACCAACTCATACAATTATACCATTACGTCAGCAAAGGTAAGTGATTTTTGAATTGATGATGGGATGTAACGTATGTACAATTTTTTCTTTAAGTAGGTAATTATTTTGAATAAAGATAAATTAATTGGCATGAACCATCTCCTTTCCAAATTTAGCAAACTATGTAATTGTGTGTTTGCTTGAAGTATGACAATTTTTGCACTTTTTTCCATGCAAAGTAATAATAAAAGTACAACGAAGCTCAAATGAAATAGTTAACTCATGTCCCATCAGTTGTATCAAGTACAAGTAATTGAAAATCTACATTTTATTTACTCTACAATTTAGTTTATTTAAACAGTTTTCTTTAGGCGCCATAGCATTTCAGCAGAAACTGAGCAAAGCCATTAGGGAAACACAGTATGGGAGGAGTAAAAGGAAATATGAACCAGCTTCAGTAGACAAATTATTGGCATTGAGTAGTATTTTAGAGCTGTTCCAAAGAGTGGGGTGGTTGGAATTCATAAAGAAATTTGAGGGGCACAATGAACAATTAGTGAAAGAATTCGCGAAGGATTTCATAGATGGAAAATCTGTAGTATGTGGCAAGTGATTTTGGGTAAGTTCTAAAATCATTTCTCATCTATTTGGTCTTGAAAATAAAGGTATTAATTTTTCAGAAACTACCAATATCTCTTATGAGAAAATGGTAGAGCTTTTTCATAGAGAAGGGGAACCTTAACTTTTGTTGACTATAAGTACTAGAGGGAAAAACAAAGGATTTTAGACAATGTCCATCCTAGAGCCATGGCAAACAATAGTGGCCTAGATTATCAAATATTTTACTTGTGAAGGACAAGTTGTAGTAATTGCAGGTCCACCTTTCTGCCTACTTACCCTTTTGCGCCATGGCATTGAAAAACCTGCACTTAGGGTTAATCTACCAAAAATTCTTTGTGATTATGTTATCAATATGATATAAAAATTCAAAATTGGTTTAGGACCCTTAAGCATCATGGCATCATCCACCTAATTTATAAATATTATTTTCACAAGAAAACAAAAAGAAAATGGATTTTTTTTTGTAAAACTTTGAAAATCCAGAGACCCAAACACACTTTGAAGAGGGTGAGCCATCTGGGCAGGCAACTCAAAATGTGGAAGAGCCTTCCCCTAATCCTCCAATTTTTTTTGAATCCTAGCATGCCACAATAGCTCTTGACAATGAAGTGCTGAAAACTTTACCTGATGTTTTAGAAACCCCAGGACATTTAAAAAATGTAGAAATCATACAAGAGGAAAAAGAGAACTAAAGTAACATTGTAAACAACTCCTCCTTTAAGGAGTTGTAAAAGGTTATCTATTAAAACTAGTGATACTATAGCTTATGATACATCGAGTGCCTCTAAAAATAAAAGGCGTAATACTGAAGCACAATCACTAGGAACTGAGAATCAACTTCGTGAGGAGGCCACAAAAGAATGTGAAAAACAGACTAGTCAATCCCTTGAGGCTGAAAAGGAGGATATGCCATTTCAATCAGGGAAAGAGGAAGAAAGGGAACAATCACCACATTGTTTGGATGTTGAGGATGATTATGAAGAATGGTTATCTCCCCTCATTGCTAGTGTTATTGAACAAGGCTCATTTGAGGTTCCTAATGAAGAAAATGTAATTAGTGATGATGTAGAAATTCCAAAATTTCCTTTTTTCTGCTAATATCGGGGTTGAGGAATCTGATAAGAGAGAAATGGAGCTAGAGAATTTAAGAGCATAAATTGCTCAGTTGAAATGTCAATTGGAGGGAAATAAAGAAAAAATCAACCAACAATAGGAAGAGATAGAAGTACACACTGTAGTTCTAAAGAAGAGAGACCAGGAAATTGCAAATTTTAAAATGCAAATAAAGCAAAAAGATAAGACTTCAAACAACTGCAATTTTAGATATAGCAGTGGAATGAGGAAAGTAGAAGGTATGTGACTGATTTTTCTGAAAATGACAGACAAATCAAAAGATTAATAGATAATTTTATGCAATTATTTACTGCTGTTGAAGAAAAGGACAAACAAAAATTTGAGCTTCATGCATCCTTAAGCAAAATTGCTGAGTTGGAATAGGATTTGCAGGAGATTAATGTAAAGCCAACAATGGAGTCCAAAGAGATACAAACTGAACCAACCATAATGGAATTGTTACAAGTTCATATACCTCCATTGATAGTTACATGGATGGAGAGATGTTATTTTCTGAGACAGGCAGGTATAAAAAATGCTAGATTGAAAAAGGAAATAGTTCTATTAGAAGAGTCATATGACAAGGTTTATCGAGCTAAACAAGATGCCTGTCAAATTGGTGAATTATTGTTAGCTTACAAAAGGCCATCTAGACTGTATTCCATGTTTTTAAATGAGAAAATATTAAGATGGAAACTATTGAGAATTTCTTGCAATCAACCACATGAACTAGATGAAAAAGAGTTTGTGAAAACATTTAAAGAATCAACTCTTGCTCAACAAGATTTGTTGTGTGAATTATTTGTTCACAATTTTTTTTGGAGAGATATACATATTACTATATTAGTTTCTTTGTTGGTGAAGTTCAACTCATGGAATTTATATCTACCATGTAAAACCAAATTCAATGGCAAGAAAGGACAAGAGAATATGCACAGGCAAAAGAAACTGTTGGACTCCAAATGCGGTACCCTCATAAGAAATCTTCTACTTTTAAAGCACAGTTCCAAAGTATTAAGATTAAGGAAATTGTGAAAAGTAAGTATAATGATAAGCTTCGGCTATGCTTTGAGCATTTTATAGTAAAGGGGCTAGAATTGATAGGAAAAGCGTTGAATGCTTGTGAAGAGAGGTAGATTCCTCTTCCAATGCACCTTAAAAGAAGATAGATAATTTCACCTACTAACATTAAGTGGTCCTACAAAAGAGCAGAGGCCTTGGTAGGTATTCTACAACAACTTAAAATTGACTGGATGGGAATGAGATATAGATCCCATTACTTCTTTCACCACCCCCTACAGTGCATGTTACTATAGATAAAAAATCTGAGAATTTTCAATCATGGGAAGCAAGGCTCAGATTCAATGAAGGTTTCCTTAGAAATCCTGAAGATTTGGATAGAGAAGTAGACAATTTATATGACCTCAGTGCTAAGTATGAGGAGTTAAACAGGAATAGGGGAAATTGAAGGAAAAAAGCACAACAAAGAGCAGGGGGACTTGCTCAAGCCTAAGAGGGGGAGAAGTGATGAGCTAAAAATAACCTCATAAATATAATAAGCCAAATAACCTACCTTATTTCTTCCAATCACTTTTACCCTGCCAATTATTTATCTTTAGGATTAGTAATTGCTTACTTTTTGTGAAAAAAATGTATAATCTTTATTTTCTGAAATTAATTGAAATAAGCTAACCAATGCTAACATAATGGTATAGTTTTTAGTATTGTACAGGTCATTATGCACAGTCGGTCATTATGCTCAGCCAAGTGGATCTTAAAGTAGACTTCAAGGCAGTTGAAGACAAGTGTTAGTGTAATTAATTAATTATTACACTTGCATAAGTTTACTTAGGTAATATTTTAATTCCTAAGTTAATAGTTGTCATCCTTATCTTGTTGTGCTATCTTGTTGCTCAAGATAAGATTAGGGTTATGCATACTTGCTTTTATAAAGAAAATCATCTCATGTAATTATTGAATTCTTGAATAATGTTATTTTGTACATCTTCATGCAAAGCTCTACTTTTTCTGATTTTCTATTTTGTGGAAGGTTTTTTGGTTTGCATGTCCGATCTTGGTTTCTAACATGGTATCAGAGCCTTGATTTGCAGCCCCTTCTCAGATTTTTGAGAAAATCATTGTAGAGTTCGTTTGATATTCCTTGAGGGTTTCATGCCTTGAGTTCATCTATGCAATGTCTTGGATCAGATCAGGCTTCACCATTGGATTTGGAGTGCTGGAAAAGTCAGGATTGGCTTTTATTTTGCAGATTTTGGTCATCATTTGCCAGATCTGTGAGGGTTTCAAGCTCAGAGATTTTTTGCAAGCTCTGGGGGTAGCCAAATTTTTGGAGCATTTTGGGCACAAATGGAGGTTACCATCGCGTTCGCAGTGGCCAAAAACCCTAAAAATGCCTTTCATTTTGTCGAATTTGGTGAAAGTTGATTATGAGGAAAAAAATTTTTGCCAGGGAGGCCGTACGACCTCCCCAGCACAAAGATTGAGGCACAAAAATTAAAAAAAAACAAAAAATAGGCAATTTTCATAGATGCGTCGATGCCTCCAGTTCAAAACACCTTCATCGCCATCGCACCACTCGACGGCCACCAGGAGCGGCGAACCTCAGGTGGCACCCCCACTATCCGTCGCTGGCATTTATTCACCCCCGTGGGCCCCCTTCGGATGAGCGGCGGTCCTATTGAGGACCTGGCGCTCTGCGCCCAGCCCTGACCGCGCTTAGCCCCCACCAGGAGTCACATTGGTGACCGGGGGCCGCACCTAGCCCCTTGGCAACCTCCAGAAGCAACCCGCGGTCATATGGATAACTAGGGGCTCCACCTCAACCCCTTGCTTGCCAGTCCTTGGTCGTGCACAGGACCAAGGGCCAAATTTTTTAAGCCCCCTGGGCTGCTTGCAGACCTTATTGGGCCTTTTGGAGCAACTTTCACGAAAATGGGTATAACTTTCTCATACGGTGTCATTTTTTTGAAACGAGATACCGTTGGAAAGCTGGTTCTAAGTCTGATCCAATGGTGAAGGTATTTTTTCTATATTTTTCTTAATTTTATTTTTCAGGTCATTGAACTCAAATGTTGTTGTTTTTACTTCGGAGGGCATATCTTTTGACTCGGTGATCCTTTTTTCACCATTCTTATGGCATTGGAAAGTTGGTTCAGTCCTCTACATAGATTGAGGTCTATTTTTATTTTCTATTTATGCATGTTTAGAATTCTCTCCTTTTACAATCATTGGGTTATTGTAATAAATGAATTGATATAAAGTTCCATCAGGGGGGTTTCTTGCATAATAATCTGATTAGAGTGTAGTTTCACTTTGATCTCCATCTTGTTATTGATGAAAAATCGCATGGGTTATATCTAGTTTCTTAGTTTCTTTTGGCCACATCTTGTCTTAGCTTGACACATATAAGATTCACATCGGTTCACACTTTAGATTGAGAGCCTATGGTTAATGATTTGCATTGGATCCATCTAGTTTGAGGGCCATGTTTTTATGGTTAATGTTCCAGAGTCTTTATGGTACTTGTTCCCATGGAAGAGTTTTAGTCTCAGTTTGGCATCGACATCAAGATACACGGTTTCTAGATTTTGTCATCATTTCATCTACTATTGCTTCATAGATTCCAGGGTTGTTCTATTTGTGAGTTTTCTAGTGTTCCATGGCATCGGGTCTGCTGTTGCATTATTATGATTCCACTTTGGTTTCTTGTAAACAAAAGTATCTTTCCTTGCTTGTTCAGATTGTGGTTCCAGTGTTACTCCACAGTGTTCTTCCAGTGCTTCTTTGCAATAGTCATCTCATTGTAGGGGGGTTTTGTCCCACTGGGTTTTCCTTCTCTACCTCATTATTGCATTTGTACATGGGTACCTATCAGGCCTTGTTGTTGGGACCCATTCATGCTTTCTTGCATTCATCTTAGCATTAGGTGCATGCTTTTTTAGTCTCCCTAAGTTGCACTTATGTGGGGTGTTAGTGTAATTAATTAATTATTACACTTGCATAAGTTTACTTAGGTAATATTTTAATTCCTAAGTTAATAGTTTTCATCCTTATCTTGTTGAGCTATCTTGTTGCACAAGATAAGATTAGGGTTATGCATACTTGCTTTTATAAAGAAAATAATCTCATGTAATTATTGAATTCCTGAATAATATTATTTTGCACATCTTCATGCAAAGCTCAAATTTTTCTGATTTTCTCTTATGTGGAAGGTTTTTTGGTTTGCATGTCTGATCTTGGTTTCTAACAACAAGCACCAAAAGTCTAGGCGCCAAAATTTTAGGAAGTGCATAGTGGATCGAGTCTTTTAATGCTTTCTATTATTTTCTATTTACAAACTCTATGGATCCTCTCTGAACCTTTTAAATGCTTTATGTTATGGACCTAAGTCTCTGGTTATTTGAATTTTGTTGAAGACTTTTTCAGTGGTGATATTCACCATCTGAAATCTAGGATTTTGTTAGCAGTTTTGTATAAATATGTAACCGCAAAAAATAATGCATACAGGATATCATTATGCTGTCATAATGTGCTCTTGAACTATGTCTCTATGTTACACTTATATGTATAAAATAAGCTTTACTAGTATTATTTTGAGTTATTAGTATTGTGCGATGGAATTATCTTGGATGTATTAATCTTAAAGAAATAGAAGTTCATGTGATCTGAGTTAAGCGTAGTAGTACCGAGAGCTAGCCACTTGAGGGAATCGTAGAATAGATAGATAAGTATTTTCATTTTCAATTATGTTATTTTTATTTTGTAAATGATAAATGTGAATGAATGTGATCTGTATGTGTCAAGATTTGTTAAGTTATTCCTGTAGGTTGTAGTTTGAGTTTATAATATTTAGCTTTGTTTACCTAAATTTTTGGAGCACCCACTTTGGTTATCAGTCGTAGGTTGTTAAGTTTGTTTTTTTGTTAATAGTTAGATGTTAGTTAATGGTTGTTGTGATTTAAACTTTATATTTTTATTGCAAGCTTTTCTTTTTCAAGTAATTTACATGCTTTATAGTTTAATCATTTTATGCTTTGTAGCTTAATCATTTTATGCTTTCTAGCTTAATAATTTCATGCTTTCTAGTTTAAACAACTTCACGCTTTCTAGTTTAATGAATTTTTAGTTTAAGTTTTGTTTTCAACTATTCCAAACATTCAAAAAATATAAGAGAGTTATTCAAGATGTTTCCTATTCCATATAGCCTCCGAACACCACTCGGTTGATACATTTGATGCATTTTTCAAGTAAAGCGATAGGACCTAACGACAACCTACCAAAGATATCTCAAATCATTGTATGTAGCACAAGGGTTGTGATATTGGCTCCTACAAGATAAGGTCTAAAATTCTTGTTGTCACATGAAATTGCACCCTATTGAGCACGAAGCTCAACATTCCAATGACACAATGGAAATGACCTCAAGGTGTGGGACCTTTTGCGCGTATGAGGTCAAATCTCTAGAGAAATTTGGCTTCCTTTTTCAATCCTAGTGCAATGTGTTGGTCCAACCCAACACATGAAATACTACCACTAACATCTCATAAGGAAAAGGGGAGATACAGAACATGAAAGGGAAAATGGAGGTTGTACACCAAGATGGAAAGTTGTTTCTTCCTGGCTAATATTTTCACAATACATCAAAGGAGACCAAAGAAATCACACAACTCTCTATTTGGTTGATTTCAGAGGCAAACTTGGAGGTTAGGGTTTGACAGAGCGCTGGAAGGAAAGATAATTTCTCAACATAGCTGTTGCAAAAAAATTTAACACAACATACATCCATGAAAATTCAAACAAACACTCAAAAATGAAGGTAAATAAAGATTACTCATACATAGAAGAAGAGAGAACCAACAAAAACTACCAGCTTCATTAATACAAAGGCATATAGACAATCTTTACAATGGAAAAGTGTGAAATATAGTCTGCAAACGAAAAACCCTAGAGGAGCCAAAGGAAGAACCCTAAAAATGAATACATTTTTTGCCTTTATAGATAAAGCATAACTGAGAAACAAAAAACAAACCCTAACCCTAACTAGCTAGGTTAGCAATGAAGCTTGTGGTGTGCAAGATTGGAGCCATCCCATGAAAATCACACATAGGATATAGATTTTCCAAGAAGTCAACAAAGAGCAATAAATGGGTTTGAGCACCCATGAAATCCACTTGTAGAAGGTAAGGGATGCCATAAATGTCATCTTTGAAGCCCATGAATCAGATTTGGGCACTCAAATGTTAAATTGAACCTAAAAAATGTCGCCTAGAAAATATGTCACATTGTAGGATGGTTAGGGCATCGGGCCCAAAAAGAAGCCTTTACAAACATGAAAAAAATGGTCTAAAGCCACGAAAATGAGCACATTGTCGGATGTCACGCGTTAGCCATATCGCTTACCACATGCCAAAGGAAAAAGAGAGGAGGAAACCACAGCAAAGAGAGGAGATTTCGGGCATCGAACCTTGGACCATCAAAGGTCGGAGGTTGAGTGGATGAGATACCTCTTAGCGAAGAAAGGTAAGAGGTAAAGGGGAATGCTAAAACCAAAAATCTAAAACCCTGAAACTTAGTCATATTTTGGAGTCAAGGAATTTGTAAGGAGAAAAATGGAAGGTGAAGGCAAAAAAGAAGAGATTTCAGAGGTCGGACCTCGAACCATTGGAGGTCAGAGATCGGGAGGAAGGCCTACCTTGTGAAGTGAAAATAGTAAGAGGGAAGAGGGAAAAGCGAAGGCTGATGAAAGAAAATATAAGGATGAAAGAGGAAAGGGAAGATGGAAGAGGGAAGACTGAAGGCCGAAAGGATAAAGACAAAAATGGAAGGAAGAGAGAGATTGATAAAGGGTAATGGGTAAGATTGAAGGCCTAAACCCGAAACACTTAGAAGAAAAGGGGAAAGGGAGGGAGTGATTGAGAAGGCATGAGGGAAGTGAGTAAGAGACAACCCAAAAAATTGAAATTCAGGGACTTAGCAAAATTTAGGAAACTTCAAGGATAACTCATGCAAGATGGCCCATGGGGAATCTCTCAGATTGAATATCAGTGATGGGTCATCAAAGGGTGACATGAAATGACAACATTAATGGTGACTTCTATGGGATGATTTCCTACTAATCATGGGATCCAGAGGCCTTATTGGTCCATTAGGCACGAAGTCATAAGGGTAAAAATTAATAGTTGGGCCTCCTCAAAGCAAAACAAAAACATGTGTAGCTACACTTGGAGAAAAGAAAGAAAGCTAAGAGCATACATTCCCTTAAGGAGAATGTAGGGTGTGCAAATGCACTTCATGGAAAGCAATAGTTTGATTCCATCTCTCATAAGGAATAGTTTGATTCAACGTCTTGTAAGGGCTTTTTGAATAATGTTATTGGTTTTTCATATCCCTCATCATTCTTCTATAGAAAAACATAATAATAGTAAAAAATAAGGCAAATGGAAATAATTGGAAAGGCTTAGAGTAATATGGGCTTGCCAAAACCAATTCCTTCTTTAGTTTATCCTTGATTTCTATAATTATTTCTTATCCCAATACTATGGTTTTCCCTTCTTTAAAACTTTTGAAATGACCTTTGTTTTTTCTACAAAGTTAGGAATGAACCTCATAACAAAATTTATTTTCCCAAAGAATGATTGGACTGCCTTGACTATTTTGGACTAAGGGATGAGGTCCATTTATTTAACACAATTTGGATCAATCTTAACCCCCTCCTTAGACATAATATATCAAATAAGCTTCCTTATTCTATGCCAACAATACATTTCTTGGGACTCAATGAAATCTCATATTTTAAGCATATCTAGAAGATCAACTCTAAATGCTTGTAGTAATCATCTCAATTCTTGCGTATGCAATAATCTTGGTAGACAACTATAATTTTATTTATGATGCCCACAAAGGGGACATCCATGGCTCTTTGGAATGTGGATCTGGTATTCTTCAACCCAAATGTAATTTGCACATAAATAAATGTTCCCTTTGGCATGGTGAAGGTTGTTTTATGCTCCTTAGATTCCTTTACCATAACTTTATTGTATCCCAAGAAGTCATCCATCATGGAAATCAACTCTAACCGTGTCACCCAATGTAGTAAATGATCCACAATAGCCAATGAATAATTATCCTTAAGTGGCTCAACATTTATATTTATAAAATCTACATATACCATAATATCTCCATTTTTATTTCTTACTAGAACAAGGTTAGAGACCCACTTTGAATGTCTAATTGGTTTGATTATACCCCCCTCTTTCAACTTCATTAGTTCCTTTTGAATTTGAAGGGAAAGAGTGAGGTTGATGGGCCACTACTTCTATCTAAAGGGTTTTGTACTAGGTTCCAATGAGATGGTATACTAGAAAAATCTTCCTTGTAATACTTGAACTTATTGTAGGAGAATGCAAAGCATTTTGTATACCTTTTTAACAATGGAACAAGAATTTGATTCTTTGGTAGTTTTAATATTTTACTATATCTTGGATTTTAGAAGGCTTTAGCTTATATATTCAACGATGGAGACCAAAATTTAATCCCTCTATAGTAGAAATAAAATTTATCCCCTTCTAGGTTCAACTACACTCATTACCCTTGGAATATAGGGAGCTAGAAATCTTGGAGATTTTGGGTAATCAAGTGGGGATTTTTCTAAAAAATGATAAATACTTCTTTGAAAATATTGCATACCCAGTCAGGTTGTGTGTCCTTCTAGATGCAACGAAGGATCTCCAAAAGTCCTTGTAGATTCACATATGGACTTAGCCCATCTTCCTGAAAGGCCTTGAATTTGTATGTGCAACTTGTCATCTATTAGGGAATTTTAGTAAAGAATTCCCAATTCTCAACCAGACCATTTGAGCAAATTATAAAGACCAGAGCTCACTTGGAAAGACTGATGCAATAATTCCTACCACTACACAATTGGGATTCCTAAATATTTATGAAAAATATAATTCTCTTCTCTTTCTTGAGATAAAAATCTCTATATAAATTCATAAATAAATTTCTCCAAGGGTTTGCGAGGGTTCGAAAGCTGGCCCAACCTCTTGAAAATTTTAGGTTCCCAAAAGTAACAAATGGGATCATACTTTACCAAAAGAAGTGGGCGTGGAACCTGTAGGGGAACTAGCCCTAAACCATGTCATAGAGCCCTCAATGATTCCATATAAATTAAGTGATAAAATTCAAGAATCAGAGCTTCAAGTAATGAATGAATTAGAATCCCCCAAATGGAAGATCTTGGCAACCATTAGTCAAGCCCAAAAGCCCTCCAAAATGAGGAATAAAAGGCCAAACGATCAAAGACCAAAATAGTGGAGTTAGAGAAAAACATCATCACATCCCCTATATCATTCTCCTTGCAAATAGATCAGACACATCTTCAAATGGAAGAACTATACCTCAATGTTGCAAATAAGGGTTTAGAGAAAATTGAAATAATGGTGAATGATATTCTCAACAAAGTAGGAGATGATTTGATAGAGGAAATATCCTAAGAATTAGCTAATGAAGAATTATTTGAATTCCCTCAATCCCTGGCCATCTCTTAGAATGAGTATTTTAAAAAAATATAGGCTTCTCTACTCTTGCAAAAAGGGGAAAAAATTAAAATCCAAAAAAATACAAGAAGAAATTGAGGCAGGTATCTAGGCCACTCTCGATAAATCTTTAAGATTGAGGAGAGCATGTCGCTCTCATCGACCACAATGAAGATTATATCATGGAATGTTAGGGGCATTAATTCCCCTAACAAAAGGGGTTTAATAAGGTGTCAAATAGATACCTACAACACAAATATCATACTATTACAAGAAATAAAATTCTCATAATCATAAAATTCAAAGATCTTCCCCAAATGGCCAAAATGGTATTGTGTATACTCTCCAGCTATGGGGGCATTGGGAGGGTTAAAAATTCTTTGGAAGAGCTCATTAGTTAAATTGGAAATGGTGGAATCTAATCAAAACTAGATTTTGGCAAAGGCTTCACATTTTGATTCTTCCTTCTGGGTATTCAATATATACGGTCCAACTTCAACAATGAAGAAAAAATCTCTGTGGGACTCTCTATCGAGCCTATTGGATATGTTAAAAGAAGAGAAAGTGGTTTTGGGGGTGATTTTAATGAAATCATAAATAACCAAGATGAAAAGGGGGAATAATCCCCCTAAAGGTGATAGAAGACTTCAATTGCTTTATCAATAACAACAATTCTCTGGATTGCCCAATGTCAAATGGTATATATACTTGGTTGAATAGAAGGAAAGATTTATGCATGATAGGAAAAATATTAGACATATTTTTAGTTTCATCGGTTTGGCCGCCCTCCACCCTATCTTTTAAAGCATCAATTTTGTCATTTACAGGTTCAGATCACCTCCCCATCTTGCTTGAATTCTTGAAGCACACAGGTGGCCAAAAATCATCATTTAAATTTGAGGAAATGTGGTTTAGAGATAAGAACTTCCTTGGTCTACTGCAACATTGGTGGACTACTATGCCTTATGTGGAGGGCTCAAGAATGTTACAAATTTTTAAAAAACTTGTCATTATCAAAAACCAAATAAAGGATTGGAATGTAAATCATTTTAAAAATATCTTCAAGCAAAAGGAAGAAATTCAGGAGAAATTGAAAATTTTGAATGATGATATTATCAACAATGGAATTGACAATGTGACCTTCCAAACACAAAACATCTAGAAATTAGAACTAGACGAAGTTCTAGCTTGTGAGGAGGCATATTGGAGGGAAAAATCTAGGGAGCTATGGCTAAAAGAAGGTGATAGAAACATAAAATCATTTCATACATCCACAAAGCTGAGATGCCAAGATAACTCCATCTTTACAATAAGCTTAAAATAATTAGGGGAACTAAAAGAAGAGGAATCCATTTAGAAAGAAGTAGAATCCTTTTTCTCAAACCTCCTATCACCCAACCAAGTTGGGATCCAAATGCAATCCCAAGAGTTGTAGAATCAAAATTTGGGTAAAATTTTGGGCTCAGTAACTATGGAGGATAACAATGAACTCATGAAGCCTTTTTCATTAGAAGAAGTGAAGAATGCAGTCTTCTCCCCCCTTGAAAAATCTCCTAGTATTGACGACTTTACAACATCCTTCTTTCAAAAATATTGGCATTTCATGGGAAAAGTTATTTGGATAGCCCTCGAAGAATCAAGGAGGAATGCTAATATTCTAAAAGATTTTAACACAAATTTTATTGCCCTAATACCAAAAAAGAAAGATCCATCTTCCTTTGCAGATTTCCGATCAATAACACTATGTAATATAATATATAAAATCTTCACAAAAGCTATGTGCTTATGTCTATCCCGATTGATCCCAAAACTAATATTAGAAGAACAAGGAGGTTTTGTACTTGGAAGGGAAACTACATAATGGGAAATACTAGCACATGAATCTCTTCATTCTATTCATATGGAAAAAAATCTCTGCCATGTGTAATGTCATAAAATTGAACCTCATGGAAATTTCATATTTGTGCATTTTATCCTTGCATTTATGGCACCTAGCTGCATTTATGAAAAGAACCTTATAGGTTGGAATTTTGCAATTTTGACCTCATAAGGACCAATGATGAAGTAAAAATAGTCCATCACCTCATTTCTTGTGAAATGATAAGTTAGATTCCTACATGATGCATAGACTTCCACGCAACGTGCTAGCATCCCGGTCCTTTTGTGAGATCAAATGAGGAATCTTGGAATTTTTGACCCATGACGTGTCCCTATGGTTGATTTTCGAGAGTAACGACTTCTTCTGCCTATGCAGTTGAACAACACCTTTCTTTTCACTCTCATTCATTCATTCTATCACTTTTTGATTCTAGCTCTCTTCTCTTTCTCTTCTATTCTCTCAATCTTGTCTCTACAACGAAGCTTTGATGGATTGAAGATCCTCCAATAGCCAAATCTCTCTTGCAAGCATTCAACATTGTGTATACCAAGCTAAGAGGGGGTCGTGGACTGTTGGTAATTCTCTTGTGATTCTTGTCTATTTTCTATTGTACTCTTTATTGTGTGTCTTATCATGTGATACGAGCTCTCCTCTCGAGCAGGGTTTTCTTTTACCATTTTGTGTGTCTTATCTTGTGATATGAGTTCTCCTCTCGAGCAAGGTTTTCTTTTATTACTTTGTGCCTATTTCTGTCTATTTGTCTAGTGGTCCAGGGAGGTGGGAACACCAAAATAGGGGTTTGATTGCAACAAGCCCCAAAACTGCCCCAACATTTTTCCTTGTTCACCTTGTGTGTAGGTTGCTTGTGTGGAGCTTGGAGGAAGGTGTCAAAGTGAAAGACCCTCTGTAAGTTGGTCCTCTACCTTATCTTTTATCAAAATTTCTTTCTTTTTGTTAATTTAGTAGGTTAAACAAACCTCATATTTGAATCAATTAGCAAATCCTTTATAATTTTGTCCAAGGGTTTAGTGCTCTATCCGTATAGGATGCCAGCACGCCTCAGGGATCGTAGTGTGCCGTGTTGACATCTTGCTCCTGCACTTCCGCCTTTTGGCGGAGAGCTTCTCCCTTCATGATAAGAATCTCAATGATCTGTTCTTTCAGTTCCTGAAGTTGTTTGCTTAGCTTATTATTTCTGACATTCTATCTTCAGTTCTTTCTTTGCAATTTTTTCATTCCTCTTTCCAATATTTTAACTAAGTTGAGGTATTAAGTATTTAAGCTTTTGGATTCGACTGTGTCAATTTTTTTGTCTAAAAAAATTAAAGACGTTTCGGATCACACTCAGTGATCCATCATCAGGAAGAGGAAAAAATGAGATGAGATTGCAGAACAAGTCTTAATAAAGGGTGAGATGGAGGAGGAAGAGAAACTTTAAAAAACAATAAAATAATAATACCAAGGAAGGAGAAATAAACAAGTCAAAGCCAATAGTATAATTTGAAAGTGTTATAAATTATATAAAAGAGGAAAATTAAAGGTAACTAAAGCTTGAAAATAACAATGAGGAAATTACAAAATAAATAGATTAGGTAGTTTAGGGAAATTCATTCCATGGGACTCTCTTGCTAAAGAGACTCGTGAGCAGTGAATCCCCCTTTTCTACACCATGATACTAAAATTGGATATGATGAAAGCATATGACAAGGTGAATTGGGAATTCTGAATGAAAGTCTTAGCCAAATTTGGCTTCTCTAGAAAATGGTGTAAATAGATTTTCTCAGGTCTAAAAGGGGAAAAGTTTTCATTCATTATAAATGGGAGTCTAGTAGGTTTCTTCAATGCATCCCAAGGGGTAAGACAAGGGGATCCACTTTCCCCATTCTTATTCATCCTTATAGCAGAAGCCTTAAGTAGATACATATCAACAAAACATCAAGAATAACAATGGAAAGGGATCATGATTCCAAGGGCATCGATAACAATGACACACTCTCTTCACAGATGATACTTTGTTGTTTGGTAAACCCTCCATCAAAGAGGCTAAATGTATCAAGGAGGTTCTAAAACATGACTGGGGGTTTCTACAATAATGGGTTACATTGTCACATCTCAATTTCATTGCTTGCATTTAATAATGTTGAGTTAATTGAAATATTTGAAAAATAGAATTTATCATTTAGTATTTATGGACCTATGATAAATGAAATAGTATTTTAAAAATGATTATCTTGCAATTTTATGATTTAAAAAGAGTTATTTCATAAGGATTATCGATTAAAAGGTTATTGATAAATTTGACAAGTGCAAGAATTTGTGTGTGTAGGAATAGGTTGAAGAATGAGAACTTGGTTGAGGCAGGAATGCTTAGCTAGAAGACAAATGGTAAGCAAGGTTGGAATTTGGAATCTCACACACCACAGTAGACCATGATATCTGCATTTGTTTGTAATCGATAAATATCATTCTTGTTTGTATGGATTAAAAATTTGGTTAAATAAGCAATCTTGTGAAAGAAATGAATGTAATGCATCCTTGTCTTCCCTGTCTATCTTGAAGTTTGATTCAAAATGGTATTGGGAATTGCATTTGATCATATACAATTTTCATAAGGAGAACGATTATATTACTTGTTCTTTTGACAAAATTGAAAATAGGTTCTCGATTTAAAAGAAAAGGGAAAATAAAATAAAATGTATGTGAAATTATACATAGGTATATATATATACATATATATATGTATGTATATATATGTGGGTGAAACCACATATATATGAGTATATATATAAAAATATTACCATAAGTTTTAAACAATGAGTGTTGTTTTAATGTGTAACTCCCATAATGAATGGGAAGGTGTTGGAAGAAGGAGAGTGTTGGAAGTTTTGGAAAGTCTATCATTGATGATGTAGGTTGGAAACATGAGCATGAGTTGCATAATACTATTTGATCCAATTTTTTCATTGATGTCAACATTGTGATGATCAACTTAGTATTATTTAGAAGTGTTATTGAAGATATGTGTACAGTATTAGTTGGTCTAGAAAATATGGTTGTATAGGATATTAACTAAGTGCTTCTACTGAATGCTTTGTGGTTCGATGCATCAATTTTTGGGTCCACACTCCACCGCACTAATTAATATTACTTTGAGTTTTTAACCATGGTTTGAATTCTATCAGATTCAGGTAAAATGAAGATTTTGTGATGTTTTGTGAAATAGTCTGGAAGATATAGTTGATTGAGTTCAACTCTGTGTATCGTAGTCATTTCTCTATTTAGTATATCAGTGTGGGAGATTCCACATTTCTTTGAAAAGAATGTTTTTGTGTTGTGGTTCTAAAGTTAGACTTACTGATGTCATCTAAGTGAGAGAATTTTAAGAAAGATCAAATCCTAAAGTCGCTTGCATGAAGAAGTGTATGAATGATTGAAATTTTTTGTGATTAGGTCCAATTCCTGGTCAACCTAATACATGATATGTGTTGTGAATATTAAATATATAATGTAGATGTTTGGAGGATCTATTTGAGGTCCATGTCGACCTAAATTAGGTTTTACACGCTTGATTTAAGTGTAAAGAAGTTTTTGAATCATGTGTGAAGCCGAAAAAGCTATTTTGAATTATTTTTGGCTACATCTAATTAGGCCGACCTAATTGATGTATGTGGATGTAATTGGGTATTTATATGCAAGATAATTTTGAGTTGTGATGATGGATGAGAGAGTATAAGTGACACATCAGGTGCAAGAGGTCTCATTTTATGCGAACATGAGAATTCAAAGGTGTGAGATCAGAATAAGAGAAAAATTATTGAGCGACTACTAAGCAGAGTAGTATTTTGCATTTAGAGCTTCATTGGAACTAAACTCAGCACAAGGAAGGTACATCTTACATCAGTTCACACTTTGGATATGTAGCCATCTTTGTTTTGTATCTAATTCTAGCTGTGAGCCTTATAAGGACAGTGCGTCTTGGCAGTGAGCACCTGTAATATACTATATCTAGATATAATATATTATGAGCTAATCCTCACCATGGTTTTTCATTTTTTGGGTTTTCCACATAAAACTCCTGGTGTTCATGTGTTATGTAGGTGTTCAACAATTGGTATCAAAGCCTAGTTCCTTTTGAAAAACCTAACAACTTGAGGAAGATCTTGGAGTTTGAACACATGGCTAATAAAAAGTGTCCTATTCCTTCAGAAGAAATTTTTGCAATTGACTATGAAGAAAATGACTGCATGTTTGACAAAGAACTTAAAGATGCTCTTAAAGACCTTGACAGAGTTGAAAATGAAAACAAAATTATGAAGGAAAGCCTAGGAGAAGCAAATGAATACATCAAAAGGTTAAGAGAACAAGTCAAGAGGTTCAAAGAAAGACATAGAGAAGTTAATGAATAGTTGAAGAAGGAAAATGAAGGTATCACCAGATTGAAAGTGCAAGTGGAAGAAAAGATAAGAATTGAGGTTTGTCTAAATGCTAAAATACAAAGCAAGACTGATGAATGTATAAAGCTTGAACAAGAAGTGGTAACCCTAAGATAAGATCTGGAGAAAGCAAGAGCTCATGAGGATAAATTCAAAACAAGTACTGCATTACTTGATGAACTAATTGCAATTCAAAAAACTTCTAAGGATAAAGGTGGTTTGGGACTTGAAGAAGGAAAAAGTTCAAAGACAAATCAGACACCTAACAAGGTTGACAATCAAAGGAAGATTCAAGGCAATGGAAGACAATTCAAAAATCAAAGAATCAATGCTGGAAGACCTCCTATCAGACAACCAAATGCTCAAAGGTACCCATATTTCAATGGTATTTGTTTTCCATGCAATAAATTTGGACATAAGGAAATAGAATGTAGGGGTAGAATGAATCTGAATGTTGGATCCTTCTCTAGACAATGTTTTACATGTAAGAAATTTGGACATAGAGCTACTGAGTGCAGTTTTCAGATGACAAATAGATTCAATACTAGTAGAATGTTTCAACCTTTCAGTGGCTATTGTTATACATGCAATGTATTTGGAAATAAGGCTAAGTAGTGTAGATCAAGAATGAATAGAAGTTAGTTTGGTTAGCGAAGTGTTATATGCTACTTTTGCAACAAGCCTGGAAATATTTCAAGATTTTACAGAAGCATGAATAGAAGGAAAACTAATCCAAAATGGAGGAATGGACCCGTGAAGAAAATTAATCCTACTAAAGTTTAGAAGGAAATGAATAAGATATGGAGAAAGAAAGAGGAATATGAGAACAAAGATGAATCGGGAACTTCAAATGCATTTGTGCCTCCCTCTGGTGTAGACAATTTGTAATTTCCTTCCTCGAATACACTAATAACATGCAACTAAATAAATTATTTGGTAATTAAATGATAATAAAAGACAAACTTCTCATACTTCATTCTTGAATTGTCATGAAAATGAAATTTTTTTCCTCTATGAACAATTTTTTTTATTTACAAGTTAGATATTTGCAAGCAAATTTATTAAGAAAAGAAACATTAGTGCTAACAAAAAATATTCTCTTAGTACAACATTATACTTCCATAGGTAAGATATCCAATAAAATTAATAATTATTGGTTTAGCTAATGAACCATTCTAATAAAATAAACCAAAGTTAATAATTAAAACGCTATTATTTGGCAATGTTTTATATTTCCTCATTAAACATGAATATTAGATTAATTATGATTGTGTATTAAGTATTACACTTTTAAATATAATAAAACCTATAATTCAACATATGTATTTATACAAAAAATATTTTATTTTCTTACTTATGGGCATTTATATACATGTATATCAAAAATTCTTTTATGATCATTATTTGAATATTAGGGTTATTATACATCTTTCGACAAGAAATTTAATTAAAGAGCTTACATATTTACTCTACGAATACAAATAAGACCGATGGACATGTAGATCTATTACAAAATTAAATGCTTGATAACAAGGTAACTTATTTACTTGTTTGGCAAGCTAAGCAATTGACTTTGATTCAACTACTGACAGAGAAGCTTGAATACAATTTTACCAACAAATCATTCGACAGGCATAGTAAACTTTCTATTAAAATCACAAAGGCGTTATCTCTAATTAACACAAAACAAGGTATATAAAAGATCATGATTAAAGAAAGGTGCTTATAGCAGGAATTAAGTGTTTTCAACACAAGTTACTCAAAGACTGTTACCAATTTTTTTAAATTTTTTTTTCCTTGAGCATCTAGAAGATAATACATATATAGGATTGGGCTAAAAATGAGAGAACATTAAAGATTCTAAGCTCTACAAAAAAAAACAGCAATGAATTAACCAAAAGTAAACACGTTTAGATACTCTACGCAAAACTAGGACAAAAAATAACCACACCTTTCAACCCATGAAGTTTCTAAAACACTAGGTACATTTTACCAAAAAATTGACAAGACTAAGAGAAGGATTACCCTCGAACGCCTCCCACACACATACTATTTCATTGATCAACAAGACCCGATTGTAGAGATGTCATATAGCATAGAAACACACAACATTTATCACGACATGAAATTCATATTAACGATCAAGTGATTCCCTTATCATCTTTTACATACCAACACTGCTACCTTGGTAGGTCATACATTGCAGGAACAAGTAAAAATTACTAACTGTACACTACAAGGAGAAATATGTCTTATCTATGTATATCTGAAACAACAACCAAGCATTGAATAACACTGCTAAAGAGATGAGTATAATCTAATTGTTTTAGATTTCTAAGGATAGTCGAGTAAAGATAAGTCATAAATAAAATACAAGAAAGTAGCAACCACATATACTGATTACCAAAATATCGATGCAAGATATTGATTTCCTAGTGATACCTTTGAAACAACCAAATAGATGGCATGTAACACATTTCCCAAGACTCATCCTAATAGAAATTTCTAATAGATCATCAATGAATTTGTTGTGCAACAAAAGAAGTATAATACACAATCTAGATAGCTAAGGAGAGACCGCTACAAGAACTGAGAATTAACACATAGATTGTTGAAGGAAAACAAAGGCCAAAACTACATGGTCAATGCAACAACACATTGTAACACCAAGGTTACGGTAGAAGAGTAGCATAGTGCCAACCAAAAATGGAATTTACTAAATATGCCAGAAAAAAGGAGTGTTAAATGTTTCCAACAAATATGCTCCAATCCACTCACATCCAGGGTTATATGATATACTTATGCTTTATAGTAACACAAAGGATTTGAAAATAGATACTATCTATCTAGGACTGTAGAAAAAAAAATCTGAGTAATTGATGAAACAATAATAATGCTACATTTTAAGAATTCCAGACCCAAAAATATATAAGTAAATAAAAATAAGCTGGCTAAAAAGCTATTTGAAAAGCAAAAAAGCATTGGAGGACATGGTAAAAGCATGGAAATATAGTGCGAGCTATTAAAGTACATATAATATTAGCTTTAAGAGAAAATTAAGATCCAAACATAAACGTCTGCACACTAAGGATAAATGAATACTTTCCCTAAAACTAGTCACCTGCTTAACATGAAGACCAAAGGACACAAAAGATCAATGCATAAATCATAAGGCAATCGAAGGCCGAGTAAACAATGAAATGACAATAGGTAACCATTTCGAGGGTTGTGGTCCATGAAAAGACATTGGCAACAAACCAGCCAAGTTGCTAATTCTGACGGAAGCAAAGTGAGGTATCTTGTTATCACAATATCAACTATTTTAGCATAAAGCCAGGAGGATATAGCATTATTTAAAAAAAAACATGTAGCGGTATGGGAATTGCTAAGAAAAGATTATTAAGATAGTTGCATAACAATGAAAACTACATTTGGCATGAACGGGCCATGACATCAACATAGAGACTGTGAAGGAATTTGAGTAAATATTGCACAAGCAAAGGATACAAAATGAAGGCTGAAGATTCATTGATGGACTGTGGCAGAAACATTTACACAAAACTATATAAAATATTCATGAAGTTAATGATAACATAATTTTCTCTATTCAACAAATTTATTTAAAGCTGACAATCTACATTGTTACATCATAGTGCTTTATTTGTCTATTTATTTTTTTATGTTATTTTTTTATATCGAATCCATCCAAAGTATTAAATCCACTTTTCTCACAATTATAGTTATTAACACATACCAACACTGTAGTTGAGTATCAAATTTTTAAATAGAAAGAGTATTTAACGAGAAAAATATCACCTGAACATGGGAAAACTCTTTTGTTCAATTTGCAAAACCTTAAACAACACATTGAAAACAACAATATCAAAGAATCTCTTATATTCAACTTTCCTCAACAAATTCAGACCATTCCCAAATAAAAACTGCAACACCAAGTGGAGCAGTCCAATCCTGCTCTCCACCCAACCTTAGGACCGAAAGGTCCACCCTCGAGTAGGAGGCAAAAACCCCAATTGCCAATTAAAATTTTGCATACAAATTAGACATTAACAATGACTAAACACAATGAATTCATTCACCGAATTTTGGTATAGGGGGAGAAGGGGGATTCCCTTCCTTATTGGGAAAAAAAATATTCACAATTTTGAACACACAATCACCACCACCCATCCATCAATCTCCACACCCAACTACCACCCTTCATCCAAAAATCTCCAGACACCACCACTACCATCCATCCAACTATCTCCACCCACTACCACCATCATCCAACCCACCTCCATTCATTACAATAACCAATGGCCATGGTTTTCCCATATCACCGTAATTCCATACTTTCATATTTGATCAACCATCCCCAAGAGAGGCTCCACACCCTCTTCAAACCCCACACGAAGGAGGCTCTCAGGCAAGATCCACTCCTTATACACACCCAAACCCTCTATTACACAAACAATAACAAACCTCTATCAAGAATTCATGAACAACACATAAACCACCTGATACAATTAACAACTATCAAAGATTCATGAACAACATAAAAACATACCTTGGCTGTTCAAGTTAGGATCAACCCAATCCACTTACCCAAAATTACCGATTCATTCTAGCCCTCCTTTATTCTACCCAAAAGCAAACAATAAATAAGGAGAGAGAACAACCTTTCATTTCCTTAAAACCATTCAAATTTCCTTTTCAAAAATAAAATAACTCACAACTTTTCAATTAACTTAATGTAATATACAAATAAAAGGATAATCCAAATGAAAACACATTTCCCCTTTGCACATAAAATCAAACAACATTAAAAACCAATAGTAAAGATTTAACATTTGGGCTTTGTCTCCACACCTTAAAGACTGGGACTACCCACCTGCAACATCTTATTAGAAACAAATTAGTGCTTTTGAAAAAAAATTATAATTCAAAATATTAAATATATCATTAAAATTTTATTCCTGTTGTAGGAGGTTGGTCACGAGGTCTAGTCTCCCCCACCCCCGTGGTATCGAAGGGCGTGTCGCGCCAGCACCGCTGGTCACGTTAAAAAGTTTACCAGGCGCACTACAGTTTATAGGGGGTCGTGCTACCCGATTCCTGCAGTCTAAAAAAAATAAAATATATCATTAAAATTTTCTAACATCAAATAATTATAAGATTTAAAATACTTTACGTTCAAATTAAATAAACATATAATTTCATTTATAAGCAGATAAATATTAGCTATGCCTCACATTCTCCCCCTCTAGTTATAGGCTTCCTCTTGGAAGCTATCAAAAGATATGAGGGTTTTTTTTTTAATCTAGAATGCATCCTCCCATGAATAGGTTACCTAAAAATTCCACTA
The DNA here is from genome assembly GCA_007258455.2 of Sequoia sempervirens. Classification (NCBI taxonomy): domain Eukaryota; kingdom Viridiplantae; phylum Streptophyta; class Pinopsida; order Cupressales; family Cupressaceae; genus Sequoia; species Sequoia sempervirens. Next base: position 185,030,557 of record VDFB02252616.1, on the reverse strand, counting down.
ATAGTAATTTACATATTAACCAACACGAAGCTCCTCATAAAGATACTAATACTAAATTCCTCTCTAAGTTAATTAATTAACAAGAGATAACGTTTCACACTTACCTTCCTTCCAATATGTCCTTGAATTTCCTCATTTCACCATTATTATTGCATGCTTGTAGCACAACTTAAAAGCACTTAAATAAATTAATAATCAATTTTACTTGATACAGTAACTTGATATGAGAACACAAAATATTACACAAGTTTGTGAACAACAAAATAAGGAAAACACTTTAATAATAAATGGTAATGAACCTTTTTCATAAAATATCAAATGTTTAATAATCAAATATTTAGCTAATTGAAAAGAATCAACTTGTTCATATAAGCATATATTGATGATAACCCCTATCCTTTGTAAAATTTTATTTCCTTCCAAGTCATGATAATTATGCATAACATTTAAGTTTCCAACTATTAAATAATAATATTCTACCTTGATTAACCATGTAAGCAATAGGTTATATAATCATTCAATCAATCAATACATTAGAACCTTAATCACTCATAAAGTAATTTGACCTATGACACAGGTGAACTTCAAAAGATTACACATTTTTTTTATTATTATTATTTTAGTGGAATCCATGATCCATCCTAGCTATGAACACAAGATAATAACATTCCACATATGCTTCCAACTATACACTATAACGCAACATAATATTTACCCTTATCAACAATAGACAACATATACCCCTTTAAAAGTAAATATTCCCATACTAGCATAAAATATTCCATTACCATGTTCTGACGAAAGTGGAGTAACAAATACCATCATATACATCAATTAATGCAATAAGCTCAAAACTCACTAGTAAATTAAATGAATTCAATTTTTATCTTTATTTCAAACTTGTTTCAGAGATGTAATACTCTTTAATTATGAACTCATGCAACATTACCTTCTTATTTACTTAACCTTCCAAAATCCCAACTCCTTTCAAATTTTCTTCTAACTAATAAGCCAAAATAGAGTCTCATACCTGATTAGAGGAAGATTGCTCAAGACCATTCAAACTTTCTTAAAAATCGGTGACCTCATTATGCAACCATCCTTTAACTGAAGACACTTGCAAGAATCCAAATTATTAGCATTCACCATCACTTTTCAAGCAATATTATAATGCTAATATAGTACCGGATTTAAAGAACTATTTCTCGATAGAAACTATACAAAAATATTTTTTTTTGTCTAATTTAAATTTCCAATTATGGAATTCCACTTTTTTTATATCAAACACAAGATCTGTATGAATCAAATTTCCTATGCAAAAGAGCAAATAATTGATAATTATTTACCTCAATTTCAATAATCTAAAATTTGTATTCAAACATCTATATCTTACTTTTCCTCATCTAATATAGACAAGGAGTAGGAGATGGCAATGAACAGGAAAATCCCAAACTTTGATAATTGGACAATGACTACATCACCATCTTAACTTAAAGAAATAATTAAATATGCAACACATTCTTCTAGGTCAACGGACCTAAAATCATACTTTTACATAAAAGAAGAATAGATGCATTTTAACACAAACAAAAATTTTGAAGACTTTCAAATCACTATAGTCATGACGATCTATAAGATATCATATAATATATGAGTTACTTTCTATCATACTTGTAATAACAACTAGGATTCCAAGCATAAGATGTAAATGCATTTAATGGGATGAACCGTGCATACAATGTAAAATACCTTTATATCAACTTTGTGAAACAATTTTAAATACCTGTTTATTATTATATTATTATTTCTTACCAGTCTTAAGATTCACTCAACTTGCATAGCATGTAATGCATTCAAGGTTGCAACATCTCCACCTTGTAATCTTGTATATAAATACCCATAAGTAAGAAAATAAAATATTTTTGTATTAATATATATGTTGAGTTATAGGTTTGATTATATTTAAAAGTGTAATACTTAATACACAATCATAATTAATCTAATATTCTTGTTTAATGAGGAAATACAAAACATTGCCAAACAATAGTGTTTTAGTTATTAAATTTGGTTTATTTTATTAGAATGGTTCATTAGCTAAACCAATAATTGTTAATGTTATTGGATATCTTAGCTATGGAAGTATAATGTTGTACCAAGAGAATATTTTTTGTTAGTACTATTGTTTCTTTGCTTAATGAATTAGCTTGAAATATCTAACTTGTAAATAAATTATTTTGTTCATAGAGGCAAAAACTTCAATTTCATGACAATTCAAGAATGAAGTATGAGCAATCTATCTTTTATTATCATTTACTTACCAAATAAGTTATTTAGTTGCATGTTATTGGTGTATTCAAGGAAGGAAATTACATAATTCTTCTAAAAACTAAACTCAGACATGAGGTTAGGGGGAGCAATAACAGAAAATCTAATAGCCCCTTGGAAGATATATCATGGAAGATGGAATTTTGAAGCTATGGAAGAAAGTTGCGAAAAAAAATATTGGAATGCGACAATTTGTGTAGCATGGAAAGATGTTTGTGTACACAATTTTAGAACCATCAAATTTTTGGTCTAAAGCATTTATTGTAGGGGTTAGGTGAAATCAGAGAGTTAAATATGTTTGTGGGAAGGAATATTCATTTATTCAAAGACATCTGAAGAAGAAACGAAAGAAAAAGAGGTGTAGAAGGGCTCAAAGCGTCTTCCAGAAGCTCAACATCAAGACCCTGGTTCTTGAAGAGCTATTTTTGATTCTGCACATTCTTTTATCTTCTAGAACAATTCTCTGAAAGAAATTTAAATATAATAGAATTACCAAAAGTAGTAGACAATTCGCAAAGACCACAACTAGTACTTAAAACACATTCTTCTAAAGTGTTGTCGGTTGATCCCTTGGGTGCATTATCTGGCACTCTTATTGGGGTTTTAACTACTGAGGATATTATAACATACATTCGTGGGAAAATTGAAGAGGTATCACCTAGTAGGTTATCTGTTCTATGGAAAAATGAATTGGGAGAAAATGACGATGCCCTAAAACCTGAGTACAAAACCTTAAGTGAAAGAGGTTGGGTGTTTGGAAAATTTTTCCAAATTTTGAAAATTAGGAGAAGTACATCAAAATTGTATTGAGTAGAATTCATGACCAATCCATATGGATTGACAACCCTCACTCAATAACAAAGGAAATAATTAAGGATGCAACTAGTTTGTGGTCCACTGGACCGGTTCTTGATCATAAGACAATCAATTCAACATGGATTTAACAAAGGTATGAAAGACAATAATTTGTACTTTAATATTGAAAATGACAAAATATTGATTGTAGTTGTATGTGTTGATGACATTATCTTTGGAGGAAATGAAATGATGTGCAAGATGTTTGTGGAAGAGATGCAAAAAGAATTTGAAATGTCTATGTTTGGTGAGATGAATTTCTTTCTTGGGCTATAGATTAATCAAACAGAGAAAGGATTTTTCATTTCAGAGTCCAAGTATGTGAGAGAGATGTTGAAGAAGTTTGAGATGCATGGTTCCAAACTGGTAAGTAATCCTACGGTGAATGGTTGAAAATTGGGTAAAGATAATGATTCACCTAATGCTAATCAAAGCAAGTATAGATCTATGATTGGTGGATTACTATATTTGACTGCTATTAGACCATATATTATGCATGTAGTCTGTCTTATGGGTAGATTTCAAGGAGATCTGGAGGAAACACATGTTGCTAATATTAAAATAATATTCAGATATTTGAATGGCACTCTGTATTATGGATTGTGGTATCCTAAAGATACTGACTTTACACTTAGTGCCTATACAAATGTAGATTGGGTTGGATGGGTAGATGACAAAAAGAGTACAAGTGGTGGTGCATTCTTTCTTGGATACAAATTGGTGGCATGGTTGAGTAAGAAGCAAGATTTAGTCTCTTTATCTACTATTGAAAGATATCATAGTGCTATATGATGATCCCATTTCTATTTTTTGTGATAATACTAGTGCAATTAACATTTCAAATAATCCTGTGATGCACTCGAGGACAAAACATATATCTATCATATATCATTTCTTGAGAGAGAAGGTCATGGAGAATGAAGTCAAGCTTGAGTATGTTCTAAAAAAGGATTAGGTTGCTGATATATTTGCAAAGGCTCTTCCTAAAGATACTTTTGAGTATCATTGGGATAAGTTAGGGGTTATTGCCCCTCCTTTCACAAACTAAGATGTATTTGGAGATGCATCAGTCTGATGGATTCATGGTTTTATCTTTTTGGACTAATGTTTTGGTGGTTACCTCTCAGAGGGAGTAGGTAGTTTCAGATGTTGTCATTGTGAGTATCCTATTTTCATGTCAAAGGAAGATTCAATGAACATATCATGTTTTCCTTTTCCATTGATGTCAAAGGGGGAGAGAAAGCATGTGAAAAAGAAAGAAAGCTAATGAGAGAAAGCAGGTAATGAGGAAGATGATCATATGAGGGGGAGAAGTAAAAGAAAAAATATTGAGAAGTATATTCAGAATTGCTATGGTGTCTTTGATGTTTTTTCACATCATGTGTTGCAATCCATGACAAAGGGGGAGATTGTTGCAAGAATGGAGAAAGGAATGAAGGTTTTTTCATTGATGTCAATTGGTCAACTGGTTATCTTCTAGTTGTTGTTGGTTGTATATGTTGAGGATATCGAGAAAATTGTATTAAAGAAAGTTTACAGGTATTCAGTTGCTACTCCAGGTAATGATCTAGTATTTTCCCCTATGTTCATGCAATGTGATATTGATTTGATTGGATTTAGGAAATTTGAATATTAGATTATTTAATTGCCTGAATTGTTTTAAAGCTGTGTTCTTTTTTGTTCACATTTATGGGCAATTTGAGTTAATTGAGTTAGAAATCCTTACAAATGTAATTCCTTTGTGAGGGGGTTGCTATTTGTAATGGAATGGCCCTTTTGAAATTAACTTGGGTAGTGCACATGGTTCTTATTCAGTTTGGACACCTGGTTCTATGAATGGGTTGTGTTGTCTATTTTGGACACTTGGTTCTATGAACGGGTTGTGTTGTCTATTGTTATAAAGTTGGTATTTAATGTGGATTTATGTGCACCTTGTCTACCCATGGTTAGTGGATTAGTTCCTTATGTTCTTAGTAGGGGAGTGGCTCTTCATGGGGGCCGACACACAAAGTGGTGCCAGGGTAACTCATGTAGAGTTAGTCTAATCAGTGAAAACTAAATTAATGTATTAGGGGAAATGGGTAGTCTAAAAAATTTAACTGGATAATTATGCCTCGCTCACAGACTCAAGGGCTAGTTCAAACTTGGGATGAGATGAGAAGGCCTGGAATGGCAAGATCATTATCTTGTCTCTATGAAAGATAATCAATTTCACATTGGATTGCATGTGGGGTCGGGTTTCGTGAGAGGCTACCATGGTAACCCAAGATGGAGGCCGGTGCCTAGGAAGATTTTCCAAGGCAACCCATGCAAATTTGTGACAACACTCCTCCTATGCCAATGGTTTTATAGTTTAGTTAATGTACTTCATTTATTTAATCTGGAAGCAATGTAACCATTTTGTTATGCAATATACTTGTATAGTTTTATCATGAGTTTCTCTGTGTCTAGAGGTTTTAGGTTATGTCTAGGGAACCTTTTTACTATCTCCTAGCATGGGGGGTGGGCCTACGGGTACCACTTGGTTGGGTGGAACATGCACTTTACACCATTGGGTCCCCAATTCTTGTTCGTGGCGACGAGTACTTCCTGATTGGAGAGCTCGTGTGTACTAATGGATTTGTACTTTCTCTTATGTTTCATTTGTATCAGTTGGATACCTTGTTTATGTATCACTCCTCTATTTTATTCAAGGAGAATTCTTGTAACTTGTAAATGTAACACTTTTGTATGAACTACCTCTTTTGGAAATGAGTAATGTAATTGTTATATTAAATGCAATGTAAGAATGAATCATTATTGTACTTCATACCCTATGTGATGTAATTTAATGTTATTGGATGTATGATCTTAAATTTATGAGTATTAATCATATGTTATGCTTAGTTACTTTTATTAGTTATGGGATTTTCATGTAGTGCATTGTCGCGTATCTTAGGGAATGTATGCGTTAGTGTTGTTCATATTACATGTAAATATTACACTTCTTTAAGGTTACGTGGCGGGGTATTACAAGATCTATTACAAAATCAAATGCTTGATAACAAGGTAACTTATTTACTTGTTTGGCAAGCTAAGCAACTGATCTTGATTCAACCAATGACAAAGAAGCTTGAATACAATTTTACCAACAAATCATTCAGTAGGCATAGTAAACTTTCTATTAGAATCATAGAGGTGTTATCTCTAATTCTAGAAGAAAACAAGGTATATAAAAGATCATGATTAAAGAAAGGCGCTTATAGTAGGAATTAACTGTTTTCAACACAAGTTACTCAAAAACCGTTACCAATTTTTTTATTTTTATTTTTTTTCCTTGAGCATCTAGAAGATAATACATATATAGGATTGGGCTAAAAATGAGAGAACATTAAAGATTATGAGCTCTACAAAAAAAAAAGCAATAAATTGACCAAAAGCAAACACATTTAGATACACTATGCAAAACTAGGACAAGACTAACCACACCTTTCAACCCATGAAGTTTCTAAAACACTAGGTACATTTTACCAAAAAATTGACAGGACTGAGAGAACGATTAGCCTTGAACACCTCCCGCACACATACTATTTCATTGATCAACAAGACACGATTGCAGAGATGTCATATAGCATAGAAACACACAACATTTATAATGACATGAAATTCATATAAACGGTCAAGTGATTCCCTTATCATCTGTTACATACCAACACTGCTGCCTTGGTTGGTCATACATTGCAGGAACAAATAAACATTACTAACTGTACGCTACAAAGAGAAATATGTCTTATCTATTTATATCTAAAACAACAACCAAGTATTAAATAACACTACTAAATAGATGTGTATCATGTTTTAGATTTCTAAGGATAGTCAAGTAGAGATAAGTCATAAATGAAATACAAGAAAGTACCAACCATGTATATTGATTACCAAAAGTTCGATGCAAGATATTGATTTCCTAGTGATACCTTTGAAATAGCTAAATAGATAGCACATAACAAATTTCCCAAGACTCATCCTAATAGAAATTTCTAATAGATCATCAATGAACTCGCTGTGTAACAAAAGAAGTATAATACATAGTCTAGACAACTAAGGAGAGACCGCTGTAAGAACTGAGAAATAACACATAGATCACCGAAGGAAAACAAAGGCCAAAACTACCTGGTCAATGCAACAACACACTGTAACACCAAGGTTATGGTAGAAGAGTAACACAGTGCTAGCCAAAAATGAAATTTACTAAATATTCCAGGAAAAGGATTGTTAAATGTTTCCAACAAATATGCTCCAATCCACTCACATGAAGGGTTATACAATATACTTATGCTTTATAGTAACACAAAGGACTTGAAAATAGATACTATCTATTTGGGACTACAGAAAAAAAAAAGCCGAGTAATTAATGAAACAATAATAATGCTACATTTCAAGAATTGTATACCCAAAAATATATAAGTATATAAAAATAAACCAGCTAAAACGCTATTTGAAAAGCAGGAAAGTATTTGGAGGACATGGTAAAAACATGGAAATATAGAGCGAGCCATTAAAGTACAGATAATATTAGCTTTAAGAGAAACTTAAGAGACAAACATAAACGTCTTCTCACCAAAGATAAATGAATACTTTCCCTGGAATTAGTCACCTACTTAACATGAAGACCAAAGGACACAGAAGATCAATGCATAAATCATAAGGCAATCGAAGGCCGAGTAAACAATGAAATGACAATAGGTAAGCATTTTGAGGGTTGTGGTCCACGGAAAGACATTGGCAATGAACTAACTAATTGCTAATTCTGACGAAAGCAAAGTGAGGTGTCTTGTTATCACAATATCGACTATTTTAGCATAAAGCTAGGAGGTTAGCATTATTTAAAAAATGCATATAGTGGTAATGGGAATTGCTAAGAAAATATTATTATGATAGCTGCATAAAATGAAAACTGCATTTGGCATGAACAGGCTAGGACATCAACGTAGAGACTGTGAAGGCATTTGAGTAAATATTGCACAGGCAAAGGATACAAAATGAAGGCTGAAGATTCATTGATGGACTGTGGCAGAAACATTTACACAAAACTATATAAAATCTTCATGAAGTTAATGATAAGATAGTTTTCTCTATTCAACAAATTTATTTAAAGAAGACGATCTAAATTGTTACATCATAGTGCTTTATCTATCTATCTATTTATTTATCTATATCAAATCCATCCAAAGTATTAAATCCAGTTTGTTTAGAATTATAGCTATTAACACTTACCAGAACTGTAGCTGAGTATCAAAATTTTAAATAGAAAGAGTATTTAATGAGAAAAATATCACCTGAACATGGGAAAACTCTTTAAATGTTCAATTTGTAACACCTTAAACAACACATTGAAAACAACAATATCAAAGAATCTCTTATATTCAAATTTCCTCAACAAATTTAGACCATTCTTAAATAAAAACTACAACACCAAGTGGAATAGTCCAGTCCTACTCTCCACCCAACCTTAGGACTGAAAGGTCCACCCCCGAGCGGGAGGAAAAAACCCCAATTGCCAATTTGCAAACAAATTAAACATTAAAAATGACTCACACACAATAAATTTGTTCACTGAATTATAGTATAGGGGGAGAAGGGGAATTCCCTTCCCTATTGGGGAAAACATTTATTCACAATTTTCAACACATAATCACCACCACCCATCCATCAATCTCCACACCCAACCACCACCCTTCATCGAAAAATCTCTAGACACCACCACTACCATCCATCCAACCATCTCCACACACTACCACCATCATCCAACCCACCTCCATTCATTACAATAACCAATGGCCATGGTTTTCCCATATCACCATAATTCCATGCTTTCATATTTGATCAACCATCCCCAAGAGAGAATTCACACCCTTCTCAAACCCCACACGAAGGAGGCTCTTAGTCCTCAGGTGAGATACGCTCCTTATACACACCTAAACCCTCTATTACACAAAGAATAACAAACCTCTATCAAGAATTCATGAACAACACATAAACCACCTAATACAATTAACAACTATCAAAGATTCATGAACAACATGAAAACATACCTTGGCTATCCAAATTAGGATCAACCCAATCCACTTACCCAAAATTACTGATTCATTCTAGCCCCCCTTTATTCTACCTAGAAGCAAACAATAAATAAGGAGAGAGAACAACCTTTCATTTCCTTAAAACCATTTAAATTTCCTTTTTGAAAATAAAATAACTCACAACTTTTCAATTTCCTTAATGCAATATCCAAATAAAAGGATAAACCAAATGAAAACACATTTCCCCTTCACACATAAAATTAGACAACATTAAAAACCAATAGTAAACATTTAACATTTGGGCTTTGTCTCCACACCTTAAAGACCAGGGCTGCCCACTTGCAACATCTTATTAGAAACATTAGTACTTTTGAAAATTTTTTATAATTCAAAACATTAAATATATCATTAAAATTTTCTAACATCAAATAATTATAAGATTAAAAATACTTTATGTTCAAATTAAATAAACATATAATTTCATTTATAAGCATATAAATATTAGCTATGACTCACATTCTCCCCCTCTAGTTACAAGCTTCCTCTTAGAAGCTATCAAAAGATATGAGAATTTTTTTTATCTAGAATGCATCCTCCCATGAATAGGTTACCTCAAAATTCCACTAATACTAATTTACATATTAACCAACATGAAGCTCCCAATAAAGATACTAATACTAAATTCCTCTCTAAGTTAATTAATTAAAAAGAGATAATGTTTCACACTTATTGTGCGGACTCCTTAGAAGTCCTGTTCAAAAGGATTAGTGAGCTCAGGGAAGATCGAGTGCATTTTTCTGAGTTAATGGAGAGAGAGCATTCAACCAAAGGAAAATGTAAAAAAGGTGTGAAAGATGATGGTAAGGGCCCAATTGTTAGAGGGTCTGTTGAATGGAAAAAGTCCTTTGAAGCTAAGAAGAAATAGCTGCTGGATATGGTTGAATTACATAGGAGCCAGAAGCTTGAGCTAGCCAACACCTTAAGCAGTATGAAATAGTGTTCGACTATCCTTTTGTTAGTTGTCTGTTTCCTATTGGGTTTCGATTTGTTTTCTGTTGTTTTGCTATTTTGATGCTATTGGGTGTTGTTGTTAGTTAATTGTTTTATCTTTTGTGCAACACCCCTTTTCTGTTTGTCATTTTGGGTTTTGGTATGGTGCTGGTGTCTTACCATTCTTTCTTTTAAGCAACATTTTGAGTCTTTTGTTGTAAAGGGTTTTAGGTCCCTTCAAAACCTGTTTTTCCTGTATAATCAAAATGTTTTGCACTTACCTTCCTTCCAATATGTCCTTGAATTTCCTTGTTTTGCCATTATTATTGCATGCTCATAGAACAACTTAAAAGAACTTAAATAAATTAATAATCAATTTTACTTGATACAATAACTTCATATGAGAACACAAATTATTACACAAGTTTTTGAACAAAAAAATAAGGAAAACACTTTATTAATTAATGGTAATGAACCTTTTCCATAAAATATCAAATGTTTAATAATCAAATATTTAGCTAATTGAAAAGAATCAACTTGTTCATATAAGTAGCTATTGATGATAACCCCTATTCTTTGTAAAATTTTATTTCCTTCCAAGTCATGATAATTATGCATAACATTTAAGTTTCCAACTATTAAATAACAATATTCTACCTTGATTAACCATGTAATAAATATGATATATAATCATTCGATCAATCAATATATGAGAACCTTAATCACTCAAAGTAATTTGACCTATGACACAGGTGAACTTCAAAAGATTACACATTTTTTTTATTATTATTATTTTAGTGGAATCCATGATCCATCCTATCTATGAACACAAGATAATAACATTCTACATGTGCTTCCCACTATACACTATAACAAAACACAATATTTACCCTTATCAACAATAGACAACATATACCCCTTTAAAAGTAAATATTCCCATACTAGCATAAAATGTTCCATTACCATGTTTTGACGAAAGTGGAGTAACAAATACCATCATATACATCATTTAATGCAGTAAGCTCAAAACTCACTAGTAAATTAAATGAATTCAATTTTTATCTTTATTTCAAACTTGTTTCAGAGATGTAATACTCTTTAATTATGAACTCATGCAACATTAACTTCTTATTTACTTAACCTTCCAAAATCCCAACTCCTTTCAAATTTTCTTCTAACTAATAAGCCAAAATACAGTCTCATACCTGATTAGAGGAAGATTGCTCAAGACCATTCAAACATTCTTAAAAATCAGTGACCTCATTATGCAACCATCCTTTAACTGAAGACACTTGCAAGAATCCAAATTATTAGCATTTACCATCACTTTTCAAGCAATATTATAATGCTAATATAGTACCGGATTTAAAGAACTATTTTTCGATAGAAACTATACAAAAATATTAACTATATAATGAACTACATAAAATAACTATTTCTCGATAGAAACTATACAATGAACTACATCACCATACAATGAACTACATATTATAACTATTTCTCGATAGTAACTATACAATGAACTACATATAAGAACTATTTCTCGATAGAAACTATACAATGAACTACATCACCATCTTAACTTAAAGAAATAATTAAATATGCAACACATTCTTCCAAGTCAATAGACCTAAAATCATACTTTTACATAAAAGAAGAATAGATGCATTTTAACACACACAAATTTTGAAGACTTTGAAATCACTATAGTCATGACGATCTATAAGATATCATATAATATATGAGTTACTTTCTATCATACTTGTAATAACGACTAGGATTCCAAGCATAAGATGTAAATGTATTTAATGGGATGAACCATGCATACAATGTAAAATACCTTTATATCAACTTTGTGAAACAATTTTACATACCTGTTTATTATTATTATATTATTATTATTTCTTATCAGTCTAAAGATTCACTCAACTTGCATAGCATGTAATGCATTCAAGGTTGCAACATCTCCACCTTGTAATCTTGTATATAAATACCTGGATAAGTAAGATTTTTTTTTTTTTTTTGCATTAATATATATGTTGAGTTATAGGTTTGATTATATTTAAAAGTGTAATACTTAATACACAATCATAATTAATCTAATATTCATGTTTAATGAGGAAATATAAAACATTTCCAAACAAGAGTGTTTTAGTTATTAACTTTGGTTTATTTTATTAGAATGGTTCATTAGATAAACTAATAATTATTAATGTTATTGGATATCTTAGCTATGGAAGTATAATGTTGTACCAAGAGAATATTTTTCGTTAGCACTAATGTTTCTTTACTTAATGAATTAGCTTGCAAATATCTAACTTGTAAATAAATTATTTTGTTCATAGAGGCAAAAACTTCATTTTCATGACAATTCAAGAATGAAGTATGAGCAGTCTGTCTTTTATTATCATTTACTCACCAAATAAGTTATTTAGTTGCATGTTATTGGTGTATTCGAGGAAGGGCATTACATAATTCTTCTGAAAATTAAACTCAAACATGAGCTTAGGGGGAGCAATAACAGAAAATCTAATAGCCCCTTGGAAGATATATCATGGAAGATGAAAATTTGAAGCTATGGAAGAAAGTTGCAAAATAAAATATTGGAATGCGGAAATTTGCGTAGCATGGAAAGATGTTTGTGTACACAATTTTAGAACCATCAACTTTTTGGTTTGAAGCATTTATTATAGGGGTTAGGTGAAATCAGAGAGTTAAATATGTTTTTGCGAAGGAAAATTCATTTATTCAAAGACATTCGAAGAAGAAACGAAAGAAAAAGAGGTGTAGAAGCGCTCAAAGCATCTTCCAAAAGCTAAACATCAAGACCCTATTTCTTGAAGAGGTATTTTTGATTCTGCACATTCTTTTATCTTCCAAAACAATCCTCTAAAAGAAATTTAAATATAAAAGAATTACTAAAAGTAGTAGACAATTCACAAAGACCACAACCAATACTTAAAAGGCATTCTGCTAAAGTGTTGTCGATTGATCCCTTGGGTGCATTATCTGGCACCACTATTGGGGTTTTAGCTAATGAGGATATTAGAACATACATTCATGGGAAAATTGAAGAGGTATCGCCTGGTAGGTTATCTATTTTATGGACAAATGAATTGGGAGAAAATGATGATGCCCTAAAACTTGAGTACAAAACCTTAAGTGGAAGAGGTTGGATGTCTGCGAAAGTTTTTGAATTTTGAAAATCAGGAGAAGTACATCAAAATTGTATTGAGCATAATTCATGACCAATCCATATGGATTGACAACCCTCACTCAATAACAAAGGAAATAATTAAGGATGTAACTAGTTTGTGGTCCACTGGACCAGTTCTTGATCAGAAGACAATCGATACAAAGGATATAATGGAGAAAATAGGTGCCACTCTTGAACAAAAGGAAATTATAGCTAGCTCTATTACAAACTTGACAGTTAGATTTGTAGCCGTACTTATTGGTCATAAAATTTACTGATCAAATAGTGTAGGCTCTGTCCCTCCTATTGCAGTTCATATGGCTCTTGATATGCTCGAGAACAATGTTGACTATGACCTTTGTGAGTTGCTCTGACAACAATTAATGGAAAAACTAAGAGACATTAAGACAAAGGAAGAAGTATACATTCCAGTATGGAACCCTAGTAATTTTCCTATTGCTCTAATTCTTGAAAGAAGTATCGGTGGTTGGACAGGTAAATTGGATAAATGTGTAACCAATTGCACACCAAATAGCAAAGTACATGAGAAACCTTGGAAGTATGGATGCTCAAGAAGATTCCCTTGCATAATTCTTTGGAGTATTTTAGAGTAGGATGAATAAGAGAATGAGGATTCCTAGAGAAGTGGTGAGAAGATATTTATAAGACATTAACTTTCTTGTCTCCATAGAATTTTTATTATTGAAGCTAGTAAACCTAGAACCATTTGGATCTCAGAATTGGATTATGAAGTATCAGAGGTTGAAATAGTTAGCTATGCAAAAGTCATTTTGAGCAGTCCAGAAGTTACTGGAAGAATAGAGGTTAGTGCAGAGGCTTCCAATAGCTTTAAGAGATTAGGTAAAAGGAGAAAAGTCATAAACTGTCATTTGATTGATGGTAGATTCAAACAAGAAACTGCTAATATTGAAAGTGTTCATGAGCATGTGATCAGTGCTAGGTCTACTAATGTACAAAGTTTGGATGAAGCCATAAGAACCCTACAAAAGGTAATCCCTGGTACAAGTATTGATGATTCATTATCTACTATGGAAAATTTTAATATCTTGATCAAATCCCTTAAAGAATATGTCTTTGGATTGAAAATTTAAATTAAAGTTGAAACCGAGACATGGCTTGTAAGAAAGAATATGGTGAATATCTCAAGAAAATGTACAAAAGCACATCAAAAGCTTACAAAATGCTTGAGAGAAGTGCAATACTATGCACAAGAAGCAAGGAACATATTGTCATACTGTATGAAATGGCCAAACATCACTCAAAGTAAAAAGGATGACATGAGTAGAATTGAGACTTAGATAAACATTGTTGCATGGGTAAGTGCAAAAAGATGGGGGGCCAAAAAGGGGTCTTAAGTGGTCACCTTTTTTTTTTCTTTTCTAAAATCAGGAAATACTAACCTTGGATGTGAAATTGAGGATAGTTACACTCAAAATTTTGAGATGCAATAGAAACAAGGATTGTGTGCTCTGAGTCTACTTTCTAAACTACTAATTTTTTAAAAAAATGGTAGAGATTTAGGGGTTTAAAAGAGGAGGCCACAAAAATTGGTGTTGTTTTTTTCAAAAAAACACAACATAGCAACTTTTGTGGCTCCCTCAAAAGGTTAACTTTTTTAGTATTTTTAAAAATTTTAGTGAGAGAATTAGCTAATAGTATGTAGTTTATGTGAATTTTTCTATTTTTAATGACTATTTTGAAATTTTACTAATTTTCCAAAATGGCCACTTCTGAAAAACAAAATTTTGGTCGTGCTACCCCTATAAATTTTGAAAATGAATTGAAAATAATTTTTTTAAATATTTTTAGAATGGATTCTAGTTTCTAAAAATGTAATTTATTTAATATTTCAATGAATGGCTAATTTATAATGATAAAAACACCAAACACTGGTTTTTTCCAAAAAAAAGACACACAAACAAAAGAAATTATAGATCAAAGGCTTAACATAGTCAAAATGTGAAAAAAATTACATCATTAGATAGCTAAGAGAGAGCCTAACATTACCTAAATTTTTGATTTTTTTGACCTTGAAACACGTGCAAACTTGATGGTTAGGACAAACGAGATTATGTGAAATTTTGTAAAATTTGCAAAAACACGTCTTTGGATGTTGGGAAGGACCTCCAAGCCTTTGGGTTGGAAATCAAAAGAAAATCCAAGCCAAAGGCTTAGAGGATTCTAAAAGCAAGACAAAGCATTGAGTGCATTATAATGTGCTCATGTTATTTGAATGCATTGTGCTTGTGAGTGCGTTATAACACGCTCACATTTTGGTCTACCTTGAATTTTTTTTTCTTCTCTTTTTTTTTCTTTCTGCTTGTTATCTTTGAGGGAAAATATATACATGAAATAAATATTTAAGTATAAGTTGACATTTACATATGTACATTTACTTTCTTATACTTTAAGTTATATTTCATGCATATAGTTTCAGGATGTTTGAGAGTGGTTTAAGATCTCTAGGAGTTATAATGAAAATTCTAGTTTTTGGAAGATCTCACAAATTTTCATACTTAGTCAAATTTCAATAATCTGCATGTCAAATTTTAGTAATCAGGAGGTCAAATTTTAGTAATCAACAAGTTGTATTATTTCTCTCTCTAT
>VDFB02252616.1:184987904-185014407 GCA_007258455.2 Sequoia sempervirens | reverse complement strand
AACTTCCAATTACTAAATAGTGATAAATTGTAGATGAAAATAGAAATAACCAAACAAGAGATGCAAACCATTACACAAGATATACATCGAGAAATCCTTACAAGAAAAAAATCCACACCCAAAGAGATCCAAAGCTTGTATTAGTCCTTCAATAGAGTTACATCAATACAATTTCCCTCTAAATTCTTATAATACTTCATTACTTCAACCTGCAAAGCAACTTATTTTCCTCCTACTCCAAGCTCCAATATATAGTGAAAGGTAATAGGAGAAACCATATATGGTTTCTAATACCATGGGCTAAAACGATGATCCAAGTGGTCTACATGCAAAAGATACATCATGACATGTGTTAGAGAGTTACAAGTGCATCTTTCTAGAAGTTTCAAGACTTTATAACATGAACTTGGTCATCCAACTTCACTAAACGACAAAAACAACCCACTAGAAGAGAAAATAATAACTCCTTTTCTCCAAAAAATGCTACCCACTTCCTACACATGGTCCAAGATGCTTTCTTACACCCTTTACACTATCATAGATGCTTCTTACAGCACTATAAAAAGTGAGATTATCTTCCACTTCATGCCATGTTGTCATTGACCTAATTAAGCTCCCCCCTCAATACCACCTTGCAAAGCATATTCCAAGTACCCATAAAATAATATTTAATTATAAAAAATGTTTTTCATGTGGGAGATAGAAGTTCCTCTTCCATGATTTTTGAAGTCATATTTAATAATAATAGACTATAAAATATTAAAGTTAAAATGCATAGGTATAGGATTGCAACGTTAATAGCACCAATCTTAATAAAAATTAATTTGTTGCATCGTTTGCTCTGTAAGGATGGTGTATTAAGGAAATCTCTCTTGCTCTCTACAAGATTTACCTACTAGTTGGAGCTTTCTTATAACAAATTTCATCCCAGGAAAATCATGTGGCAAGGGAAAAATGTTGGGGATATAATTAAATGAGCAAATATAAAGACAAACATTTGCATCAATCTTGTTGCTCCAAAGAAAAATAAACCCATCTCTCATGGAGAAAATAACCTCCTACCTACTACCATAGACCTTTTGGCTCTTGCTATAGATCTAACTATCAATATTTGGCCAATAGCAAATAATCTTTGTTTTGGTTGTAGAATTCTCTCCTCAATTGCACAACGCCAACAACCTATTGCTTTTTATAGAATTGTCACTTACAAGTAACCCATAGCTATAATTGGAATCTAATACAATACAAGTCTTATTTCTCTTAGAAATCAAATCTTCTACGTGTAAAGAATGAAGAATTAATATTTATATGACTGGGACAGGTGGCAAACATTCCATTTCCCAACTCATCTTATTTGGTCCACCAATGATCCTCATAAAACAAATATAAAGTTTCCAATTTTAGAATTACAATTTGCACCAAAGTATTATCCAAGGCTCTCTCACTCAAATATATATTTTTTCTAGGTCAAATACATGGCTGAAAGCACCAATCCATAACACCTTGAACTAGCAATTTTATAATTGCTCTATACATAAAGGGATGTTATAAGAACAATTCACACTCTAGAACATGGAGGGCCCAATAGTTCAATAGTAGAGCACTTGGGGATCCTAATGGGAGGCCCTTGGTTGGATCCTAACTGATCTATGAAAATTAACATAGTATCAAAGCCAAAGAAGGAGCCCTCCATAAAAAGTGTGGATTGAGGGGATTTAATGAAAAATCAATGTCATGTCCATTTTTTTGCATTAAAATAATTAATAATATTATTTAAGTTGGGTCTAGTAATTTCTAGTTTTAAGGGCATATTAATAATATTAGTATAATTAAAATAAAATGTGCTTTTAAATATTAATATTAAAAAATATATATTTTTAAATACTTAAAATAAAAATAAACTAAAATTATTTTTAAATACTCAAAGGGAAATTGAGGACCCAAGGGTCCAATTTGAAAAGTTATAGGTATATCAAGGAGGCACCTATCTTCATTTGATCATCATGAATTCATTTGGTTTCATCCATTTTAAAGTTTATGCTCATTTTTCCCTTTGAGGATGAAAACCTTTGTTGGATTTTGAGGACTAGGAGGGTGAAAACCCTCTTGTCTCTCATTTTCAAAAGGTCACGTGAATAGATGTTTAGAGTTTTAAATGTCAATATAAAATTAATCGCCATAAGAAGAGGTTATTCCCAAACAACAAAAAGCAAATCCTAAGGCTGCACTCAAAATGGTAGTTGCTCACCATCATTAATTGTAGGCTTTCAAGTTTGAAGTATTGGTGCCTAGGGTTTATTCAAGTTGTGGACATAAAACAACTAAGGATGGTGAATTGCACCTAGGAACCAACACCGCGATTGAGGTGGAAATTTAACATATTAACATTGTCATATCCTCAACACTACCCTAGTTCATCTCCAAATCTCACACCTAGCTTGGCAAAGACACGAGGATAGTTCTATCAATATTGCAACGCATCTACATGCCCTTCATCAATGATTTCAACTTCCATTTTTTGCATACTTTCAATACAGAGTTGTTCATCACAATTGCACTATTAGAGTGGATTTATATCATTGTATTCATTAGAAACTACACTCAAGAGCTAGACAAATCATATCGCAAGTCAAGATCACTCCAACAATATTTGATCCAACATATCATGCCTCATATAACTAGTGATCAGACCCTTTTGGAACCTACTACTATTCCTTCACAATTAGGACAATTCTAAGCATTAATTGGAGAACATGCAAACCTATAACTAACACCTAGGCAACTAAATAAGTTGGCATTCCCACAATTATACAGATTGTTTGTAGTGCTTGATGGTGAGTACATTTGTTTGTAATTATGAAGTTAATTAACTTAGTTCAACATATAGCATTATATATCTCTGACATTGAATAAAACATTATTTGGTGAGGTTGCAAACTTCTATCATGTTGATTGCCCATGACATCTAACATAAATTTTATTGTTCACTAGGGGATTTCAAGGGTTTTTCGATTATGTACTATGTGTTAGCAATACAAATAGTTCCAATTGGTTGAAGTTCATAAAACACCGAGGAATCTCATACAAAAAATACACAAATCTACATTAGAGATATCACATTGGTATCAAAGCACATAGACCTGCCAACCTATGAGAAAATCTAATGAGTGCATGCAACTAAGTCAAAGAAATCTAAGAACTTTAGAAAAGGAAAGGAAAAAGTTGAAAGCGTCATAACAAGAAACCAATTTTAGAATAGGAGGCAAATGTAAGAAGCACATGGCAAACAAGTGGGATAAGTATGACACTTTATCAGAAAGTGGGAACAAACAAATTAGTTGTTAGCTCGGATGACGCAACAAATGCAAAATATGAATGCCACTTTGAACTCCAATTGGCCAATGCAAAATCCCATAGGTGAGGGAGGCATTTCAAATCAAAATGCCCACTCAATCATACAAATAATAATAGGGTATCAGTTAGATCAACAAGGCCATTTTAGCCTACTTTCTTACCCAAAGTAGAGATACCACCAAAAGAAGAAAAGAAAAATCCAACAACTTATGTTATTAATGCTTGCATGGATGAGTACCAAGGTCTTGATCCACACATCAAAAATCATATTTCATTTGCAAACTATTTCAATTTCATATCAAGAAGCAAGCCAATAATTGAGAGAAGACCTCCTACACATTATCGATAAAGATTTACAACATAGGTTGTGTAAGTCATCTTGCTCCTTTTGATGGTTCAACGAAAAGTATTGCACATGCTTGAGTCCAAAAGTTGGATACATATCTTTCACTTAGCCCCATGTTGGAGGAAGAAGCCATCAAATTTAAAATCCTTCATTTGGAAGGCATAGCCCACAAGGGGTGGTATCATGGGTTGATTACACAAGGGCATAACCATATTGTTATGTGTTAATTTTACTCAAGCTCATGGGTAGGTTTGACAAGAAAGACCCTACAATTCATTTTAGGGAGCTATCACAATTAAGGCAAGAGAGAAAAATAAAGTATGTGGCAAAATCTAAAAGGTTATTGATAATGGTACCAAATTTGATGGAGAAGAGAGTCGTGCTATTTGTGGGGGGTCTAAACAAATCTCTTAAGGGTTTAGTTAAGGTTTTTGATCCACCATCATTGTCAAATGCCATTAGGAGAGCCCTAGCTTTTGAGAGTTCAATTCCTAAGTGCAAGGCACCACCTCTAGTGCCACAAAGGAAACCACTTCAAAAGGAAGTCTCCCCACCACAAAGCATGTTGAAGATTGTCAACAACGAAGAAGCTACACATAATGAAATTAGGAAGAAGAAATTGTATTTTATTTGCAAGGAGCCATGGGGACCGAGGATTTCATGTCTTAGTAGTGGACAAGTATATTAAATAGAATTACTTCCAAATAAGGAAATAGAAAAAGAGGAGCCAAATTTAGAGATTGAAAGAAAGCTCCAAGAGGTTGCCCTTGCTTCTCTTTCAAGGGCTCCTAGATATCATCCATTTCAAGTTTGTGGAGTGTTGTATGAGAAAAAGATTACAATGTTGATCCATAGTGGAGCCACTCATAATTTCATTAATGAGGAATTGGTATCCATGAGGGGACTAGCCACAAAGAAATTTAATGGATTCAATGTCATAGTTGCAAATGGTTTCACCATTCCTTGAATTAAGAAGATAGAGCAACTTGACATCACCTTAGGAAAACATAAGATGCATGATGACTTCTATGTTGTTGGATTGGGAGAGACTAACATGGTTGTGGATGTAGAGTGGCTTTATTCCCTTGAGGAATTCACCCTAAACTATCAAACTATGGAGCTAAAATTTAAATTGAATGGGGAAGTAGTGCTTCATGACATCAAGGATGAACCTCCAAGAGTCATCATGGCCGCAAGGATGGAGCATCAATTGATGGTAACCACAACTTCATCCACAAGTGAGATTTATTTGTGGTGGTCAACATAGCAAAGAGTTTAACATTGTGCCTCTATGATGGCCACCAAATAGAGAAATTTGTGAATATATAGAGAAAGGATATGTTGGAGACATCTTTTCCATTGAGGAAGTAATTGGCACCATTCAAGAATATCAAGGGGATGCTCACGAGTGTGGTGGGAAGGGTTTCAAACTTAGATATGTCTACAAAGGATGACAAAGAGAGCATCATGGAGAAGAGAAGTGATGGCAAATTGCAAATATGTTGCAAAGAAGACATGACATAGTCCACCATAATCATAAATATTAGCTTGGAAGCCGCTACCCTCATCACTTCTAGCTAATATACTCTATGTAGTCATAGAATTGAGTGATTTTTAGTTTGTTGTTGGAGTATTTCCGAGCATTATATGGTTGCTTCCAATTTTTGTGTTGCTGATTTTTGTAAGGGTTTTTCAATATTATAGTCATCGTACCACTTCAGCACTACTGCTTTTTTGGACGACTGTAATTAGTCATTTTCAATTAACCAGTTTCAAGTTTTTGGAAAAAAATCATGTATCATGTTGTTTGTGAAGGGCTTCAACCATAGGAGCTGCAAAAATCAATTTCTCCAGCTACTATACTGTTGTTTTGGATTAATTATGACTGTTGCAACTTCGCTCCATCTTGTCTGCAAGCTGATTGGTCCAAACTCGTGAGGGATTCAACCTACAAAATAGTGATGAGACCTGGTGGAACTCAGGAAGTTATCATGCTCATTTTGAGAACACAGTGGTGGAGCAAAAACGTGATGGACAATTTATAGGGCAGCCTTTGGTTTTGTGGAAACTTGAAGATATCCTCAAGCATGGGGAAGAAAATGTCATACGTCAACATCAAATAAAATAATGTTGTGGGTTAGCTGCTTCCATTGTTTGATCCATGACAAAGGCGGGGAACTATAATCATATAGATATCATCATGGGTTATCCAGAGATTTGCATTTATGTTGTTGTGAGTAATGCACACTTCTTTGTTGTTTTTCCTCTAGAGATCAAATTGTCGGAGGTGTTCAAAGTTCATAGATTTGCATAAGAACGTGAATAATGCTTGTAATAGCTCATATAGTGATTTTTGGCAAGAGTTGTTCCACTTGACAGAAACAAGATTTAGATAATATAGCATGGTTCATAGTGTTGGCACAATGGTATTTTAACATCCAGGTTTGCTTGGTGTTTTTTGGCAAAGGTTGTTTTTCCAAAACATACAGGGTGCAAATAATTACTATGGGAAACACAGAGACAATTTCCTGTATTAAATAGATAACAGCATTTGGAAATTGCCCTATACAATGGCAATGTCTCTCATCTGTAACTTTTCATAAAAGTTTACTACTGACAAATATCTCTTAGTTTACAAATTGAAGAGGGCAACAAAGCATACACACTCTCTGACCAAATTTGCATTTCCCTGTCACTGATAGATTGTAAATATGTTTTGAGTATTAACATGGTTCGTCCATTATACATTTCTAACAGAATTGTTGTTGACATAAAACTTACTTGTGCTCATATAGATTTGCTGAAAAAAAAATAATTGCAGGAATTTTTTCTGAACATCAGGATAAGACCTTCTAGTGCTTTATCTGAAACTAGCAAAAACGGTACAAACCTTATTTGAGAAACACTAAGCCCTACTATTATTTATGGTTCACTCTTGTTCCTATAAGGTTATATATCCAGTCAAATGGAGAACTGTAGTGACCAACTACCGTCAAAACATACATCTTGCATGCATGAGGCTTCACTGATGCTGTGAGGCTGCCTTTATGAGTAGCTGCTAGGTCTCTGTGCTGGAAAATCCAAGCATACAAAGTCGTCAGTACAGCAATATAAAGTATCTTTTAACTCAAAATATTAGGTATGTAGGTGAAGTTTAAGTTTACAAATATTCATTACCCTCCATAAATTCCTAACTTTGGCAGCAACCGAGGGGTGGAGTCCAATGTCTTTCCAATGGACCGTAATAGTAGCTCTTGATAAGCTTCTGTTCCATAAAATTACAGATATGCGGCGGTTGGCAAGTGGACCAGCCCACACCTGTATTGGGATTCAAAATTAAACCATCAATGGAATTTAAGGTGGAAGAAAGAATCTTTGAATGGGGACATTTATGTACCTCAAGATTTGCTTGCTCGCTCACCTTCCTCCCCTGTACTCCAAGTGTATCTGCATACAAGAAGATTGTTCATGTTCCCATTTAACCTGAACTAGTTTAAGATACCTACAGCAAGGAGGATTCAACTATAATGATCTAAGGCTGTGGAATGTAATTAATTCTATCACAGAAACGAATATCATTCTGTTCTAACAAAAATGAATATTATTCCTCAGAAATGTAGTCGACACACCTTGATTTACTGCAATGACCTCTTCATTGCTCAGAATCTTTAAGGTCCTATTATTCAAAGATCTCACATCACAACCAATCAGAAGAGGTGCCTATATCAAGAAACAGAAAAGCAAGTGTTTTCAGCCACTATAGAATGGAATTTGATGCAATTGTATTGGAGAAAAATATGTCTATTCTCAGTTAAGATCCTTATATCATTTACAAAAGCAAACAACCAGAAATATTTGGCTTGAGTATGTAGCTTTTAATAAAAGGCAAGAACAGAGAATGCCTTTGTAAGATACTGCATGATGAGTACCTTCATAAGAGCCCAAATGCTGAAATGTGAGCGATGCTCCTCTTTGGTCAGATTACCATTTCCAACCTCTAACATGTCTGGATCTGATGGGGATGGTACAGAATTTAGTAGTAAGAGAAAAGCAACAGATAGCCAAGAACTGATATCAATTATTTCAGCTGAATGTACCATTATAAATGTTGCAAGTAATTGATCAAAGGATAGTGACATTGCTTATTGAAGACAAAGAAGATTAGTGCAAATGATAAAAGAATTTACAAATAGGCTAATGAACATTATCAAAAACAACCATCAGGGGAAAAAAAATCCTGTAAACAGCACACAACTTAAGCTCCGACCTAAAAAAAATTCTCAATATTAACTGTAGCAAATCTTAGCAACATAAGTTGAAAATCTAAGCTTTTCATAATGAAAAATTTCATGGCAACTCTAAAACTTCTTGCAGCATAGGTAAATTCCAGTATGAGCAAGAAATATCCTTACCATTCCATCCACCAGGTCCTGCATAATCAGCCCAGTTGTTGTTTTGATCTGCCCTTGATATTATACTGAACCAAGAAAACAATAAAATGAGTCTCTAACACTGAAATTGCAAAGAAAATGTCCAAATCCTCCCTGTTACTGTTACACACACTATTGTATAAATAAAAAATTCCTGTAATCTTTGGACTTCAACACCCAACTCATGCATCCTCAGCATTAATCCATATTTGATATTTCTAATGATTCAGCACATTACCTTTCCCACTTGTTCTCTATATCTGTTGTTGTTCTCCAGCTATTTCCTACATTGGGTGCCCAAGTAGCAGGATTATCAACACCCCTGCAGAACTACCAAAAGGTTGAGTAAATGACCAGCAAATACTTCTTAAGCTTCGTAATTGGGTTTTTACAGCCACTAAAACTCTGAGAGCATTTAGCAATATAGCCTTCTATAAAGCAGTAAGCCTTGCATACCACTCACATATAGAGTAGAATACTGGACGCCCTGTCTTAAGAAGTGCATCCTTCATCCTTGGATACCTGCAATGCACATAAAGCTAAGACAATTTGACAATCTACATTAAAGTTAATCAACACATGATGATATTACAAGCCAGGGGACAAGGAGAAACTCACCTGGATTCAGGTTTTGAACCATCATCGAAACAATTATCATACTTAAGATAATCTATACCCTGTCAACACATAATGGATAAATGAGACACTAATTCGTTCTACCGTATAACTAAACTCTTTTCCAAATCTACAATATGAGCTTCCAATAAAGAAAAAACTAAGGAAATACCCATTCCGCAAATGTATGGGCATCATTTTCCTCAAATCCTAACGAACCAGGCTGCTTCTGGCATGTATATTGCCTGAGCAGAAAAACCAAAAGTAAGCTAAAAAGCATGTATATAAAATAACACAATAAATCTTTTTAGAGTTCAAGAAGAGGAAGGATGACAAGATCTTACCCTGCATCTGAATATATACCAAGCTTAAGGCCCTTCTCGTGCACATAGTCTGCAAGGGCACGGATACCTGATGGAAATGTTGAAGCACGGGGAACGATTTTTCCCTGTAACCAATGTCTGAGTGATTGATTCTTCCAGTAATAACAACTTTTAGATGTTTTCCTTTTCAGTATTGAATATGCAAGAGTTAAACAGATTCAATAGGCTCTTGATCCAGATCTACCAAACACTAAGAAGCATAATCATCACTAGCAAAATCTGTATCGATGTCATAGTGAGTTTCTGATTCAGACAAATTATTGGATTGTTTGAATTTTTTTTACTAACTCTAATGAACCTTTAGTACAAAATATAATCATTCTCTCCAAATTCTGATGAACCTATAGTGCAAAATATAGTTCATTTTCTCCAAATTCTGATGAACCAATTACAATTTGTTAAAGGTCTGATAGCTTTGGAATGTGACCTGTTCACTATGCTTTGTACCCAAACGCCTTCCATTTGGAAATTTAAGCCCACCCCTCAGTGTATCTTGGTAGTGGTTGAATAAATTATAAAACTATATCAAGAACCCAAACTTAGCTCTATGTCTCTACAAGCTCTGCCCTAAGATTTTCCTTAACCTTTAGGAATAGAGAACATTTGCAAGTGCATGGCTCGTGTTCAAAACTTCAAAATATTTCTCATAATAATAAGGTGGCCCATAATCCAAACGGCCTAACAAACACCATATAAATGCGAACCTTCCCAAGTTTAATAAGGTACATTAGAATGTATCCGGGGTACATTTGAGTTCCTTTAGCTAATCAGAATATGGATCAAGCTTATGCTGTGCCACATCCAGAGCTCAGCCGATACCTCCATAGAGGAAGACTAAGAAGAATGAGATACATACAAACCTGAGACACTATGTAACCTAATTTTAAAAGGGTGCATGAGAGTGTGACATATATAAATCAAAAATGTGGAACAAGCTTGTTCCACACCAGTAAGCTTACCCAACACCCTTAAAGGAAACCTATAACATCAATCAAGATTTACCAAGAGAAAGAAATACAAGAGCAACAAAAAATTGAAGGAATCCCATGATGTAATATATTCAGCAATTTCAACTTTAGTCTTTAAAAAGACATGGAATAAAAACGGGTACTGCAAAAATCTCTCGTACCACAATATAGATTTTAAAAAAAAAAATTGAAGATTTAAAAATTAGAACAGAACAGGGTTTTTAGGACTAACAGATTTATCTCTCTCAAATTCGGCCCAGCAATCATCTGTTATTCACACAAAAAATTCCAACACTATTAGTCAATACCATAATACCCCGCCTCTTTTTTCTGTTGGGCATTTTCATGTACACTTTTCAGGACATGAACTGCCTCCTAAGCAACCATAAAAAATATTTTTTTGGCAAACCCTTTAACTGCATTGGACCAAATCTATGCAAATAAACACCAACATATAGTTCTTTTACAAAATACCTTCTAAAATATCTGATCTTGATCACAAAACTGTAAAACACCCAAAATAAATCTAAATGTGAGTATTACAAGAGTTACCTATATTGATATATTTGTATCCAAGCTTGGAGAGACCAGTTGATATGAACGCATCAGCTGCACAGATTAAATAAGTGTTTCAGATATCACCAACACAAAACAAAAACAACTAAACTGAAAACACAAAATTTAAAAAAAAAAAAAAGACAAAGTTTAGAATGCATATACAGACCTGTCTCTCTAATGATATTTTCGTCCACATTGCAGCCAAAATGGTTCCAACTGTTCCATCTGCAAAGAAAGCCATATTTGCAATGCCTTCAAAGAAATATAACATAAACTTCCTCAAACTAGTGATATATAGAACACAGATCTTACCCCATGGGAGGTGTTCTTGCAAGATCAGCATTATAATGAGCCACTGCTGCAACATCTCTTACCAAGCAGCCCAATGCAAATAATGCTGCACATATTGCAGATACCATAGTTTACCAATGCCAGAGGAGGATGACATAACATTTGTCAATCCTCTATTATAGTAGACACTGGGTTACCTACTGAAATGCACATCCTAGCTACAAAATTGGCTGCCTCTTCACTTTTCATGATTAATATGATAAATAACACACCCAATTAGATGATTAGGGTGGGATAGTTATGCTTTTCGTGAAACCTAAGACTCAGTGGTAGGTGGGGCTTATCATATCAGTCGGGCACACGAGTACGATACTATTCATTTTGCCCTTTTTCCCAATCAAATAAGGTACGGTACATTTATAATGAAGGATACGTTTTTATCTTAACAGATATTTTAAATTGACGTCATAGAGTTTTTCATATAGAGTAAATTAATGTGAAAAAATAAATAATTTTTAAATAGATATATTTAAGAATTATTTTATTTAGAAAGTAAGACCAAGGTCAGATAGGTTGGGCGTTTGGGCTGGGTCTATCTAAATCACAAAAAAATATTTATTTTTTTTTTAATTTTTTTTTAAACTATTTTTAAAAAATCATTGTTATGTGTTGAAGAGTTATTTGTCTTTTAAATATTAATTTACGCATTTACGGTATAAAGTTCTATGTCATTATAGAATGACTTTTGGTATACGTACTCATAATGATTTTTTTTCTTGCTTCATGTATATTGTTCGATTTTAGATGTGACAATTGATTCAAACTTAAAGTTCAAGATATTTATTTCTCTATATTTCTTTATGAATACAATTATGTTGCCATTGCCTTACATAAGCCAAATAATTTTAGTGGTTATGCTCTGTGCATTTTGAAAAACAAGTATTAGATGCATGTTAAAATTTAGATTTATGTGCATGGCAAACAATCAAAGTGATTGTGTAGACACCTAAAATTGACACATCGTCACTACCCAACCATTTCCTCTATAATTGATTGAATGGATGTCAATGTCCGATAGAGAAATATTGCTCCAGGAAGCCCTCATCCACAACCCTTCCCTTTGCATTTTTCCCCAGGAAATGTGGGACCCAACATTTAATGGATTGTCTAACATACCGGCTAGCCTTTTAGCAAACCCCCTTTGGGTTCGCTTGAACTTGATGTTTGTTCGAACTCCCAAAAACCAATTTTTTTTGCATGGGGGCATTTTTTGCAACTTTTCCTTCCTCACTAGAATTGTAAACCAGTTTTGTGGGTTTACCCCTTTGTGAGGTGTATAGATATTTTTTATGACAATTGGGAAAATAATGTGATAGATCAACCAATTCTATTTCAATTACTAAATAATATATGAATGCTTCGTATAGATGTGGAGGAATGACAACATGTTGAAACAAAATACCAACAGGTTTGTTTATCAAGTATGGGTAGTAGGGTATGTTTTCCATCAATAAGGAGAATTACCCAAGAAAATGACAAGATGGAAATTCAAAGGAGATTGCATGGAGAACAATGCTTAACAATCCCATGGATAAGTTGGGCTCTATGTGCAAAGAGAGAAATCAAATGATATTCCAAGACAATCACATGAGCATACTCTTAATTATGTAATAATAGACTCATAGTTCTTGCATTACTTTGAAACGTACCTCACAAAAAAGTTTTCAAGGGTTTTGTAGCCTCTGAGAAAACAAACCAATCAAATACAACACTCAAATTAGCAAATGTGAACAAGATAATTTTCTTGATTATAAAAAACATATAAATATACTCATGGAGACATTCAAATGACTAAAGATTGCATTTTACGTTCATTCCTCTAGTGGGTTAAAAAATAAATGAAACCATGTTATAACAAAAGTAAGACTTATACATTTAACATTGTGCTCAACATGATACAAAATATGAAACAAAATCTTCAACTCTCTCCTCTTCTTTATTTTGCAACTCTGATAACATCCTTAACCTTTTACACTTCCTTTTCACTCATAAATATAATTTCCTTTTCATGTGTTTTGGTCACTTGGGTAGGATTTTGGAGGTTGTAAGGGCTTTTTCCTATCATATTATGTAGCATTAAATGTGACCAAATACCTAATATCCAACAAAAACTACTTTGGACATAGTGCAAGAAGAGACTAAGAAGTAAAACATTGTTCCAAATTGAAATGAGTATATCGGTACCTATGAGTAGACTTGTTGAAACTAAGGTTTTAATTGTGGTACTCATGTCAATCATATCTATTTTCATCATCCAATATTAAAATTTACATGTGGATTCATTCTTTTTGGATGGAAAATGGTATTTTAATAGCATGAGAAAGTTTGTACAACTCCAAGGTGTCAAATCCAACCATTATTGATGTCTTGGAGAATTAAAAGAAGTAGGTGATGCATTTGGAAGGGTTGAGAAACTTCAAGGTAGATGTAGAAGTCAAAATGGACATACCCATGGGAAGTTCTAAAGTTTGCGGGTGAACTAAAATAATGTGGGAAACTTGAGTGTGAAGGGAAATGTGGAAATATAGAAGATTCAATAGGATGCCCATGAGTTCACTAGGAAGGGAAAGGAAGAAAGTGGAGACACAAACATATGGGCATGGGAAGAATGTTGGAAATTGGCCAGGAGTGCACAAGACCCTAAAAATTTACAAGTTTGTAAGGGAAAGTGAAATACAAAATGAGATCATGGATATGTGAGATTAGTAGGGAATCAAGATAATGAAGGTTGCCGAAATTTATAAGTGAAGTCTTCATTTTTGCAAGAATAAAGGGTGTAGTAGTATGAGGATGTAAAGAATGCGAGAAGAGTAAGAGACAATATGTAATGCCACAAAAGATAAATGAGAAAATTTGTAAGGAATGGATGAATGCAATACAAAGAGGGGAGTCTAGAAATCTAAGTGGGGCTCATAATCCCACAAATAGAGAAGGAATGTGGGGATGTGAGGTGAATGGGAAGAGAGAAATTTTTCTAAAGGTGCAGAAGTTTGCACAATTTCTCAATTGTTGCAAATAGATAGAAAATAAACCCAACACTCTCCAAACTTGGAATATTTTATAAAATGAGCCTAACACAAAAATTTAAATGGGTGAAAACACAAATTAGAACAATAAATGAAAAAGATAATCCCATTTATGACTTAAATGATTCATAATCTTTGATGGGCTAAAATGAGGAAATAAGAGTTTAAAGAAGTATGAGACACTTAGGAATTATTTTATAATTTAGGGGTAAGTGCCAATAGGTTCTAGTAGAGGACATGGATTCCAAGTGGATACAACTAGAATCCAAATAATTCTTGCATTTATACACCATAGAGAACTCCTTCTATTAGTAAGATAAAAAGAAAAATATCAACAAAGAAACATGGGACAAACACTTCACTACGATCAACAAGAATCATGGCTACACAACACAACACAGTAAGATGAATTATGTACATACATAATAACATACACTTCTAGGATAAATATTTCTTCGAGTTCTCTCCACTTTGAATTGGAAAATCTAAAAGATCTCCATCTAGACTTCTAAGAAAATATGTTCCTTAACTATATTCATTTATGTAACTTGTTATGGACCTATCCATAGAGCATCAAACTCACCATGCTTTCCTTCATATTTTGATCTAGCATCCCACATGAGGCATAGATCCCATGGTTGGAAACATCTTTGAGTCACACTTTTGTTGAATGATTATTTTTATTTTAAATTTTATGACAAAATCATTTCATGTGTAGCTCATTTGATTTCATCCAACTTTGTAGCCTTATTTAACCTTTAAGATAAATAACATTATTCTCATCTCCTTAAAGTTTCATGTACCAACTTGTATGCTACCAACTCTAGGATGATTATAATACTGGCTTATAATCTATAAACAAGCTCAAATTTACTTTTACCAATAGCATTCTTGTATTTGATATTATTTTACCACATTGCAAACTTCAACTTATCCATTGCCCTAGTGATGTTGGAGAGACAAGGTCAAGCTAATTATATAATTAAAACATAGGTTTGAAATTAGATCTAAAGCACATCGTGATATCAACAAATATTCTCTCATACACAAAACCTTGCTATCATGTTATTCAATAAGATGTCAATCACCACCTTTGATGTGGCATTTCTAGTAGGTGTAGCCTCAATCCACTAGGTAAAGTAATCAATTTCCACAAGTATCCATTTCTAATCACAAATTGACTTCTCTATGATTTTCTCTATAAAATAAATGCCTCTTTGTCAAAAGAAAGCTTCAACTATAATAAGTGTGAGAGGGAAGGCACCCAAAAACTTTAACTTACATAAGAGTATTTGACAGGTGTCACATCTCATTAGTACACTAGCCACATCCTTGAATAATGTCAACCACTAATAACCTACTCTTAAAATATTATGTAGTGATCTTGGTCATGAAATCTCCAACACAAACCCCTTGGTGGCACTTCTCCATCACTTAAAGGGGCTATTAATAATCCAAACACTTGAGTGACAATCTATCATGTTGCCTCCATTGTAATTCTCTTTGAATGAACAAATATTTTTGTGACTATAATTTTAGTGTTCTTTATTGCTTCTCATTCATTTCAAGATGGCAATTCATATTTTCCAAGTGGAATACTACCTCCTTATAGTATTGATTATCTCTCAAGGGACAAGGAATGAGTTAAAAAAATAACACTTACATCATGCATATAAATTATCAATTTTAGTTTTTTTTTTATCATAAGCCTTGTTAGGCCTTGTCCTAATTATAGTTTTACTTTTTATACTTCCATATTATATTATTTGATATTATTGGTCTATTCTTACCATCTTTGGGGGTTTCTTACTAAATAAAGATACTCTTCACAATTTTGTGTAACACAAAAGCAATAATTTATACACCTATAAGGTACAACATGAAGTTTTTGGTAGCCTTACCAAGTGTGTATGCATGTTTTCTATGATTGAGTACTTTAAATACACACATTGTAGGGACTTACAATAAAAATATGGGATACTTATATCTATTGTTGTTCTTCTCTAGCATAATGATAGTTATTATTTAGAAAGAGCCAAAGGGGAAGAGATAGAAAGGATTAGAATATTCAAGGCTTACCAAAATTGGTACATGTTTCAACACCTCTTTGATTTACATAAATATACCAACTATATTTTTGTTCCAAAGGACTAATTCCCCCTTTTTCAATGTCTTAGAAACCACCTTATTATTCTTCACAATTTGGGGATAAACCACCCAAAAAAATATCTTTTTGAAGAAGGAATACATACCCTTGATATTTTAGGCTAAGGAAGGAGGTTGATTATCTTTGCTCTTTCTAGGTCTATTCCAACTCCTTCCTTTGATGTTATACAACCTAGTAACTTACCCTCTTTAGCACTAAACACACACTTTTAGGATTTAATGAAATTCCATATTCAAGGCATATTTTAAAATCCAACTCCAAATGCTTGCAATGATCAACTCCATTGTTGGAGTAAGTTATGAGATCACTGATATACTATAATGATTTTTTCAATCAAACTTGACAAAGCACCATCTATTTCTCTTTAGAAAGTGGCACTAGCATTCCTTATCTTGAATAACATTCTCACATAGATTTAGGTGCCCCAAGGAGTTTCAATGAATGTTTTTTGTGCTACTTGGACTCTTTGACTGCCACTTAGTTATGCCTAGAAAATCCATCCATCATGGAAATTAACTTTAAATTGGTATCCCTTTGTAAAAAATCACATGTTGAGCAAAGGATAACTATCCTTTAGAGACTTATGTTGGTGTGAATGGGATATATTACTTGATTGGTTTACCTCCTAGGTCCTATTCACATTAGTTAGTTAAGTTTACTTAGGGTACACTTGGGATAATTATCTTTGTTTTTCTCATGTCATATGATTGTGACACAGGCCATAATCTTATGATATCATATCCTCTCACCTTGCCTATATAAGCAAGGCCTCTCTTATATATTATGCATCATTTATCCATTTAATCATTGTATCATTTTTCATCCTTTGATTGAATATAATTATTCTCTCATGTTTGATATCTCTTATGATTTCATTGAAGCTCATAGATCTTGGGTGGCTACCTCCATAGTCAAATCTTGCATGGTATAGAGCATTCTATACAAATGATTATAACTACATGTTCAAATTCTTGAATTGACACACAATCTAATGTCCCCATTTTTTTCTCATCAACACAAGATTGGACACTTATGAATTTCTAATTAATCTAATAATTCCACCCTCCTTCAATTTCATCAACTCTTTTAGTATTTAGAGGACAAACATCTGTTGACAGATATTTTCTTTTGCCAAAAATTATATATATAAGGTTGTAGAGCTATGGCATGTTGGAATAAATTTTTATTTTAGGTTGTAGAGATATAGTGTATTGGAATAATTTTTTTTATAAACTTTGAGCTTTTGATAGGACTAGGAAAAGTGTTTTTTGAATTTTTTCAACAATGGAACCATCATTTTCTTTTACGTCAATTTCAAACTCTTCCTAACGTAAACCATCTTTGGTACACTATCGATCCAAGGTTAAAACCCTCTATGTCATATGCATGAACCAACTTGATTCTTGCTTTATAATAGTTTGCACCATAAACAATATTTTCCAAAGCAACAAAACCTTTTGGGATGGATTTAGTTTTCAATTTTTTTCTACCTTAGCCATAGGCTACTAGTTAAGTAGCTAATTATCAAATTCATATAGGTATTTCATGAATGTGTAGATTTTTTTATCATCAAATACTTGCTAAATGTATGTGTTATTTGGTATAGTACACCTTTTGAGGACATATATACTATAAATATAGTGTGGGGAAGCCAAATGTACATATCGAACATTATTGCACCATAACTTTTGATGCATTTTCTATAAGAATTCTAATCAATATGTTGGTGATCTAAGTTGTAAGTCTTGAATCCCTAAGGATGGATAGTTATAGTACCCAAGAGTCAAGGGTGTCAAACTTGGGAAGAGTACCACAAATCCTATGTCCAAGTTGGGCAACTGAGGACTAATTACGGAGGTGGGAGGTGGGTAGGACCTCCTTAAATTCTAGTTCAAAAGATCAAGGGGATTTCCCTAAGGTGTTGAATTACATGATATTACTAGGATTGAACAACTACCTTGCCATAAATCATACCCATTGCATGGTGTACCCCTATTCTAGTTATCACAATATACCTACATGTTGGTTCATACATGTAAATTTAAGCACCTTTGTATAGAAAAAAATATTAACATGTAGATCATGTAAAATATAGGTGAACAACCCTTATTATTACTATTTCCTCATACATGGAAGTATGGATAAACTAATACAATAAAAATGAAAGAAAGTGATTATAATTGACTTGTTTTAATGTGTTAAAGTGATGATAAGTGGATTCAATAGCATACTAGTGCCAATTCTAGCAAGGAAAAATAGTCATGGGTTCATTCAAAATATGTAATAATTGAGATCTTAGTGTGACACCTTAATGAAGGTTTCACTAAAGACTATATCCCTTAGAATGCATAAGTAAACTAGGTTCTACACATGCATTCAAATAAATTTAATAAAATTTATAGACTATTAAATGAATGTACTTATTAACCCATAGAAAGACCCTTAATATTTCCTTTATTGTTGTGAAAATATGTCATGCAAAAGATTTAAAAACTTTTTACAATCATTTGAATAGCCAACTAATCACAAATACGTTCAAAATGAGCAAAATTATAATGGAGACACTCAATCAAGATTGGTTCTACACTTTAAAATTGTTTTTTAGAGTTCATATAATAAGTTCAATAAAAATGTGGGATGAACCCAAATCATCAAAATACAAAATAGATGTATTTTTCCTTTATTGGAGTTGAAACCCTAACTGCCTGAAAGTATCTTCTTATTTGTTCTCCAAAATAATTTTCCTATGCTTTCAAAGATGAAAATGGAGGCCCTTATATCCCACTACAAGTCATGTGAAAGTGGGCAACATGAAAATTTGTAAGAAAATCCTAGAAATATGCAACCTTAGTAATTATAGAGGGCGCCCATACCTCCACGTCACTTTTTCATCATTTTGGTACTCAAAAAATTCCTTGATCATGTCCACATGTACCCATTAATTATGAAGAGCCATCAATATTTAATTTGCAACACTTTTGATCATTAATGGACTCCATTAAAGGTGGGAGAGTAGGTGGAATATATATCGATAACTGGGCAAGCCTTGGCATGAAATTATGATATTCTAGTGCATTTCAGGTTTTGAGTTTTGGGAGGAACTTGGAACCTTGGAATGTTTCAATAAGGGTTCATGTTCTATGAGGAACTTGGAACTAGGTAATTTTGAGTTCATATATGCAAGGTTCGGGTTTTGGAGTGGAAATGGAACACAAAATCTACAAAGGACCAATAGGTGTCAAGAGTGAGGAAGAAACTAGAAATGAAACCTAAGATTGGTAGGTGTTCGGTCTCATAATGGAATAAGGACCTTGGATATATTCTATTTGGGATTAGATTCCAAGATGGGATAGGAACTTGGTGTAGATGTCTAAATTTGGACACTTAATTTATCCAAATTCATCCTCTTTCATCTTATTTTCGTTAATTAAGTAATACTACTATTATTTAATTAATATATTTAATTCTGCCAAATCCCTAAGGTATTTAATCAATAATACCTTATCTCTTCAATCCTCCTTCCATCAATTGAATTAAATAAATATTCCCTTCATGTCACATCCTCCATCATTTTTATCTTATCATAATCCTTCTTCTAATCCCATCATTAAGATGTGCACATGCCTAATCTTGGATTAGGATGTGTCACATCCTCCAACTTTTGCAAGTTGGCCTCTAATCCCTCTTAGCCACCTAACTATCCTCTAATCCTTCATTAACTAACCTAATCAACCTATCAAGGAATTTTTAATTTCTTTTATCCTTCCAAGGAATATTAAATTCCTTTTCTCTTCCCCATGTCCTTTATGACATGTGTCCTTGAGTCAACCCTATTAAATGCTTTTCTTTTTTGACAAGGCATCTCCCTTCCCCATGTGAATTTTTAATTCACTTTTTAATCCCCCAATGCATTTAAAAGAATTTTAAATTCCTTCTCTCATCCCCATAAGGATATTTGAGGAATTTTTAATTCCTCACATGTCCTCTCACCCACATGGGGAAAAGTACCTCCTTTATGAGGAGATCTTGTCCAATCCCAAGGTACTTTGTACCCCTCTCCATGTCATGTCTATCCTTCCACCTCATGTCCACTTCACCTTTTAGGGCTAAATCACATGCCACATGTCAAGATGTGAGGGCTTGTGAGTTCTCCCTCACCTTAGCCCTACATCTTGATATTTGGTGGCTCAATCTTGACCGTCCATTTCCCCTAGGATTTCCCAAAAATCCTATAAATACCCCCTCTTTTCTCTCATTTTGGGGAGATCATTTTGTGCTAGCCAAACTCTTGCAGTTTTGTTCTCAACCAACACTTAGCCATTTTCTTGTTTTCATCCACTTGCATCCATCTTCACATCCTCATCTAGCTTGCATCTTGCCATCCAAGGAGCATACACGTCAAAGATCGAAGGTCCAACCAAAGGATCGACTCAACGCAAGGTATAAAGTTCCATTTTGTGGCTTTGTCTTGCATTGTTTCCAACTTAGGCTAATCTTGAAGTGTAGGTTGTTTTAAGTTGTTTATTTGCACTCTTTTAGTTGTTGCTTGATTTCTAACGCTCTATTTCGACCTATCACACTTGGAACCTGAGGTTCCAAGTTCCCAAAAAAGTTTGAAGTCTACTCGAGTACTATGGGGGTTGGGGGTGAGGAGGTTATTGGAACTAGAACCTAAGATTCCAAGTTCTATTTAGGCTCCAAGATCTAAAAGGATGAAGGAAAACACAACTCAAGGAGTAGACTTTGAGAGGAAACAAGGACTTAGAACCTAAGGTTACAAGTCCCTATCAGGCCCTAAAGTCCAAAAGGTAATTGATGCAGAGAGACTATAAGGGGAAGGAAGAGCATGGGAGGAAACAAAAACTTGGAACATAAGGTTCCAAGTCTTTGGAGGGTTTTGAAGTCCATGAGGAACAAAAAGGTAAGGTAAAACAGGGAATGGAAGGTGAAGGGAAATGGGTAATCGAAACCATAAGCTTGGTTCTAAACCTCCCATCAAGACCCAATTTCCAAAAGGGAAATAAGGAGAGATTTGTAAGGGTTGAGAGAT
Organism: Sequoia sempervirens; assembly: GCA_007258455.2. NCBI lineage: Eukaryota > Viridiplantae > Streptophyta > Pinopsida > Cupressales > Cupressaceae > Sequoia > Sequoia sempervirens. The sequence goes on along the minus strand of VDFB02252616.1, from coordinate 184,993,159 downwards.
ATAGGGGAATAGGAACCTAAGAGAAGCAAGGAAATATGGATAGGTTCCAAATTCCATGAAAACTACAAAATCTTGAAAATCCTAAAAGAACCTACCAAAGTTAAAACATATTAGCACTAGCATGGTTGTCAACACCTCTTACCATGTTGGGAACTCGCTATGGTTCTAAAACCAAATTAAATATTTCCAATCGCCTCACATAATTCCTTCCTCTTTTACGTCATCCTCACACTACCTACCATGGGATGGGGGTAGATAATACCCCGATACCCAAAACATAATGTTTCTTATAATACGTTAGGATGGGAAGCAATGCCATATCACCCTAATGTTCTAACAAAATTACCTAAAAATACTTCATTGTTAGACTTATTTTATTGGAGATCCCTCATCAAACATGTATATAAGTACCAAACTTGGGATAGGAGTAAGGAGTACACTAAAATTTTGATAAATCAAAAACTTAACACAAATTTAAGAATGAAATATTAGGGTCAGGGAAGTAAGGAAACAAGGAAACATGTACCAAAATAAGGAAGAACCCAAAAACTTGACAAGAGGACTTAGGAAAAAATTACAAGGGTTCAAGGTGGGGTTTTGAGATCAATAATAAAGGGACACCCCTAAAACCCCAAAAATTTGACAACATGTGAAATATCAAGGGAAACAATGAAGAAATATAATAATTTGAATTTTTATGAGACTTTGCGCCATTTGACATTTAAGGGACCCATTTAAGATTTCTCAGGTCAATTATTAAAAAAAAGTGGATAAGGTAAAATGCAGAATCTTTAGAATAGAGAAAAGTGAAATTGAGACATCAAATTTAGGTGTAAACATTGGCTCTTATTGGGAACATGTGCCTCTATAAAATATAGTGAGAATCCAAATCTCTAGGAAAACCAAAAGGGAACAAAGGGTAAAATACTAACTCACACTTCATCATGAAAAACAAGGGTCATGACTACACAAAGACACACAACACAATATATACAAGACAAGACATCAACAAAATAAAGGATAATTTATATTACAAAGGTTTAGGGAACCTTACCCTTAGGACAACTAGTAATTGAATTGTTGATCATGAATTGGAAGCTCCATGAGATATCCATCAAGTCTCTTGAGGTAGAACATTCCTTGACCACATGAGCAATTTGATAAGGCCCAACGCCATAGGGCATCAAATTTTCCATGTTTTCCCTTGTCTTCTAGCCTATAATTCCACATGAGGACAAGATCCCCAACTCGAAACTCCATCTTAATAGCTTTCTTATCAAAGAGGTACTTTAATTTTTGTTGCCTCAAAAAAATCCTCTTACGGGCCATCCTTCTTTTTTCCTCAAGCTTGTTCAATTCATGTATCCTTTGGGAAATGACACTTTCTCATTCCCTTTCAATCTACTACAGTTGTTTTTAGACTAGTATTTCAAGGTTAATTGGAAGTTTGGCCTCCATATCATACACTCACTCAAAAAAACTATTACTATTAGCCTTCTTGTAAGTTACCCTAGATCTACCCAAACAATAAATTTTATTTTAGCATCCCATCTTTTCTTGTTAGGATCCATTGATGATATTCATGATTCTTTTGTTACTAGAATTGCCTTGTCCATTTCCCTATGGATGATAAGGGGATGAATGTGTTAATGAGATCCCATTTTATGAACACACATCAATAAAATCCCTGGATCTAGAACACATTTCATTATCAACAATTATTCTAAATGGCACACCAAATCGATTAATTATATTATTTAGTAGGAAATCAATCACTACTTTTGATGTGGCATGCCTTGTAGATATTGCTTATACCCATTTTATAAAATAATTAATGGCCACCAATATCCTCTTGTATCAATTATTGTATTTTTCTAGTGTCTCCCATATAAATTATTTACCCCACTATTGGATTGGAGCTTCCACTGAAATGGTTTTAAAGGGAAGTGCACTTGCAAATTTTAACTTACTAGAGATATTATATATTAGATATAGAGTAAACATCAGCAGAAAGAGTTACAAGTTTTTACATAGCAAGTCTGTTACTGTTTACCAACAATATGTCAACACCTCCTTCCAATTTGACCAGGCATCCAACATTAAGCATGGCTTACCATGCATATTTACATCAAAATTACAAAAACATACAATATATACCCAGGGTTACTTACATCAGATGTACAAAATGCTATCAAATATATTATATATATTGTATTCCATCTTTGTCAGCCACTGTTTCCCCTATTATTTACTACATTTCTCATACTGACTAGGGCCTCTGCTGCTTCCTAGTTTTCCACTGTGGTTCCTTCCTTCATGGGTTTGTTTTTTTGTGCCCCACCCTCTTTGTTTTTGGTTCCTTCTTTAAGTTCTTTTTGAAACTTCTGCAATGCCTATAAGAAGACCTCCACCCCTGGGTGACCATCCTACCATGAATGTCCATACCAAGCCTCTTGAATGCCAATGTCCACTGTTCTTTTCTCCAAGAATTTTTAGAATTTATCTTTTGATATCTCAATAGTTATCAAAACCTGCATGGAAACATTGTACAATATGAGTCTCTTGCAAGACTCAATAAGCACCATCCTACACCCTTTAAATTTGTCTTCATTTTGAGATTTCCAAATAACCCATAGGATTTCGGTTGAAAGACACAACCAAAATAGAGAACAATATTTATTCATTTTATTTTCTATTTCAAACAAGATTTTTGTAGAAATTGGTTCATCATTAGTCCCCCAAATATTTTGGTCATTGTAGGAGAGTTTCCATAATTCTTTAGCATAAATGCAATCAAAGAAAATATGTTTGACAGATTCTAGCACCTTGCATAAATTACATATTTCTATTTCATTATGTTCAATTTTAAAAGAAAACTTTTGAAGTATCAACAACCATCTAAAGCATGCTTTCTTAGGTTCCAGTTCTTTTGATCAATTTTTCTTGAAAATTGTTTCCCATTGTTTTTTGTTTAAATTAGTACCCCATATATTATTGACATGTATGGTAATATTTGGGTGATCCCACAAGAATGGTTTACACTTTTTGGACAAACTTGACATTGAAATGAACATTTTAAACTTTTTTTTCACTTTACACTTATAACTACTAAACCATGAGGAAATTGAAGATGATGCAAACTAGTGATTTGTGACATTTTGTCTATAGATTTTAAATATATTTTAAAAAAAATTGGAATCAAATTGCATTTTTTCCCATCTCCTTCAATAACTAGTTTTTAATAGTAAACACAATTTTTAGAGACTGATGTGTACTTGTTAACACAACATTTTTCTATGAAGGATAAAATTATAATTTTTTCGAATTTAGATTTGTAACTACGATATCTAGTGCATGCATTTGGTTTTATAGTGTTTTATTGAATAGTTTTTTCTTAATTAAGTTTTGAAGTGAAACCAATTACAATTTAGACATAGGTTTACTTGCTAACACAACTTTTTTTGTACGTATCAAAATTTAATTTATTCTTTTTTGTTGGATCAAGGACATTAGTATCAAGTGCATAGATATTTTTCAAATTTTTTTTGGTAATCTATTATTTTTCCACATGTGCAGAATATAGAGCTTGATTTTCAGTGAAAAATCTACATTCACAAGAAATAAAAAATAAATATAATAATCAAATTAAATATATTTAAAATTATACTTTCTGGGAAGCTTATAATAAGGACTACATACTAATTTTTTTTTAAATGAATTCATTTGATCCCCCAAAAGGTAAATCAAAAGTGGTTTTTAATCAGTATTTTGATAGGTGTAAAGGAGACTTTGTTATATGTATGGTTTATAACTAGTGGGGTTCTATCCAAGGGGGTTTGATAGAAGGTGGTTTGATCAAACCCTCTTCAATTGGAATCCTTTAAATGAAACATTTCAAGGATTAAATCATTATATTTTCTAAAAATATGTGATTTCAACAAAAATCAGGATGTCCCAAAATGTGTAAACCACTATTGTGGGATCACCCATCTTTTTGTTTTGTCAAGGAGCAATAAATTGTTTTAGCATTTAATTTTGGTAGGGAGTTGTCATCCTATCACTAGAATTCTAGGTATTGTTGGATGTCCATTATATCCTCCACAAGGAATTGGATATTTTTACAAGCTTCTTTTAACATTGTGTATGTTCTCCAATTCCTTTGAGGGAGCTTAAATTTTGCACTTAGTTCATCCCAAAATTTTAAGTTACCATTCTTTAAGACATCATTGAAACATTTGATCCCTTTTAGAGCCCAACTTTTGATTGAGCAGCCTTGAATTGGGGGTAAGGGTATGTGTAGGATCATCATGGAAAAAACAGGCCCTTAAGTGGCAATGAAAATTCAGAAAAATCAGAGTTAGGCAACTTGACATAAAAATTTGAATAAGTTATCTATATTATTTCAAAAATATGTCAAAATAGAATATGTGGAAAATTGAATGTAGTTTCTAAACTATTAGGTTTACTTTTCTCTAAAAAAAATCTATTTGGTGAAAATTTGAAATTTCAATGTAGTAGTACTTAAATTTCAGGAAAAAAATAAGAAGTGTCTGTCTGACCACCCTAACCATAATAAAATGATAATATTTTTTTATAATATTTTAGATATAAGTAGAGGACTCATGTCCGGATGTGATGTATTATTTTTTGTAATTTTTTTCCAAGTAAATAATTAATTATGATTTTTTATTACAACTTTTTAAAAATATAAAACTCATGTCTAACCACCTTGGTCAAACTTCATGAAATTCTTTTTTTAATCCTATAGTATGCAAAGTATATAATGTGACACATGTTTTGATTTAAAAAATGTGATACCATTTGAAAGATATAGATGTTTTTCAATCAGGCTATCAATCAGGACTTTAGTTGTAATTCTAATAGAAAATGAATAATAATTATTTATTAGATTAAAACTAAAGTATAATTTATATTGGTGGAAAGTTGAGAAGCTCCTTTACAAACCCTTTTCGTTTCATCAATTTTGGGTTTAAAAAAGTCGTGAGCCACATGGGCGAAGTTTGGAAAAGCAAGGTAAGTTGTTAAACATGTTTTTTGTGTTGACTTCTTAGGATTGGCAGGTCCAACCAAAATCCAACGCAAGCCCGAGGCTAATCCCTAGGCATTAAATTTTGTCTCAGACATATCAGATATCCATATCCATATCCGATTTGAATCCGATATCCGATATGTTTTATATAGAGTTACAAAAATGTTATATAGTTTATAATATATGATTTAAAAAATGCAATAAA
>VDFB02252616.1:184937923-184987518 GCA_007258455.2 Sequoia sempervirens | reverse complement strand
CTCTCCAACTCTCTCCAACTCTCTCCCACCCTCTCTCTCTCTCTCTCTCAAGTCTCTTCCACGTACCCCCTCTCACTCTCTCAGGTCTCTCTCTCACTCACTCACTCACTCCATATGTCTCTCTCCCCTATACTCTTAACCCTTAAACCCTAAACCCTTATAACCCTCTACCCTAAACCCTAAACCCTTAACCCTTAAACCCTCTACCCTCTACCCTAAAACCTTAACCCTTAACCCTTAAACCCTCTACCATATTCCCTAAACCCTAAACCCTTAACCCTTAAATCCTCTACCATCTACCATTAACCCTTAGGTCTATGTGTACACAAATCAGATATCACATTTCTAGAACTAAAATCATACCGTTACAAAACATTTTAATCAAATCAGATATCAGATTGTATCAGATATCAAATTATAATGGATATCAAAATTTTGGGCCATAGAAAAACCCCATGTGGGCCATTTTGTGCATTCCAACAGACCCTACATTCTATTTGCAGGTGACAAACGCACGGTTTCAGACAGGAAGAGACAAATATCAACTTTTTGGAGCATCTTCTACTCAAATTTGTCATAAGCAATGATTTTTTAGCATCTTTTATGAGGTATAATGGGGAGCAGCAGTCGTCGAAAGCAAAAACATAAGAGAAAGCTTACAAAAGAACAAATTGAAGCATATAGACAAAGAGATAGAGAAGGTCATAGGAAGAGAAGACAAGGTATGTTAAATATTGGTGAACCTGACCCCTATGGTCTTTCAAGTGAAGAGGAAATTGAATATGTTGAAGGTGAAAATGTTGGAATTGAAGATGTTGAACATGATATTGAAATTGGGAATGAAAATATTGAATTTGATAATGAAAATGTTCAAGGTGAAAATGTTGGATTTGAAGATGTTGAACATGATATTGAAATTGGGAATGAAAATATTGAAATTGATAATGAAAATGTTTAAGGTGAAAATGTTGGATTTGAAGATGTTGAACATGATATTGAAATTGGGAATGAAATTATTCAAATTGATATTGAAAATTTTCATGGTGAAAATGTTGGAAATGAAGATTTTGAACATAATATTGAAGCAATTATAAATTATGTTTCACCAGATTACATGAGAAATGAATAACCTTGTGTGAAAGAAAGACATATTCCAAATTCAAGACCTTCAAGAACCCCTAAATGGTTACTTGAAATTGATGAGAACATTATAGACAATTTTGAAGGCAAGAGGTCAACACGAACCATTCAATTGTGGGCTAGAAGACGTTTCAACCAATATTTTAGCGATAAGACAATGACCAAGCAATGCCAAATTTTTATACAATTGCTAAAGATGCAAAAGATGAGACCTTTGCTAGCCAAATTGAAGATTCGTGTGAACAAGAAGACTGAAAAAATTCTATTATTATCAAAAATCTTTTTAATACTCTCAAGTCTATTGGAAAAAAAAACAAGGAAAAGGATAAGAGAGCTACTCAAAGAGTCATTGCACCCGCCCTAGTAATCCATCAATTGAAAAAGGCTCACTTTATGAGACAAACTTGTATTGATTTTGACATAAATCATAAAAATTTGGATAGAGCACTCACAAGAAGAGAAATAATAGATGATCCTCTTCAAAATAATACATGGGCTTTTGTCGGGAGGCTTCCACATGTTGATAAGAAGCTAACTGATAATGTAAAGTAGGTAATTCAACAATTTTGGCATGATAACTCTAGAGTATCATCCAATGCAAAGGATGTTTTAAAGTTAAGAATTGGCAATCGAGACCATACGCCGCATCCTAAACATTTCTTGGAATCAAGCCAAACAATGTTCAAAAAATTTATTGAAACACATCCAAATATGGAAATCTCACAAAGGGCTTTTGAAGGTTTGAAGCCATTTTATTGTGTGCCTCTTAAGATTCGTAATACTTATTGTTGCAAATACCATGTGGAGTTTTCAATGTACCATGAGCTATTATGCTATATCCGTTGTACTTTGCATACTAATGAAATGTTGCAGGAGTGTGGTGCAATACATCTTTTGAAATCATCAAGGGACTTGCTAGATCTATTTTTATGTTCTAGAGATGATGATTGCTTTTTCTATAGAAATGATTGTTTAAATGTGAAGTGCTCACAATGTGGTGGCTTGCCAAAGTTTTTTCAATGTTTTCATGAGATTTTCGAACATGAATTTAGAAAGAAGCTTGTTGAGAAAAATAGCTATGAGATAGTCAAATATACTTTGTAGAGTGGAGGTGAAGGTTCTAGATGTAAGTTGGTTACAAAAGAATGCAGTGTTGCTAATTTTATTTTAGATTTTTAGGACAATCTTTTCTACAAGTATGGAAGGAATAGTCATAGGTCTTAGTGGTTGGATCGACAATTTAGGATGTGTAAGGACTCTTTTCCAATTGGCACTATTATATCAGTGGTTGATTTTGCATAAAACTACACATTGCAACCACAAAACAAGGTACAATCTTAGTATTACAATTCCATTCAGATTGCTATTTTTGTCCACATAACATTTAGACATGCACCTAATAGTATAGAGGAGGATCGAAAGATAATCATAGAGTATCATTTTTATATGAGTGATGATATATCTCACTCGTCTGAGTATGTCCAACATTGTTTTGAGAATTTTTTTGAGTTCTTGCAGGAGCATGATATAACACTGGGTCAACATCTCATTTGGTCAAATAATTGCATAGGTCAATTCAAGAATGCTCGTATGTTTTATTGGTTGAGTAGAATGCATGTAGAGAGGGGTCTACCTCATATTTGGAGTTTTTTTTAAGTTGGACATGGGAAAGGGGAGTATGATGGAGTAGGCACATGCATAAAGAGAGCTCTAGTTAAGGAGCAGTTGAAGATTTCAGGAGCAAAATTTAGTGATGCACGTTCTATTGTTGATTGGTGTAGTTCAACATTGTCACAGGGAGGGACACTTGATTCAACAATGCACAAATTATTTTGGTTGGTTGAGGAGGGTACAATGGGAGGCAAATTGGATTGTCATACAATTAAAGATTCTTCAAAGATGCGTTCATTTTGAAACTCAGATGCAGACACATGCACCATTTGGACACGAGAGTTGGCTTGTTTTTGTCGAAGTTGTATTCAGTGTGAGTGGGATCAATGCGAGTCAAGTGAGTGGGTGGATACATGGGTTCCACAGTATCTAACTCCTTTATCTCAAACAATATCCATGACAAATGACACAATGGAAAGTTCAGTTGATTATGACCGACTTTCAGATCTACTACAACCAGGACATGTTTTTGTAGTTGTTGCACCATAGGGGAATGGAGAGAGATCAGACTATTGGTTGGCTTGATGTGTGCGAGTAAAACATAAGCTCACACAACTGATGGAAGATGATGATGGTTTCATGTATCCTACAGGTTCAGTTGTGGTTGCAGGAACTTGGTTGCGAACATACATGATTAGAAAGAATGGCATGCCTACATTTGAAGACTACGAGAAACACAAAACCATTCTCATGTATTCACACCTTGTTATAGTAACAAATGTTAAGTTGTTGAAGCATCATGCCAAACCAAAGACAAAACAACTATGGACACTTAGTAATGTTGATCATGAAGCAATATTGGATACTCTTAAGCAAAGAGATGACCCTTTAGGTACACTTGAATAACATTTTCAACTGTAAGGTACAATGCTTACATTCATTATGCTTAATTTCATTAGTGTTCTTTATTTAATACTAATATTTTGTATACTATTGCAATGCAGGTGTCTTTAATAGTGATATTTTGTATGCACTTTTGTGATATTTTTGGCATGATTGATCATGGACCTACTGCAACAATAGCCAACTCTGATCGTTTTAGAGAGGTATGCAATAGATTAGAACAATATAGATTTGTTATTCTAAGCATCTTTTATAGTTTGCATCACCAATTCATAATAATTTAGGTTGTTTAGATTAATATAGATTTGTTAGTCTAAGATATTTTCTATTGTGACAATATAGATTTATCATTTTCCCATTTTTGCGATATTCCTAGCACAATTGATCATGGACCTGCTGCAATAATAGCCAGCTTTGATCCTTTCAGAGAGGTATGCGATGAATTACAACAATATAGATTGGTTATTCTAAGCGTCTTTTATAGTTTGCATTACCATCTCATCATATTTTGTGTCATTTAAAATAATATAGATTAGTTATTATAAGCATCTTTTATAGTTTGCATCACCAATTCATCATCATTCAGGTTGTTTAGATTAATATAGATTTGTTAATCTAAGCATCTTTTCTATTGTGACAATATAGATTTCTCATTTTCCCACTTTTATGATATTCTTGGCATGATTGATCATGGACTTGCTACAACAATAGCCAACTCTAATCCTTTCAGAGAGGTATGCAATAGATTACAACAATATAGATTGGTTATTCTAAGCGTCTTTTATAGTTTACATTACCATCTCATCATATTTTGTATCATTTAGAATAATATAGATTGGTTATTCTAAGCTACCTTGATGGTTTGTACAGGCGCTTGTTAGTCCAGAACATGAACATACTACTATTGTGGAAGACTGTGCCCTGAATGCCTCCAATAGGAAAATTTTGTAAAATTTGAATTTTCAAATGTGAAACAATGTAAAAATGTCATACCTGTGTATGGGCATTATTTATATCCATTGATTTTTTTTGAAATATAGGTCAAATGTCTGGCATTGTATAAAGGGTATGTTTAAATTGTAAAGGGGTCTGTATTTTAGAAACTCATCTAGGTTGAATTAGTTATACAGGTGTATGCTTTGTTACTGTTATTGGGACAATTCTGTAATAAATTTTTGTACTTAATCAAGCTACAACCGAAGGTTTTCTTCCTGGTTCTTTCCTGTCGGTATGCTCGTTTGAGCCAAGTTTTGTAATATCTCCTATTTATATATAATAAATTACATTGGCTTACCACTTTTTCTCCTCAAATCCAACTTGGGTGCAACTTCATTTTTAGCAACTTTCATGAGGTTTTTAAGGAAAAAAATGTTTCCAACCTTTCCACACCTTATAAACTCATCAAACACATCTATTAGGACCTACACAAGCTTGATCCAACCTTAAATCTTGTTGCCCCCACGTTTCATTGACATTAGCAAGTTGTAACCACCATTTTTCACCTAATTTCACTCATTTTTGCCATGCATGGCAACTCACCAACTCAAGTACAAACGTTTCCAACTCTCTAAACCCACATAGTCACCTTATACAGTCCTAATAAAATCTACCATGGCCATACCATCCAACTATAGACCATACAATAAATCGTATGGCCCTTTACCACTTTGGACTCTTAATACTGCTTGGAGTGATTCGACATATTTGGATGCAAAAGAGGACCATCTCTAGCGTAAACGTACCCATCCAGACGTGTTGGAATAGTCTATTTGGTTGTATGGGTTGTTAAATGAAAGTTGCACCACTTTGCAACTTTATACTACTTGCATCTGACAACTTTTCCCTCAATTGAAAACTTGCCACCACGGGAAAATGCCTCTAAGATAGAAAAAAATGAGAGAAGTTATTGTAGATGGGCCAAAAATGATCCCATAGCCTCAAATGGAGAGTCTGTAAATGTCACGGTTTCTGAGAAATAGCCCTTCAAAGATTGCTGCCTTTTAGCACTTTCGACTCTTAAGGGAAATCGCTGGTCCAATGTAGCTCGAAGTGATTCGATGTATTTGGGTGAAAAAGAGGACCATCCCTAGCATAAAAGTACCCATCTAGATGTGTTGGAATAGTCTATTTGTTCGTATGAGTTGCAAAATGAAAGTTGCACCACTTTGCAACTTTACACTGCTTGCATCTGACAACTTTTCCATCAACTGAAAAACTTTCCACCACAGGAAAACGCCTCCGAGATAGAAAAACTGAGAGAGGTTATTGTATATGGGCCAAAAATGATCCCATAGCCTCAAAAAAATAGTCTGTAAATGCCATGGTTTCTGAGAAATAACCCTTCAAAGATTGTTGCCTTTTAGCACTTTCGACTCTTGAGGGAAATCGTCAGTCCAATGTAGCTAGGAGTGATTCGACGTATTTGGGTGCAAAAGAGGACCATCCCTAGTGTAAAAGTACCCATATAGATGTGTTGGAATAATCCATTTGGTCGTACAAGTTTCAAAATGAAAGTTGAACCACTTTGCAACTTTACACTACTTGCATCTGACAACTTTTCCCTCAACTGAAAACTTGCCACCACTAGAAAATGCCTTCGAGATAGCAAAAACTGAGAGAGGTTATTGTAGATGGGCCAAATACAATCCCATAGCCTAAAATGGAGAGTCTGTAAATGTCATAGTTTTTGAGAAATAGCCCTTCAAATATTGTTTCCTTTTAACACTTTGGACTCTTAAGGAAAATCGCCAGTCCAATGTAGCTTAGAGTGATTCGGCGTATTTGGGTGGAAAAGAGGACCATCCCTAGCATAAATGTACCCATTTGAATGTGTTGGAACAGTCTATTTGGTCGTATGAGTTGTTGAATGAAAGTTGCACCACTTTGCAACTTTACACTACTTGCATTTGACAACTTTTTCCTCAACTGAAAAATTACCACCACGGGAAAATGCCTTTGAGATAGCAAAAAACAAGAGAGGTTATTGTAGATGGGCCCAACACGATCCCATAGCCTCAAACAAAAATTTTGTAGGCATCACATTTTCCAAGAAACAGTCTGTCAAAGATTGTTGCCCTTTTGCACTTTGGACTCTTAAGGGATTTTGTTGATTGAACGTAGCTCGAATTGCTTCAGCCTGTTTGGGTGCGAAAGGAGACCATACCTAACCTAAACGTAACCATCCAGATGTGATGGAATAGTTGGTTAGGTCATACGAGTTGTACAACAAGATTTATTTATGCACTTACAAGTAGTTTTCAGCCTCCAACCAAACTCCAACGTTGATTTTCATGCGAAAAAAGTAATGAGACCATAGCTTGTTGCTTTCTTTTTAATGGAAACTAGTGGGCAACAGAGTTAACTTCTTCATAGATTTAGCATTTGAGATTGGAAGAAGACCTCAAAATGGCTAGTGTACTAAATAAATTCGTATACTTTCTAAATAATGTTGATAACTCTACTTAGTTGGCTTCTTTTTTCAAAATTATACAAATTGAACCTTGGCATTAATAGAATCTGTATATCAAGCTACCACAATTCAAGTTTCAATGATGAATATTTATCATGCATGTTTTAAATGACATTCAAGTTTTATGGTGGTTTTGTTGTTTATATGATGTTATGTGATATTCTAATCCTAATTCATGCTTCTGTGTTGCATGTATATATATTTTATTTTTACATGTTTTTTTACTAACAAACCCAAAACGAACCGAACCACCCCCAAAAAAATTTGAGCCAAATTGGCGAACTGAACCCCCAAACCCGAACCTGAACTCGAGCTCGAATAGGTAACTTAGTTTGTAAGTTAGTTATTAGGAGTTGGTCAGTTGTTTTGTGTGGGGGAGAGTCTTAAAAAGGGTTGAGGAAGTCATTTTGGGGATTGATGAATGTAATTTTGTGAAGAATCAATAAGATCATATTGAGTTACTTTGCAAAAACTGTGGTTTCTATAGAAAAATCTATGTTTTCTCCATTGTTCAACCCCTACACAACAATTAAATGGTTGCATAGCATGCGAAATAAGGGGGCAGCAAGCTTGAGACCCCTTTAAAGTTGGTTTGAGTGCTTTCTTTTCATTTTTTGTGATTTTAATGCCAAGTTTTCTCAAGGCGAGTAGTGAACCCAAATTTTGCATTTTGAGTAAATTATGAATTATTGAAGCCCTCCACCTATTTTACATTTCATGTGGCTTAGTGGAGAGGTTGTGTACAATATGATTTGAATGTGTGCAGGTCCATTTAAGAAAGGGGAAATGATTTGTGAGTCTTGGAGTTGCTATCCTAAGCAAATCATTACTTAAATTGCATGAAAATGGAGCTTTTAGCCTAGGGTTTGTTAAAATCAATGAGAGTGGGGGAATCTCTTTAATGTTTAAGCATATTGGGGTCATAATAGAGGTTTTTGAGTCGATGGAATGGTCAAGGGAGTTGTGCAAGTGGGACTTTCAATAAACCCTATGCATTTGCATGGTAAACATATGGTTTCATGGGACAGCCTGCTAAAGGACCTATAGGTGAAGAATAATTTTAGAATTTGTTGTTTTATGACACAACTCAAGATTTTTTGGGGTGTTCTTGTGAAGAAAAAGTGCTTAAAGGGCACTCACTTTGTGAAAGAGGGATAATTCACTAGCCTAGGACAGGGGTATGTTATTGGTTCTCAAATTTGGTCCAAAGGAGTCGAGGGTAGTTTTCACATATGTTTTCACCCCCACTCTTCATCAATCCATAGCTTGTTTGAATGCACTTGTTTTACGCTTTTAGCCATAACAACAAGCCAGTGAACTGTTTGATAAAAAGCTTTGGTACACATGTATGAAAAATGTGGTAGCATAGACAAGGCAGTGAACTATTTGAAAAAATGCCTCAAAGAAATGTGGTCTCATAAAATTCCATGACAAGCAAATGCAATTGACAACTGCTCCTAGTTATTAGTTATGTAATGTGAAGTAATTGCATAACTGCTTAGGTTGACTTTGTAAAAACTATATTATAATTGAAATTTTTTCATCTATCAACATCTAGTTGTTAGTTATGCAATGTGAAGTAATTCTTTGAGTTTGAAAGATGTGCAATGCAATGTAATCAATGATATGAATATAAACTACATAATACAACCATTCTTTTTTATGCTATTGTACATTGATATTTAACCATTGCTCACTTGATTAAATTTTCAAAGAGTTTAATCATGCACATGAAGAAGAAATTAAATTTTTATTGTCAACTTCTATGTATCAAATTATCCAATAATCTTGAATGTATCTCCATTTACAAAAATGGCATCAACGCCAACTCAAACAAAGTTTTACAAAATGTGGCATATGCCATCTCGATGTCTATTCAAAATTTACATGCCAAAATGTCTATCTCATCCTAAACTATTGGTGGATCATCAAAATGGAGCCTCTTTGAAGCACTCGTTGGCTCTGAAGGTAGTTGCACAAGAAAAATTCAAACCACAATTGAGATTAGTTATACTATATGATTTAAAATTAATAATTAACATCAAAATAAATATAAATTAAATTATAATTGAACTCTAAAATTGAAATCTTGATTACCTGAAATATTTGTCTCTTCAAAGGGTCAGGAGTCCTAGAATATACCCCTCTCAAAGAACTGACTAAACCAACTTTTGTAATGTCAATCTATATATGTGAACAAAAACATAAAATTGATCCAAGTTAGCATACAATTGTCGGTAGTAGGAATATATAAATACCAAACACAAAATAAAATAAAATCATACCTCTTTAGGCTAATCTATTTCTTTATCTCCTTTAGGTGTTTCAACACCTCCTCCTTGAGGTGTTTCAACACCTACTCCTTGAAGTGTTCCAATACCTACTCCTTCAGGCATTGTGGCAATTGTCAACAATGACGTATAGCTCATAACTACCTATACATAAAAATGACAAGTACATATGAAACTACCAATCTATGTCGATGTATGTATAATCAATATAAGATCTTAAAAATCTTAATTCAATAAAATTTGAGTTCAATTACCTTCCCCTTATCTAACATTGCACTTGCATAATCTGGACAAGGTTGCACCTCACTTGCACTAGGTATTTCCTACAAGAGGAAAATAAGATAAACATATAAGTTATTATATAATTTCATTAATGACAATTCAAATGACAAGCAAGTATATAATAAAAAAATGTAAACGAGTGAGTGCAAAAATATATATTGTGTGTGTGTCGAGGCCAAATGAAATGGCCCTAAGGGTGCTATCAGTCACCTGTGCAAGATCCTCCTCAGAAATCAACTGTTAAATAGACCATGTAAATAAATATTAGTACTTTATACTATCTCTTATTAATATTCATTTAAAAAAAATGCAAGTTATAAATTTACAACTTAAATCTTACCTGTGTCAGTATTTCAATGTCCCCCTCTCTAGCAGGAGAGGACTCTGTAGGGTGCGCTCCACTCCCCTGCCTCTGATCTATAATGTCCACATCATGGAGGTCATAATCAGAAGTGTCCAAGGGATGCTTGGTGGGTTGTACAAGAGGTGATCTGGGGGATATTTTCAATGAAAATTGAAGTGTCTCCAAATCTCTAGATTTCTGCACCATAAGAAAGAGCTTAGCGTCGTGATTCCAACGCAACTCGAACGAAGTGAAAAGGAGTCTGTTTGCACAAGTTATGGCCAGTCAAAGGTAGGGTCAAATTAGGATCAGAGGGCATCCATAAGGCAAAAAAAATGATCATCTCAAAAATTGACAGAACCAGTGTCATCATGAAGAGCTCATTGAGACGATTCTGACGGCATTCGTTTCATCGAAATCCAACGTCATATGCTCAAGATACAACTGGTCAAAGTTTTGAGTTGACTTTTGAGGTGACTGTACAGATGATAACGTCAGCAGATCATCCGTATCGTACGGAATCCACATGGACGAATTTAGGCGAGACACGTGGCAGTTGAATCATCCATACGAAGCCAATCAGATTTTGACACGTGTCACATCCGTACTCCAGTGTGGCATCCGAGTTGGCAAGACAGTCATCGGCATCGTCGGCATACACGTCAGCAGCTTGGGCGAATAGAATCCTGCCACATGGCAGTCTACTGGTTGGACGCGTGTAGCCTCTCTCCTCTTTGGTGTTTGAGTTGTTTGTTTTAACAAAAATGTGTTACCCAACGGGCTCGAACCCATGACCTGTTGTTTGTTAGCCAACGCTTCCACCGTTGCACCAAGCATAACTGTCATGTAAATAGGAGAGGCCGTTTTATTTTGTTGTTTACAATTTTGGCGGATTGGTTTTAAAATGTGGCCGTTGGGGTTTGATCCCCCGAGCACGCGGCATACAAAATGATTGCACACCGACAGACCACCGACACTACTTTGAATGTATATAGTGTCTGTTTTTGTTTGTTGAGTACTACTTGGCCGAGTTCATAACCAAATGGCTCTAAAGCCAAAAAACAAACAAAAACGCACCAACTAGTTTATACCAGAAGTTTGTAAAGAGACAAATAAGTCATGGCACAAATTGTTAAGGGGAGTTATTCATTTATTTCATTTGTTAAGCTTAATTAGGCTAATTTTATGTATAAAAGGGGGAATGTAAGCTCTTAGGAGTTCAGAAAATACAAGTGAAAAAAAAGTAGGTGACATAGTGGAGAACAGGTGACACGGAAGAGAGGTCTTGTGGAGATTCTTTTGAGCCATTTTCATACGATGAAGTATTGTTATGCTGCCGGAGTGCTTGAAGAGATGGTCTTGGTGCATTTGTAATCTTTTTTGGAGATTAACTGGATCGGTCTCTCTCTATTGGAGAGGACCCGGAGACGTAGTCACGATTGTGGCGAACTCTGCTATCAGATTGTTTGCACTTCTTCTCTTCTCTCTTACATTCTGATTTTCACCTTAAGTTTTAAGCCTTTAATTGCATAAATTCAATGATGTATGCATGAATTTGTAATTCCTTTAAGTTGTTGAAATTAAGCATTCAATTACGTAATTAATCTAGATCCTATACAGATCAAGAGGACCCAAGCATATCTAGTGGCACATAGAGCAAGTATGTGGCACACATATATGTGGACTTGGAGAGGATGATGCAATAGCACTCAAGCCATCACCAACATCACCAGAATGTGGTTGAGCTACTATAGAAGCATGTGAAACCAAAAGACCACTCAAAGAGTGAATAGCTTAGATAGTATGTGTGGCCACATCCTACATAATATTTGGATGATATATTGGAGGTGGCAGAGGAAGGGGAGGAGGGGGAACATATGGGCATGGGACTACTCTAACTACCCTTGGTCTATCTTGGGGTATACCTCCACCAATGCCCTAGAAGGGTTTAATGTCAAAGTAATTGACATGATGCCCTAACACAAGCTCATCATATAATTTTTTAATAAATTAAAATGGTATATCACAATTTTTGTTCAGTGGTTTATCAAAAACCATACACCAATGATCCCAAAAGTTATCTACAATGTCCCTATGTGTGCACCATTTTATAGAAAGTTTTGGTTTATTAACATTAACTGGCAAACCAGTGCGGGGGTTAACAAATAAAGAGGCTATTTGGGCTTTGGTTATTCCAAGATCTTTCACATCATCATAAGACAATCCACATGTGTAATATTCCCTCATGTCTTCTCGCCATGAATGAAAGGCATTATGTTGGGTGGAGAGGGTTTCTATATTTTTAAATATTTCCTTCAATGTGTTTGACATCTCGGATAATCAAGGGATTATCGTATAAACTTCAGAAATGCCCCTCAATTGCTATAATTTTTCACCAATTAAGTCTTCAATTGATGGTTGCGGAGGTGGTGGAGCATTTGGCATTTGTGCATTTTCATTCTCAACTAGTGGATCATTTGAAATTTGTGCATTTTCATTCTCAATAGCCATAATGCTTGATTAAAGTTAAAAACTAATTAATCTAATTGAAATTTTAGACAATATAAATGAAAATATTGTAAAAATACCCTAGTTTTTAAAAAAAAATCCAAAAAGAACCTTGCATTTTAACAAAAATCTATAAGATTCTCTAATTTCTAATACAAATACATAAGCAACACTATTTTTAAATCAAAATCCATTCTAAACTTAAGTTTTTCATAAAAATTCAATCAAAAACCCTATTTTGAAAAAAAAATCCATAAAAAACTAATTGAAATTATACAAATCTAATTCAAAATTCGATCAAAGTAAATAAAATCCCAAAATCTAACCTTTCAAAACGGATATCGGTTATAAATCAGATATTTGTTATGTGAAAAACCTCCTCACTGTGCGCCCGTGACTTGTGAAAGTGTAAAATGATTTTAACAGGCCCAAAAAATATATATATACATATATATACATATATATACATATCTATATATATATATATACATATATATACATATCTATACATATATATATACATATCTATACATATCTATACATATATATATACATATATATACATATATATACATATATATACATATCTATACATATCTATACATATATATATATATATATATACATATATATACATATCTATATATATATATACATATATATACATATCTATATATATATATATACATATATATATATATATATTCCTCAAATCGGATATCTGATTTGGATTGGATATCTGATATGGAAATATTGGTTTGGGCATTACTTTGGAGCAATGTACTAACACCCAAGCCACAAAAAAGTCAACTTAGCATTTTCGTGTTTTTGGGTCAATGAAAAACGTAATTTTTCCCCATTTCCACTTTTTGGTCGATCATGATCTTGCACATACCTGTAATGGTCTTTCTTTGTGTTCCAATTTTCACCATAAAGATCTGTGTGCCATAATGGTGTTATTACCATTCTTGATGAAGTGGCAATTAGTTATGTTTTTCTTAACAACCTCACATGCCTTCCATATGGTTTTGAATACATTGGATCTTGTAGGGGATATAGGGCAGGCACTGCTAAGGATATCACACAAAGGAAGAAGTTTCCATGCTTTAGCCTGTTTGGGAACTAAATTCATTGTATTATGTCTAATTAAGACCTTCCAAGATTCCTCCCTCTCCAAAGCTCCAATTATCCACTTGGAGGCCAATGCAATTCCTTGAAGCCTCAAATCCTTAAGGCCTATTCCACCCCTTGTTTTGGAAATGGAGCACCATTCCCATTTTACAACATGCCTTTTCCTATTTCCTTTTCCATAAAACCATAGAAACTTCCTTATCTTCTGGATTTCATTAATTTGATAGCTGCTTAAAAACCAAATTGATGCAAAATAGATACTGTATGATGATAGAATCTTTTGGAAAAATTATATTCTACCAGCCAGGGATAGGTATTGCTTATTCCACTTGTCAATTTTCTTTGTGATCTTCTCCTTTATCCACAACCATATCTCTTTCGGATTGGGGTCTATGGAAAAAGGAATGCCAAGGTATCTTACTAGTTTTTGAGGTCCCCCCCATTGAAGATTGAACTTCTTTAACCATTCAGGGGGGTGTCATTTCACCCTAGCATGTAATATTTGACAAGTACAATTTTTGCACCCAATTCTTGACAAAATACATTCATCTTATCCATGAGATTATTCATATTTTCTTCCACCAATTTAATGAAGATTGTTGTGTTGTCTGCAAATTGTATGTTAATGAGCTCCCTGTTTTCAAGAAGAGTAATCCCTTTGACCATAAGGGATGGGCTATTATCCCTTAACATATAGTATAGTGCATCAGAGGTAATAACAAAGAGTGTCGGGGCAAGGGGCATCCCTACCTTATTGACCTCTCCAGGGTGAATTCCTCTATGAGGGTTCCATTCACATCCACTTGTGCCATTGCATCTACGAATAGTGTTTTAACCATACCACAGAAGGAGCTAGGGAATCCAAAGGCCTCCAATACCATTATTACAAAGGACCATTCAATTATGTCATATCCCTTTTCAAAATAAAGGAGCATTGCAACCCCTTCTTTGGTCTGCTTTGCCCAATCCATTGCTTCCAAACTAGTGATAAGATTTTCTAGTATATATATTCCCTTTATGAAACCTATTTGGGTGTTGTTTATGAAGGTTGTCAAGATGTCTGTCAGTCTTTTTGCAAGCATTTTTGCCAAAAAAATGTAGGAAACATTCAAGAGGGTAATTGGCCTCCAATTTTTGACAAAAGTATGATCCCCATCCTTGGGGAGAAGTTTGATGATACCTTTATTGACATTTCTGCCCAGTGAGCCTCTTTCCAAGGCCTCATTATAGACTACGTACAAATCTTCATAGATCTTGTCAATGAAGGTCTTGTTGAATTCAATAGGGAGTCCATCCACATGAGGAGTCTTATCATTTTTGAGAGATAGGATGGCCTTTTTTATATCCTCTTTTGAAATATCTTTGCCCAATTCCTTAGCTTCCTCCTTGATTTTCTTTGGAATAATCAACATTATATGATCCATGGATTTGAAAGTACTATCCTTAGCCCCTTTTGAAGTAAACAAGTATTTATAAAACTAGAAAAATTGCTTCCTTATGTTTGCCTAATTGGTCAAGGTTGTGTCCTCTGCCCAAATTTGATCAATCTGCCCTCTTATCTACCTTTCCTTGATGCAAAAAGAATTTGGATCTCTTATCTCCATTTTCTAACCAGTTCATCTTGGCCCTAACCCTTAACCCTTTAACTTTGACTACCCGTAGCCTTCTTAATGCATTTTTGGCCAAGTTTAAGTTGTTAGATAAAGTTTCATCATTAGGCCTCTCTTGAAGGCTGGCCTCAACTTTTAGAAATTTTTCTTGAAGGAGACCTTCCTCCCATCTCTTATCCATGGCTTTCTTCTTTCCTATTGTCTAAAAGAGTCTTCTAGTCTCTCACATTCAAGTCCCACATGTCAATGGCACTTAGCCATTTATGCATCCATTTATTAACTGCCCTTAGGGGTTCAATGGCATTCTTGCAATCACCATCATTAAGTAGCTTGGTGTTAAGGATGAACCCCTAATCACCATATTATTTTACTCTTGCTTTACCCACCTTAAGACAATTTTTTTCCTTAATGGGGTGGTGATCTAAAAGGGTATATGGTACCACTTCCACTTTGTATCCTTCCTTTACTGGCACCACAAATAAAAAATCCTTATCTATGCAAAATCTATCCAACCTACAATAAATCCTCCTCCCCCCTTTTGGGCATTACATCAGGTGAACCAAATACGACTGCACTCTCTTTTTTTACCTTTAATGGGGTCCTCTAATTTCAACTTGGTCTTCATTCTCTTCTAGAAGTACCTTTCGTTACCCTTCCAATCCATGCTCACACCACCCCATTTATCCTCACTTCTTTCCAATCGGTTGAAGTCACCCCCAAAATCTAAGGAATGTCTTGCAGCTTACGAATCCAATTCCACAAGAGAATCCTTTCCCTGTAATCATTCGAGGCATAGATATAATAGATACCAAGGAAAGATTCCCCCTCTTGAGGATGACCCACACAACCCTATTTCAAGGAGACACTCCAAAACTAGACACACATTGTCCCCACTCCTTTTCCAGTAGGATGGCTGCACCATCTTTTCTTTTCTTGTGACTAGCGATAAATTGTGAAGCCTCCTCCCAAATGAATTTTAGGTTTTTTTTTCCAATGTGAACCCAATAGCTTTCACCTCCTGAAGAAGGACCACATCTTTTTCCTTCCTTTGTTCTAGGAATCTCCTTACAACATGCTTCATGTCTGGGGATATTAGCCCCCTGACATTCCAAGAGTAGCAGTCATTTTCCATCAAGACTGATATTTTGGGGGGGTTCCCTATCACTCTTAAAGTTGTAAAATAATTTAGGAAGTTTGTTCTCTATTTATTCCCTCTTGGTAGTGGGCACAGGGATAACTCCACTATTCTTCTTTCTCTTTTCTTTTTCCATATGGAGACTACCCCTATCCATGGGTATGATAGCCCCATATCTTTCTTCTTCCTATAATTCCTAGTTTTTTCAATATTATTTCCATGGGGACCTCCTCCCCTTCTATGGTATCCTTGGTAGAATACTCCCCTACATCCCTTGTAGACTCAAGACTAGAATGTGAAACCAAACCATCTGAAGTTGCCACTTCATCAAGGATGTTAATAGGCACCGATGTTGTCTCTTATTCAAGATACTCATTTATTTCTTGTTCAAGGTTGTCCCCATGAACTTGGATTTCACCCATTCTTGCATTACCATTCATTAAGTAAATGTTAGAGGGGCACTAGGTGTTGATAAGTCCCCCTGTTGTCAATAGGGTTGGGCATTCCCCTATTGGTCTAACCCTCTACCATCACACTCTCATCTAGAGGAGTGTATAGGATTTTTTCCCTTCAAATTCACTTACTAGCCTTTCGACTTGACAAGGAACTTCAACTTCATTTTTGTTTAAGTCATTTTTAGCATTTTCTTGGTTAAATTAGCCATATTGGTCCCTTTTTCTTTTATGAATGTTCTGAAGTTAAAGGTGTAAACTTCATTTTTAGGTTTCTTACTTGTCTGTTTTAATCTTGCTTCCATATATTTTTGTTTCATGTTCTGTCTAATTTTTCCCAATGCCAATTGTTATGCATTCCTTTTCCCAGGGTTTGAGCATTCCTTTGGACAGGGTACCTTGTTATCATCCAATTATTCAATTTTTTCTTCTAGACACAGGCCCTCAGTACCAAATGTTGTACCTAGTAATGATTTTTCCACTTCTTGTATTAGGGTTTGCCATTGATTAGAATTTCTTTCTGAATCTATTAAATTTATTTAGTGTGTTTTCCACATTCACTTCCTAGTGTGTATTATTGTTATTTTGGTCTTTGACAAATCTAAAATTTGGGGCATTTTTATTTATGCTCACATTTGAGGAGGGACTGCTATTGTTGCCACGCTCTGAGTTTACCAACTTTTCCTTTTCCCCCACACAATTCACTAAGGATGAGGTTGGAATTTTTTCTTCCATGGTCGGGGTAGGACCATTAATTTTCCTTTTTATTAAAGGGAAATTTCTTCTAATATGTCCTTTTTGGCATAAATAGCAAGCATGAATCCCCCCTAGGGTTTCAAGGGTGCAAGTGAATGAACCATTTTTAAGTTTAATTCCAACACTTTGGGGATATCAATTCCCAGGTACAACAAAACTAGAGCCCTTGCATCTAAATGAGGCAACACGACTTTGGTCTCGTCTAACCTAATTATGCTCCCATAGTGCTCTAGGAGTAGGATAAATTTCCATAGTCTTGGAAACACATGTTTAATTGCTATCCACCTAAGACTCGATAGAGCCAAAACCTCCTTGTTTAAGGCTTTTGGTATCCATGCCAAGGCATGAAACATAGATTTTCTGACATGCTAAATTTTTTTGTTAATTACTTCTTCTTGAGATTTAGGGTTTTTAAAGAAAACCACAAACAATCCCTTATGTACTATTCTATAGTAATAAAAATGAAACCTTAATTTCTTTCCCCAAACATTATGAAGCCATTTTATCCATGTATTTCCTCACTGAGACCTTAGAAATGTCCACGATTGCAAAGAAAATCATAGTTTTTTATTCAGATTGCATCATCTAAAACCTTATTCAAAATTTGGACAACTTTCTTGGGGAGGATGAAAAGTGCTTACCTTGTCCTTCTCCACCCTCATCCTCAACATTCTCAACACCCTCGACCAAGAATTTGGTACCTTGTGGCAAGAAGTTCCTATCTCCTATAACAACATCCCTAAAAGATTTTGAATGCACATTATATGTATTTTCCTTCTCATGCCCATTTGTCAGACTGTCTGGGGGGTCTATATCCCCCTCCATAATTAATGTTACACTTCCAGATTACCACACATGCAATAAAGATTGAAAATCAAGCAAAAACACAACCAAAACCACATCCATGGTACACCGAAGTAAGTGAAATAAAGGTGAATGATGGTTAAAGAGGGGCCATATTGCCAGCCAGGAAATGCCAAATGTGGAGGAGGGCTGAGCCTCCTCCACAAATTCAAGGGAGATCCCTTCAAAAATAGAGGAAAATTCCTTTGCACACAACGCCCTCAAAGCTCTCCCTATTAGAGATATTATGACAAGCATTATAAAATTTTATAAACTTGGCCACAACTTTGAATAATTTCAGCCACTAATAATCCACTCTCATAATCTTATGAGTAGTAGATTTTGTCATGAAATTTTCACCACACAATATTTGGTGGCATTCCCTACTAACTCTTATAGACTAATATTCATCTAAATATTTTAGGTGCACACCATCAATGTTTCTCCATATTAACTATCCTTTGAGTAGTACATATCTCTAAGCTTCTAGCTTTAATGTTTTATTTTATTTGCCATTCATCTCTAGTTGATAGCTCAAGTTTTTCAAATAAATATATTGTCCTTATATTAAGGGAAATAGTTCAATTGATGTGGGATCAAATATGGGTTAGAGTTCACTTGATGGACCTCAACTACATCCAAGTTTACATGAGCCATTAATTTATCTAGGGCTCAAACTTTGAACAACTTTTTTGTATTCACCTTCATGTCAAATTCTTGGATCTTATTGATCCATCTGCATCTCTTAATTAATGCCTCTTGTTTCATAAATATTGATGAGGTAAAAATAACCTCATAAATACAATAAGCCAAATACCCTTCCTTATTTCTTCCAATCAATTTTACCCTGCCAATTATTTATCTTTAGGATTAGTAATTGCTTACTTTTTGTGAAAAAAATGTATAATCTTTATTTATTGAAATTGATTGAAATAAGCTGACCAACACAAACATAATGGCATAGTTTTTAGTATTGTACAGGTCATTATGCATAGTCATTCATTATGCTCAGCCAAGTGGATCTTAAAGTAGACTTCAAGGAAGTTGAAGACAAGCGTCGAAAGTCCAGGTGCTAGAATTTTAGGAAGAGCATAGTGGATTTAGTCTTTTAATGATTTTTGTTATTTTTTGTTTACAAACTTTATGGATCCTCTCAGAGCCTTTTAAATGCTTTATGTTATGGACCTAAGTTTGTGGTTAGTTGAATTATGTTGAAGAATTTTTCTGTGGTGATCTTCACCATTTGAAATCTAGGATTTTGTTAGCAGTTTTCTATAAATATGTAACCACCAAAAACAATGCATATGAGATATCGTTATGTTGTCATAATGTGCTCTTGAACTATGTCTTTGTGTTACACTAATATGAATAAAATAAGCTTTTCTAGTCTTATTTTGAGTTATTAGTATTGTGTGATGGAATTATCTTGGATGGATTAATCTTAAAGAAACATAAGTTCATGTGATTTGAGTTAAGCATAGTAGTACTGAGAGCTGGCCACTCGAGGGAATCATAAAATAGATAGATAAGTATTTTCATTTTCAATTCCATTATTTTTATTCTATAAATGATAAATTTGAATGAATGTGATTTGTATGTGTCGAGCTCTGTTAAGTTATTCCTATAGGTTGCAGTTTGAGTTTATAATCTTTAGCTCTATTTACCTGAATTTTTGGAGCACCCACTCTAGTTATACTTTGTAGGTTGTTAAGTTTGTTTTCTGTTAATAGTTAGATGCTAGTTAATGGCTGTTGTCATTTAAACTTTATAGTTTTATTGCAAGCATTTACTTTCAAGTAATTGACATGCTTTATAGTTTAATCATTTTATTCTTTCTATCTTAATCATTTTATGCTTTCTAGCTTAATAATTTCATGCTTTATAGTTTAGAAAACTTCATGCTTTCTAGTTTAATGGATTTTTAGTTTAACTTTTGTTTTCAACTATTCCAAACATTCAATAAATCTAAGAGAGTTAGTCAAGATGTTTCCTATTGAATATAGCCTCCGAACACTACCCAATTGATACATTTGATGCATATTTCAATTAAAGTGATAGGACCTAATGACAACCTATCACTTTTTGGTGCCGTTGTTGGAGACTTCCTTTTCTAGTGTTAGTAGGAGATTGCTTGAATACCTATTTTAGGAACAAAAATAGTCACTAGGCTTCTTTTTCTACATGGTTAGAAAATGAGGCCCACATGGAAGATTCATACCAAACACCCCCCCAATCGATGTACCAACCACAAGTAGGGAGGAAGAAGTCTTAGCTGAAGAACTTATTGAAGAATTGATTGAGCATGATCAACTTGAGACCTTTTTGTGTACCTCAGAAAGTCACCTAGTAAGACAAACATTTGTAGAGGAGACTATCCCTTTGCATACCCTAGAGCCTTAGCCATTAGAGCAAACTTTTGAAGAGGAACACATTCCTTTCAATGTTATGGGTGATTGCAAAAATGGTGCTAACCTAGCCCTAGGAGTGCACACATTCACTTATCCTATTACTATCAATGAAGATGATGAGACGCCTCTGAAAAATATTTCACCAGTCTTCTTGCCAACCTTCAGAGGTTTATCTTTCGAAGACCCTGACCAGTTTCTATTTGAGTTTAAAGTTTTGTGTCAAACATATGACTACAAGAATGATAACCAGAAACTAAAGCTCTTTCCTTCCACCCTTAAAGACACAACAATGTGTTGGTTCATGGGATTAGCTTCAGGGTTGATAACCTCTTGGGATGATATGGAGCCTGCCTTTCTAGATAAATACCAGAGTTACTATAGAGCTAGCAATAGGAAAGAAGAATTGTTAAAACTAAGGAAAAACAAAGATGAAATCCTTGAAGATTACTTGGATAGGTTCATCTTCTTATCTAAACGATGTGGAAGAGAAGCCATAAGTCTAGAGATTCTGAAGACCATATTTCTCAAACGACTTGATGAAGATGTTAGGAGAAGTCTAGATTTAATAAAAAAAGGAGATGTGTCCCAACTTACACTCGAGGATATTTGTGAGTTATGCTAGAATTTATCTTGTACTCGAGGAGGTATCCATAAGTCTACTCTTTTTAGAGGGTCCCATGAAATAAGAAAACTACGTGAGGAGATATCCAATCTTAACACTGACATTTAGATTGTTCAACTCTACACCACACTAGATGGACTATAATCTAAAATATGTAACCCTGAGACCTTGTCCATCTATTGCCCTAGGTGTCAGAATAAACATCTATTAAGATAATTTCCTTTGGAAAAAGTTAATGTTTGCCAAGTTTGTGAGAGGAGTCATGCTACTGATTAATGTGAGATCTTAAATGCTATTAAAAATTCCAAGAAGAGGACAACTTAGGTTGAAGAATAGATCAATCTTGTGAACCAAAGACCTGGAGGAAATTTCTCTTATGGTCAGAACACAAATCCTGCTTGGCGACTGGGCCAAACAATTGGACTAATAATCAATGGGTGACATCTTGGCCTCCAACACCACATAACTGGGGAACCTACCCTTGGGGACCACTTGAATGGGAAAATCAGTCCTGGGGAAACCCCTAATGGCCAAACCAAACTCAACAACAATGGTATCCTCAAAATCCTGCTCCTCAATGGAATCAACCCCATAATTAGTTTTATACTAGACCAAGAAGGATGCCTAATCAACAATAAAATCTTTTACCAGCTCCTCAGAATCCTCAACATAATGAGTAGGTTAACCAACCACAACTTCCGACACAACTTGTTCCTAATCCAAAGAATAATTGTCAAAATACCCTAGTGTATTCTATGGTTAAGGAAAATGTGACTAGACTGAATTCCATTCATTATGGAAACCTCCAGTTAAGGTCTAAAAAAACACTTCAGCAGCCTACCATAGTTGAGATCCTGGATGAGCCGATTAAAGAATATGCTGAAATAGCTAAAACACCTTCCATTCCCTTAGAGAAAAACCTAGTGAGTACCAGAGACAAGACCCTTACGCCATCTCTAGCTAGAACTTCTAAAACATCTCAGGAGGAGGGTGGTCATTCTCCAATTGATCCTTTAAAGAAAGACTCCACTCCTAAAGAGAAATATTAAGAGCCTTTTTTGGAATGTCTAAAACCAACCACCTTGAAAAATCCTCCAGAAATATCCTCATCCACTGAAACTATGCTAATTCAAGAGATTAAACTACTGCAAATTGAGGTCCCTTTATTACAAGCAATTAAGGAGATTCCTGAATTAAATCAACTAATCAAAAATTTGTGCATCAAAACTCCAAGAAGGAAACCAAAATGGATAAATACTACACATAAATGGTTACCTAGCTAACTTTTTGGCTGGAAAAACCATAGCTCCAAAATATAATGGCCCAAGCAGTCCACTTATAACAATGACAATCAATGAGGTAGCAATACAGAACTCTTGTGGACTTAGGATCAAACATTAATGTAATGACTATCAATGTGATGGAAAAATTGGGACTTACTAATTTATGTCCCACAAATACAATGTTGCAAATGGAAAACCAATCCATAGCTATTCCCAAAGGTGTCATAGAAAATGTTCCTGTTAAGGTTGACGACTGGGAATATCCAGTGGAATTTCAAATAATTTAGTCCCTCACACCAAAAGATAGTCATCTGATAATTCTAGGAAGACCATGGCTAGCTATTGTTGTAGCCAAGATTGACTGTAGAGAGGGAGGAATGACCATTTCGCATGGTCCTAATAGAAAACACTTACTCTTGTATCCTCCTGCCAAACCAGCTGAACATAATAAAGTATGGGTTGATGAACTAGATAGTCCCAATTAAAAAGAAAATCTAGCCTCATTTGCTATGGTGGTCATTAAACAACACGGTGAAGAATTATATGATGAATTGGAAAATAATATGGAAAACATTACCATGGACTCAAGTGATGAAGAGATTTTGGACATAGAAGAGATTCTAGGACAACTAATCAATGTAGATCACACTAAATTCGATAACACCAACTTCATGGGATTACCTTGTCCTTTGGCTAATATCATTCCAAAAATGGATCATTTCTTTGAAGATATTGCCAAACTCCACAAAACCATACCAAAGTTGTCCTCTCAACTCTTTGACAAGAGAAGTTTATATTGTCACCTCCAATCACCCAAGTGTCAAAACCATCATGTTGCTACTAGGGAAAATTTTGAATATCAACATCTAGTTGACAAAGCCAAAAGAGCATAAATTGTTTGATATCTTGGTGAATAGATCTAAATATTTTGCTTAAGACTATACAAGCATGAGAGGAATACATCCAAGTGTTTGTACCCATCATATCTATATTGAGGATGTTCAACCTGCTTGTCAACCATAACAGTGATCCGTAAACGAATCAAGCACTTTCCCGTTAAAGTTCACGAGTTAGATTTTCAAAAAGACTTACAATAGTCAATCTAACATTAGGATCTTTTAATTATTGATTTGAATCCAACATGTAAATCCAAATCTCTAATCTACTAAGCTCAAATAAAGAATTGAAGAAATCACAAAGAAAAAGATTACAACTGAGGCAATAACG
This sequence comes from Sequoia sempervirens, assembly GCA_007258455.2. NCBI lineage: Eukaryota > Viridiplantae > Streptophyta > Pinopsida > Cupressales > Cupressaceae > Sequoia > Sequoia sempervirens. The sequence continues at coordinate 184,963,504 of VDFB02252616.1, read as the reverse complement.
GAGTTCACCGAAATTGGCTATAGATGAATCAATATATTGCCTTCAAGACTTAGAATCTTCATAGATTACAAAAAGCAATCAAATTTCGCCTTACAAGAGGCCTCCAGAAAGTAACTCCACCTATGACTACAATTCCCACGTCAGCAAGACATTCTTACAAAAGAACAAAAGAAGCTTCACAAAGCTTTTACAATAGAGGCTATTACAACCTATGGAAATTCTTCACCAAGTTACAAAAATCTCCTCCCGAGATTACTTGGTTTCAAGAAGAATTGGTTGAAAAATACAACCCCTTACACCCCTTTAAATACCATTACATTTTCCATATAGGGGTAAAACCATAAAATCCCTCTTATATGGAAAAATAAAATAAATCCCCTTATCAATTAACAAATTTATTTTAGAGCCCTTATTTATCATACATTCGGGCTTGGGTTGTTTGTTTGTTTTCAACAAATAACCATTAATTGGTTATTTTTGTTTAGGCTTTGGCCTAAACAACTCGACTTATACTGCTGGCTTCTAGATATTTATAAACCACCAATGATGGCTTAACGGTGACCTCCCATTTTGCATACCCGCTGGTCGGGGGTTCAACTCCCGCCGGTGACATTTTATTGCCAAATCCCCAACAATAATATGCCAAAATGAACCGGCCACACATTATATACTAGACCAGAACTGACGGCGCAATGGTTGTTGACCGACCCACTAACAGAGAGGTCATGGATTCAAGCCCGCTAAAAAATTTTGCTACACCACTTCAATGGAGGCTAGAGGAAAATTCCAGTCAACTGCCATGTAGAATCACATAATAGGTGCCACGTGTCAATGGATTATTCGCCACAAGAGCCTAGTCATCATCCAGTCACCATGCCAACTCACTGCCATGTGTCATCTTGTGATTGATCCACACTAGAGTATGATCCACATCACTTGCCACGTCAGCCGACCACGTCATTGTACGACTAAGACGTGTCAACACTTGATTCACAGACCTTGCTAACATCATCGAAGATTGTACTGTCACGTCACTACTTAGTCACCTGTACGACCTGCCACGTGTCAAGACACTATTGGTCCACGTCATCATTCGTACAATGATTCATCTGCCAAGTCAACACAATGATGTCATGTTGATGTCAGCATTGTACCCAAAGTCAACTCTAGTCAACTGTAACTTTGACCTTCCATATCTCACACATACGAGCTATGATTTGTGCAAAACGAACACCGTCAGAAAGCTCACGATGAGCTCTTCGTGATGATGCTAAATTTTATCATTTTGGAGATGATGAATTTTTGACCCTTTTTTCTCATCCTTGATACCTAAGTTGACCAACCTTTGACCAACCTTTGATCGGTGATATCTTGCACGTACGAGCTCAAATTTTTCTCATTCAAATTGCATTGAGACAAGTTTGCCAAACACTTCGACATGGTGCCGCTTCTGGGGAATTTAGGAATAGTTAAAATTTCAGCGTCTGTAGATCCACCTGGATCAAACCTCCCCACTGAAAGACTTTTGGTCTCCAAAATTTTCTTATTCCCTTGAACATGTCCTCCTCTGTGCAATGCCAATAATCAGGTCTTCAACATCAGGGTGTTCACATTGCCACATCTACCTTCTAAGGTCTTACACTCCAACAATGTGCTGTCAACAAGAGCTTTCCTATTGCCACATCTGTCCTCTATAGGGATCTTAAATTTTGACAACGCAAAACTTCATAGCTCATCATGATGCAGTTAAAAATGTAACTTAGCATACTCAAAGTAAAAAGAGAAACTGAGCATGGTAAACCTATCACTCAATGCTTTTTACAGATTAGTTAACATTCTACATCTTTCACAAAAAAATTGGCATGCCTCCAAATGCTTCTTCAAACTTCTCGAGTATGGTACCTCAGCTTGGAAACATTCCTTCACATATGTCCTTCAGAATAGCTGATTGAAAGGCTTAACCATAAAGCTCTTCATTTGTTCATCTAAAGCAACAAGGCTAAAGACAAGATCCTTCAAGAACTCTAGTTGTCAACTGAGTTTGGACTTATCTACAAACTAAGTTTTTAAGTTGAGAACATTCAGGTCACTGTTTGACCGTTCTCGACAACTCTCTGTCAAAAGTGTTATTCCTTGAAAACTTCACACTGAAAGAAACTGCAAGAAACTGCAAGCAACAAATTGCTATCCTATAGTAAGAAGTTATCAAGCATTTCTTTTCACTGATTACAAGAGACGTGGCTTCCAAGAGCCTTACAAATTCTCAATCAGAAAGAAATACAACTTCATAAATAAAATTTTACAAACAATTTTATTGAGTTTTATTCTCACAAAACCACACTAGCTTATCAACATATTTATCACACTACAAAAGATGTAATAAACACACACAATCTGATATACTAGTTTGATGAGTGATGTTCCTAGCTCTTTCAAAGCTATTCAAAGGAACTCTCCTTTACAGGTTGCTCAGGTTGTGGCTAAGTTTCCTCTGGGACCGCTTTAGAGGTGGCAACAACTGTTGGCTCTGCTTTTGTCTCATCAACTCTCTGGTGGTTGGGTCTCTCAGTAGACCTTGATTGATGATGGAGCTTTGGATGCAGCTTCCAACACTTTTCCTCCCAATGTCCACTGATGCCACAATGGGTGCAAAAATTCTGAGTTCTAGAGGATTGTCCAGCTCCTCTTCTGAATCCCAATCCTTGGTACTGTGATCGTTTCTTTGCCTCGACCAGATTGGTGATGCCTTGCTCAAAAACACCAAGGCCCTTTCCTCTGAAACCCATCTTTCCAAGTAGCTTAGATCCCATGCCTTTTGTGTGCTTCTTGAAGGGTGCAAAAGAGTCATGCTCATCCTCTGCTGACTTCTTTTGTTCTATGGAAGAAGATGCTTCAAGATAGTTACTGTCACTATCCGGTAGATTAAGAGTCTAAAGATACTCCATCTATCGACAGTAGGCACACTCTACTGCACCAGGAGAATTCACTCAATTGTGGCCACAAACAAATTTTTGCTTAGGACTTTCCACCAGTGGCTTTGTCATTGGAGAGGCCCTCGTACTATCAGGTGGGGTAAGTGGGGAGTATGGGGATGATGTATCCTTAGAATGCAGACAAAAACAACATATTTTCACACTCCCTGATACAGGAGGAATTCTCCTTTTCTGCTCCTCCAAGACTTTTTGTAACAACACTTTTTCCTTCTCCGTGTTGGATTCCTCAAGCAATCACTGAATTTTTGCATTCTTTGCATTGGCCTCTTCCAACAATCTCTTCAATTCTTCATTCTCCATCTGCATATGATGATTTTCCTCCTCTAGCTTCTGCATCTTGTCAAACCTTTCACAATGATCATGAAAAATAGTATCAACCATCTTCTTCATCTCGAATAATTCTCGCACCATTGTCAATGTCATTGTCACTCTAGATGCTTCACTTGATTCAGATGCCATCTTGTGATTAACTGCAAAAATGAGCTTAGTAACCTACTCTGATACCAAATTTGATCCGTAAATTAATTAAGCACTTGCCCGTTAAAGTTCACGAGTTAGATTTTCAAAAAGACTTACAATAGTCAATCTAACATCAGGATCTTTTAATTATTGATTTGAACCCAACATGTAAATCCAAATCTCTAATCTACTAAGCTCAAATTAACAATTGCAAGAAATCACAAAGAAAAAGATTACAACCGAGGTGATAATGGAGTTCACTAAAATCAGCTACATCTCCGGATTTGCCAAAAAGACGAATCAATATATTACCTTCAAGACTTGGAATCTTCACAAATTACCAAAAGGAATCAACTTTTGCTTTACAAGAGGCCTCCAGAAAGTAACTCCACCTATGACTATAGTTCCCACTTTAGCAAGACATTCTTACAAAAGAACAATAGAAGCTTCACAAAGCTTTTACAATAGAGGCTATTACAACCTATGCAGATTCTTCACCAAGTTACAAAAATCTCCTCCCGAGATTACTTGGTTTCAAGAATAATTGGTTGAAAAATACAACCCCTTACACCCCTTTAAATACCATTACATTTTCCATATAGGGGTAAAACCATAAAATCCCTCTTATATGGAAAAATAAAACAAATCCCCTTATCGGTGACTTTTTATTGCCAAATCCCCAACAATAATATGCCAAAATGAACCGGCCACACACTATATACTAGACTAGAACTGACGGTGCAACAACTACTGGCTAGCCTGCTAACAGAGAGGTCATGGGTTCAAGCCCGCTAAATTTTTTTGCTACGCTGTTTCAATGGAGGCCAGAGGAAGATTCTAGTCAGCTGCCACATAGAATCACATAACAGGTGCCACTTGTCGATGGATTATTCATCGCAGGAGCCTAGTCATTGTCCAGTCACCATGCCAACTCACTGCCACATGTCATCTTGTGATTGTTCCACACCGAAGTACGATCCATGTCACCTACCACATCAACCGACCAAGCCATTGTACGATTGACACATGTCAACACCTGATTCACTGACCTTGCTAACATTATCGAAGACTGTACTGCCATGCCACTTCTTAGTCACCCGTATGACCTACCACGTGTCAAGACGCTATTGGTCCACTTCATCATCCGTGCAATGATTCATCTGCCAAGTCAACACAATGATGTCATGATAACATCAGCATTGTACCCAAAGTCAACTCTAGTTAGCTAAAACTTTGACCTTCCATATCTCACACATACGAGCTCTGATTTGAGCAAAATGAACGCCATCAGAAAGCTCACGACAAGGTCTTCGTGATGATGCTGAATTTGATCATTTTAGAGATGACGAATTTTTGACCCTTTTTCTCATCCCTGATACTTGAGTTGACTAGCCTTTGACTGACCTTTGACCAATGATATCTCACACGTACAGGCTCAGATTTTGCTTGTTCAAATTGCATTGAGACCGGTTCGCCGAACACTTTGACATGGTATTGCTTTTGAGGATTTTAGGAATAGTTAAAATTTTAGCATTTGTAGATCCCCCTGGATCATAACAAAGACTCAATCTTGCCTTGAAAGACATTGTTAAAACTTAAATTGAGAAACTCCTGCAAGTGGGATTTATCTATCCCATTTCTGACAGCAAATGGGTTTCACATCTGGTTGTGGTTCCAAAGAAAAATGGGAAGTGGAGAGTGTGCATTGACTATAGGGAACTTAACAAAGCAACCCATATGGATTACTTCCCCCTACCATTTGTAGACCAGATCTTGGATAATATGGATGGGAGAAAGTATTTCTCATTTCTAGACAGATTTAGTGGATATAACCAAATACAGGTAGTAGTAGAAGACCAGGACAAAACAACTTTTACTTGCCCTTGGGGAATATTTGCATATTATGTTCTTCCTTTTGGGCTATGCAATGCTCTTGCAACATTTTAGAGAGCTATCTTGGCCATATTTGCTGAGTTGGTGAATGACTATGTGGAAGTTTACATGGATGACTTCATTGTTTATGGGTCAACTTTTGGTGGACTTCAAAATTTAGATAGAGTGCTGAAGCAATGTGAGGACCTATTGTCTCCAAAGTTGCACCCTTGCTAAGTTGCAAAACTTAGCATTTTGGAGAAACATGGGAACATTCCTAGGCATGTGGGTTTCCTAAACTTGGAATGGACCTCCAAAGAAGGTTGGCTCCTAAGGTACTCACCTAATCTACTTCTTGTTGGGAAAAAGGGTAAGGAGGCAACATGAAATGAAACTAAAATCCTATGGTGATGCACCTAAATGTTATCTAAAACCTGTAAAGTTGCTTATACACACAATTTCAATCAACAACAAGCTTAACATGCACAACTCAAATACTTATATGTTTTGCATAAATATTTCATAAGAAAGACCTAATGCATACAATCCTAGAATGAAAAATTGTTTTTCACAACTTGAATCAATTGCATCTAACACCACTTATAACCTACAAATACATATACTTTTTGCACAAAGGTGCTACTAATGAGACACAAAAACAAGGAATGAGGAAAATTCACAAGTAATTATATCAATCACTCAAATGCACACAATAGAACATAAGATTAAGAAGGCAAAATTACTTATCTTCATTGATATCCAAGGTGTAAATTGCTATAAAACTATGTAAAAGAGTTACAATATTGTCTCTTGCTTGAAGAAAACTCCAAAAATGAGTTACAATACTGCTGGAAAAAGAAAGAACTCCCTTCAAAACTGATGTTTGAAGTTACTTATGCTTTTTTGAAGTTTTCCCCACACATACTTCTAGAAGCTTCTTGGTCGTGTATAACCAAAAAATCCTAAAAATAGCCCCCCAAACCCCTCCAAAATAACTCCAAAGTGAAGAAAAGTCAAGCCTTGTCCTTACCCATCATAAAAGCATGAAAAATTTCCCCTTGATGCTCTCATTCCCTCCAAAAACCTAATAAAAAACAACCCACATACTTTCCACACGTTTGGCACAAGTCATAATTGTTCAACCATGTCTCCAAACTATTTGGACTCATACCTTTGGTGTGTACAAAACACCTCTATCTTGCACATTCAAAACATTAAATAAAGTGATTTATAATTTTATCACTTTAATAATATTTTTACATATCAATTTTTTTTCTAACTTTCAAAATAAAAGACACTATACTCATCCTATTAGAGAATGCAAAATCCAAAGGTGTTTAGTGAACACTCTTAGTCACTTGTCATATGAATGAAATGCAAGGGTATTAGTTGACACATGAAAATTTAAAATAAAGGAAATTTTTTTCCCTTTTGCTTATTGGCCAACTTAGGGAGAAAACCCTAAGCACCAATACTTGGCCAAAACACTTCATTCACTTCATTTTTGTCTTAGAAATTTCATGAAGCTACACAGGCTGCCATGATTGGGGTTTATAAAGCTTAACATGTAGATTTATTTATAGATTCATGGTGGAATGTACGTGGGTAATCCCTCATTCCTGCTAAAAATGCATTTCTCTTTTTATTTCTATGAATAAAAGCTCATTTTGAGCTCAGTAAATGCAAGAAATAGTGAACATTTTGTTTTCTTGTATCCTTTTCTGTACATTTCATGCATTTATCTTAGCATTTTTGCATTTTGATGCCATGACTACATTTTTCTATAGAAGATATAGAAGAATCCAATATCCTTCATGGTTATGGCCCTAGTCATGTTCTTCATTTTCTGAAAATAACTATGCTTTCATCTTTTTGTTGTAAAAACCACAACTTCTCTAATTTTGCATTTTACCTGTTTGTTGGGATGCCACCATGGTTAAGCACAGGTCGATGGTTTTGAGAAAACTGTTTTGAGCTCCACCTCATTCTTTTCTATTTATTTTAAAATCATGGGTATCTTTGTTTTCCTTGTGATATCATGTAATAGTGGCTCGCAGTGTCATAATCACCTTGCTATGATAAGATCGTGCAAGATTATAATATGAATGATCTTAGTCAACCATTTCACAAAAGAAATGTTGCCTTGTGAAGAAAAAATGGTTTGAAAAATGATTCAATGCCATTGCACAGTATGGGTATAATCCAAAGACTACACATATTTTCCATTCCTTCATGAACACTACCCTCTTCATTAACTTGCAAGTCCAAGGGGTTTCCCAAGCTTCAATATTTTTGGGAACACATTCAAAAGCTTGTTTGGATTTCTCAAGATGACCAATTTTGTAGCAACACAAACCTAAACCAAGTCTTACTGTTGTAGGGAAACTAGGATAAGCTCGCAAATCCTTCTTATACAACTCCAATGATTCGGTATACCTTAATGTTTTTGTCTGCACCACAACATCTCTATAGCCTTCTTCAAAAGTTCTTTTCATAACCATAGAACTGTCCTTGCATGGATTTTAAGACTTGTGATCACTGCTATCTTTGATCTATCTATTTGAATGACTTCCATCCTTATTTCTATAGCATAGCCTCTGCTCATTGACATCATTAAAATGCATATAAACCCTTAGATGGTTATTTATGTTCAATACTATAGATCCGTATTCTCTAGAAAATACTTTTGCATAGGAAATATACATCCTTTGATCCTTCACAAGTGACTTGCTTTTGTCATAGAATAGTCTTCATAATAAACTTATGGATATGCTTTTGTCTTATGAAAATAATAAGAGATCTTGTGAAATATGATCATTACAACATATAGAAAACATGGGTATCCACATGATGTATTCACATTTTCTTTGTATTCGTTCTCTGCCATATTTTTTACTACTGTTTGTTCATTTGACTTTTTGAAAAATATAGAACAGAAATTACTTTTGTGCAAAATACAAAAGGTGACTATTCCAAGTAATATTGTAACTTGTCTCCATCTCAACAGGACATGATGCCATTATAGTTCAAAATTCCTTATCTTTGTATTCATTGTAACAGTAACAATGTATATTGAAAATGAAACCATTTGAATATCCATGATGATTCCCATTGTTGCTTAAGTGGTATCCATGATAGTCCTTTAAGCATCCTGTTACTGTCTTTTACATTGCATTCATGACTCTTCTCCTCTTATAGCTTGATGACTATCTTTTCAATGCAATGCCACTATGCTGAGTGCTAGCTCTATAGACAAAAGCTCACTGTCACTTGTAGGTGGCCTTCTACTATGACATGATGCCCACAATTTTTCCATTTGGAATCTTCCTTATCAGTTATAGTGTTGTCCCTTGAGTTGAAGACCATTTCATTGTGACCTTTTGAGAGATCCTTAGTAAGCTAATTAACATAGTGATTCATCAAATGCTTATTTCATTGTGGACTATCATTTCCTTTCTTTTGAATCTGCCAAATTTGAATGCCCACTATGACCTTGACTATTGTTTTGTCCTCAAGTGACTATCATGAATGTTTTAAATCATCATTATTAGAACAAGGAAATCTTTATCTTCTTTTGATTGTTGCTTCATGAAAGTCATCTTCCGAAGAGCCATCATGGAATAAAACCTTATTTGACCTTTGAAAATATATGCAACTATAATTATCATGTTATAATAAATATATCAAATCATGAAAGGTAGTGCAGTAGACCTATAGATCACTGCTTTTGAAAGAGATTACCATAAAGGTCAATACTTCTTATAAGGACTATCCCTCACTCTCATACTCTTTCCTTCATGAATCTATTTTTGAAGATGATTGCCATGGTTTTAGACTGCTCTCTTGACTATCCTTTACCTTTCCTTAGTGCCACTAACTTCTATAATCTTTTGATATTTCCTCACATGGCTATCATTTGTATTTGACTGCCCCTGTGCAACAATAAATAATATCACCAGTCATAGTGACTATCATATGTAGTTTCTTTTCAAGGGTTTTTCACCACCTTTTCTTCACTGCCATTCCTTATCAAACACATGCTATCTTCTTATTGCATTTATAGTTGTCACTGCCTTTCAACAGGCTGCTACCTTTTTACTATCACATGACTATCCTTTGTATTGCTAAGAACAAACATCAATGCCACCTCCCTTGCTCTTCCATTAATAAATCTCATCTCAAGAAGCATTAATGGGGTGATCCCACAATACTGGTTTACAATTTTTGGCCAAACTAGACACTAAAATAATTTTTTCTAACTAAATCTTCACTTTCGGGAACCTATAGTAGCTAAAACGTGAGGAATTTGAAGATGATGCAAACTAGTGATTTGTGAAATTTTGTCTGTAGATTCTAAATATATTTTTGTCAAAAATTTTGGAATCGGATTGTGCTTCTTTTTCCATCTCCTTCAAAAACTAGTTTTTTTTAGTAAACAACATTTTTAAGGAGTGACACTCACCGTATAACTCATAACTTTTTTTTCATAAAGGATAAAATTACAATTCTTTCAAATTTAGATTTGTAACTACGATATATAGTGCGTCCAATTGGTTTCATAATGTTTTATTGAATATTTTTTCCTTAATCAAGTTTTGAAGTCAAACCAATTACAATTCAGACATAGGCGAACCGTATAACGCATAACTTTTTTTTGTATGTATCGAAATTCATTTTTTTTGTTAGATCAAGAACTTCAATATCTGATGCACTCATATTTTTCTTTTTTTTTTTGATAATTTTCTATTTTTCCACATGTGCATAACAAAGAGCTTGATTTTCAGTGAAAAACCTATGTTAAATAAAACTAAATAAACAAATACATAATAAAACCAAAACATATTAAAATTATATTCATTGGATAGCTTGTTTCGAGGACTACCATCATCTAGTTGGGTTTGTGATGTCTCCTTCATTTTCATCCTCAACCTGAGCTTCAAAGTGCAAAATTTTGGAGTTTTTTGGTGCCACAGGGTGAGAAGGTGGGGAAAGGGGGGTTTGGGAAAACCATGGGGGGTTCGAGCAAAACCCCTTTCAAAAAAGGTTTCCTTTGTGTTTTTTGGCGGGAATGGTGGGTCCTTGCATTGAATGGGCTCGCTTGAACCAGGGTTCTAGCAAAGCCTCTTTTGGTTCATTCGAACCATAAAGTTTGTTCGAACCCCAAAAATGATTTTTTTTTAAAATGGGGTCATTTTTTACAACTTTTCCTTCCTCACTTGAATTGTAAACCACTTTTGTGGGTTTACCCAATGAAGATATTTGCTCATTTTAACTCTATCATTTGCTATGGGATAGTTCATTGGATGACTGCCATCTCCCAATTTAGGATTATCACTATCCCCTCTTATAAGACATGAGCTTTGCCACCTAATGCCTTGACTGTGAATTGTGTCATTATATTGTCCTTGTAGCTATAAGGATTTTGATTGCATCATGACTATAATTGTGATAAAGTTTGCAACCTATGCACTTGTATTACTTTTGTCTAAATGGAAACCATGTTTTCTCTATGACAATACATATATGGATGCTTTATACTCTCATCCCTCCTAGAACACAAGAGGGCAGCATGCTGAGCTCAACCCTTGTGGGAGCCCATTTTACTCCACATGCTATGATGTCAAAATGAAATAATTCGGCAATGAAAATTTCACCTATACCTGCATAGTGAACAAACATGCTAGATAAAATAAAGCATATGATGGATGTTTATGATAACCTCTTGTTTTCTTGAACATCTGTGATATGCTAACTGTTTTAATAATTTATAAGAAAAGGCTATATGTTTGTTGATGTTGCATATGTAAAGATTTCGAGTCTTGATCTCTAACAAACTCTTTCTCACTCATGTAGGAAATCTTCGAGCAACTTGAAAGCAACTTCTGGAGGCTGGAAAAAAATGTAGCCACTCAATCTGGGATTCATCATTCAGGTAATTATGGATCCCCTTTCTTTCCATTTGCATTTTTTACTTTTATGTATCTTCAAATGTATAGTTTATTTCTTTTCCTGCATTGAAATAGTTAGTACCACAACTTGTGTGGGACACCATACATTTATGATTATCAATAAAGATAACTTTTATGCAATATTTGTTCTCTCTTTTCTCTGTTGTATACATTTTCATAATGGAACTCAAACTATTTGATAATTCTTTTGTGCATATGAATGAAATATAGGAGAATTCAATGTGTACCTTTTCCCTTTACTTTGCAAAACAATCACAACTCTACCTAATTGAGCTAGAAGCTAAATTAGGTAACAAGACCATCAACTAACCCTAATCCATGAAAAATGTTTAATAATGGTAGAACAAGGAATAGTGTTGGATTTTAGCTGAAGGGATAAAGGTGGATCCAAAGAAAATCGAGGTGATACAACAACTTGTAACCCAAAAAACTCAAACTGATGTTAGAAGTTTCTTAGGGCATGCTGGACACTATCAAAGATTCATAGAAAATTTTAGCAAGATTGCAGCCCCTATGTTTTCCCTTCTCCAAAAGAATGTAGAGTTTATTTGGAAACTTGAGTGTCAATCATCGTTTGAAATCATTAAGGAGAAAATCATCTTTGCTCCTATCCTATGTGGACCTAATTGGAACCTTTTGTTCCATATTTATGCTAATGCTTCTAATGATGCTATTGGAGCAGTTTTAGGACAAGAGGATGAAAATGGGGGAAAATATGCCATTTAATTCATCAGTAAAAATTTGACCCCTACTGAATGAAATTACACCACCACAGAGATGAAATTTCTACTTGTAGTACATGTAATTAAGAAATTTTGACATTACATTACGGGGTACAAATTAAGTAATAGTGTGCACATCTATCAAATACCTGATGAACAAACTAGTAGTGAATGGAAGGATAATCAAGTGGTTATTACTTTTACAAGAATTCAACATGACCATTATTGACAAACCTAGAAAGTTCAATGTAGTTGCATATTTCCCATCTTGAATTAAACAAGATGATGGTGATTGTGCTCCTATGCAAGATGAACTCCCTGATGAAAATCCATTTTCCATCTCCATTAAAACCCCTTGGTTTGTTAATATTCCTAACTACTTGGCCACTTTATAATTGCCACCTAATTTCACATCAAAACAAAAGAAATGACTCATTCAAAAAAGTGCTCCATTCAAATAGATTAATGGATATTATTTTGATGTGGTCAGGTGATATAGTTTTATGACATTGTGTTAGGGAAGATGAGACCTATAGCATCCTTAGAGGTTTCCATGATGACCCTTCTGAAGGCCATTATTCTACCAAGAGGACATCCCATAAGATTTTGGGTGCAGGATATTATTGGCCCTCTATGCATAAAGATGTCAAGAAATATGTCCATCACTATGATGAATGCCAAAGGGTAGGGAGACCTACTGCATCCAATGAAATGCCTCTACAACCCCAGGTAGTCCTTGAACCATTTGAAAAATGGGGATTGGATTTTATCGATCCTATAGACCATCCTTCACAAGGAAAATAGTACATTTTGGTTTGTATCGACTATCTGACTAAATGGGTAGAAGTTCAAGCTCTACAAGCTGCTAGGGAGGAACAAGTAGTTGACTTAATGCACAATAAAATTTTCCTTAGATTTGGAGCCCCTAAGACAATTGTCACAGATCAAAGACCCCAATTTATGTCTAAGGTTCTATTAGCCTTCATTGATCATTTCCAAGTAATCCATAAGAATTCATCACCCTATCACCCTCAAGTGAATGGTCAGGTGGAAGTCACTAACAGGGAGCTAGAGAACATTCTAACAAAAATAGTTTCATCAGGAAGGAAAGAATGGGCTAGGAAACTACTTGAAGCTGTTTGGGATTATAACACGACTTGGAAATCAACCACTGGTTTCAAGTTAGTTTTTGGGAAGAAACCTTTCCTACCTATTGAATTTGAAATCCAAACCCTATGAATAGTAATGGAGTTAGGTTTAGATCTCAAATGAGCCCAGGTTGAAAGAGTCTTACAACTTAGTGAGTTGGATGAACTTCGTCTAGATGTTTTCCACCAAACTGAGCTAGTGCAACAATAATGAAAGGTCTGGCATGACAAACATATTAAGGAAAGAGAGTTCCATAATGCGGATTGGGCGTTGTTATTTGATTCCTGATATAAAGATCACCAAGGGAAACTCAGAACTCATTGGCTGGGTCCATATAATTTTTTTGAGGTATTTTCAAATGGAGTAGTGCAGCTCAAGCCCATTGATGGTGACACTCGAACTTTGTTAGTCAATATTACGCATCTACCATAAACTAGTTAACAAGGAGGAATTTACAAGTATGGTAGAAATGCAAGGAGATGTGCAATGCATTGACTCTTCTATGACAAAGCCAATGGAATGTTTTGATTAATAGTCACTCAGTCTTACATAATAATAATAATAATGAAAAAAATAAAAAAAATAAAAAAATAAAAAAAATAAAATATGCATGTGTGTATTTGTAATTATTTTAAGGAATTTCTTTTCAATTTTTTTTTCATCCTTTGGACTTGGCTAAATTTCATTTCCATTTTGCAGGACTTCATTCTAATCAAACACAAATTCTGGTGCATCTTGCTGTGATGCTCTAGAACTTGTTGGCTCGGTTGTTGCAATGCTTCGAAACTTGCATGTCCGACTGGTGCCATTCCTTGTTTTATTCTTGCAGTTTGGCGCATCTTTTAACAATGCTCTAGAAGGTCTAAGCCCAAAGTCCTTCATTATGCTTCCTTCTTTTAGCGACATCTTTCGACAATGCTCCAAAAAATTTCTTGCCCCATTTTGGCTGCATCTTTCAGCGATGCTCCAAAATTTTGTCGTTTCTTCTTTTTGACGACATCTTTTGGTGATGCTCCAAAAATTTTGCTTTCTTCCTTCGATTGCATCTTTCGACGATGCTCCAAAAATCTTTGGTTGTTGCTTTGGTTGCATCTTTTGACGATGCTTTGAAAATTTTGTTGTTGCATTCTAGCGACATCTTTTAGCGATGCTCTAGAATTTTTCCACTTCACTTTTTCACTTTGGGTGCATTGCTCAGCATGCTACGAAACTTTTCATCCTTCACCCTGGCCGCATCTTCTAGTGATGCTTCAGATTTTTGTAAATTATTTTCCTATCTGAATGCTTTGATTTTTTCAGTGTCATACATATGCCCATTATTAAATTTTGTCATCACCTTGGAATTCATGCCCTATATTACCATTCACCCTACATTACCATATCCTATCATAATAAATTACTTGATTATTATGACTACTTTTCTGTCATAGCAATTTCACCATTAATTAGCTGTCCCATCTGCATTCATAATAAATTCATCACTACCCTCGCCAACTCATACAATTATACCGTTATGTCAGCAAAGGTAAGTGATTTTCGAATTGATGACGGGATGTAAGGTATGCACAATTTTTTCTTTAAGTAGGTAATTATTTTGAATAAAGATAAATTAATTGGCATGAACCATCCCCTTTCCAAATTTAGTAAACTATGCAATTGTGCGTTTGCTTGAAGTACGACAATTTTTGTGCTTTTTCCCATGCAAAGTAATAATAAAAGTACAATGAAGCTCAAATGCAATAGTTAACTCATGTCCCATCGGTTGTATCAAGTACAAGTAATTGAAAATATACATTTTCTTTACTCTACAATTTAGTTTGTTTAAATAGTTTTCTTTGGGCGCCATAGCATTTCAACAAAAACTGAGCAGAGCCATTAGGGAAACACAGTATGGGAGGAGCAAAAGGAAATATGAACCAACTTCAATAGACAAATTATTGGCATTGAGTATTATTTCAGAGCTGTTCCAAAGAGTGGGGTGGTTGGAATTCATAAAGAAATTCAAGGGGCATAATGAACAATTAGTGAAAGAATTCGCCGAAGATTTCGTAGATGGACAATCTGTAGTATGTGGCAAGCGATTTTAGGTAAGTTCTAAAATCATTTCTTGTCTATCTGGTCTTGAAAATAAAGGTATTAATTTTTCAAAAACTACCAATATCTCTTATGAGAAAATGGTAGAGCTTTTTCATAGAGATGGGGAACCTTAGCCTTTGTTGATTGTAAGTACTAGAGGGAAAAACAAAGGATTTCAAACAATGTCCATCCCAGAGCCATGACGAACAAAAATGGCCTAGATTATCAAATATTTTACTTATGAAGGACAAGTTGTAGTAATTGTAGGTCCATCTTTCTGCCTACTTACCCTTTTGCGCCATGGCGCTAAAAATCTTGCACTTAGGGTTAATCTGCCAAAATTTATTTGTGATTATGTTATCAATATGATATAAAAATTCAAAATTGGTTTAGGACCCCTTAAGCATCATGGCATTGTCCACCTAATTTATAAATATCATTTTCACGAGAAAACAAAAAGAAAATGGCAAATTTTTTTGTATAACTTTGAAAATCTAGAGACCCAAACACACTTTGAAGAGGGTGAGCCATCTGGGCAGGTAGCTCAAAATGTGGAAGACTCTTCCCCTAATCCTCCAAAAGTTTTTGAATCCTAGCATGCCACAATAGCTCTTGACAGTGAAGCACCAAAAATTTTACCTAATGTTTTAGAAACCCTAGGTCATTTAGAAAATGTAGAAATCATACAAGAGGAAAAAGAGAACTAAAGTAACATTGCAAACAACTCCTCCTTTAAGGAGTTGTAAAAGGTTATCTATTGAAACTAGTGATACTATAGCTTGTGATACATTGAGTGCCTCTAAAAAGAAAAGGTGTAATACTGAAGCACAATCACTAGGAGCTGAGAATCAGCCTCGTGAGGAGGTTGCAAAAGAAAGTGAAAAACAAACTAGTCAATCCCTTGAGGCCAAAAAGGAGGATATGCTATTTCAATCAGGGAAAGAGGAAGAAAGGGAACAATCACCACATTGCTTGGATGTTGAGGATGATTATGTAGAATGGTTATCTCCCCTCATTTCTAGTGTTACTGAACAAGGCTCATTTGAGGTTCCTAATGAAGAAAATGTAATTAGTGATGATGTAGAAATTCCCAATTTTTCTTTTTCTGCTAATACTGGGGTTGAGGAATTTGATAAGAGAGAAATGGAGCTAGATAAGTTAAGAGCAGAAATTGCTCAGTTGAAATGTCAATTGCAGGGAAATAAAGAACAAATCAACCAACAATAGAAAGAGATAGAAGTACACATTGTAGTTCTAAAGAAGAGAGACCAAGAAATTGCAAATTTTAAAATGCAAATAGAGCAAAAAGATAAGACTTCAAACAACTGCAATTTCAGATATAGCAGTGGAATGAGGAAAGTAGAAGGTATGTGACAGATTTGTCTAAAAAGGACAGACAAATGAAGATTTTAATAGATAATTTTATGAAATTATTTACTACTTTTGAAGAAAAGGACAAACAAAAATTTGAGCTTTATGCATCCTTAAGCAAAATTGTTGAGTTGGAACAAGATTTGTAGGAGATTAATGTCAAGCCAACAATGGAGTCCAAAGAGATACAAATTGAACCAACCATAATAGAATGGTTCCAACTTCATATACCTCCATTGCTAGTTACATGGATGGAGAGATGTTATTTTCTAAGACAGGCAGGTATAGAAAATGCTAGTTTGAAAAAGGAAATAGTTTTGTTAGAAGAGTCATATGACAAGGTTTATTGAGCTAAACAAGATGGTTGTCAAATTGGTGAATTATTATTAGCTTATAGAAGGCCATCTAGACTGTATTCCATGTTTTTAAATGAGCAACTCTTAAGATGGAAACTATTGAGAATTTCCTGCAATCAACCACATGAACTAGATGATAAAGAGTTTGTGAAAACATTTAAAGAATCAACTCTTGCTCAACAAGATTTGTTGTGTGAATTATTTGTTCACAATTTTTTTTTGGAGAGATATATAGATTACTATATTAATTTCTTTGTTGGTGAAGTTCAACTCAAGGCATTTATATCTACCATGTAAAACCAAATTCAATGGAAAGAAAGGACAAGAGAATATGCACAAGCAGAAAAAACTGTTGGACTCCAAAGGTAGTACCCTCATAAGAAACCTTCTACTTTTAAAGCATAGTTCCAAAGTATTAAGATTAAGGAAATTGTGAAAAGTAAGTATAATGATAAGCTTTGGCTATGCTTTGAGCATTTTATAGTAAAGGGGCCAAAATTGATGGGAAAAGCGTTAAATGCTTGTGAAGAGAGGTACACTCCTCTTCTAATGCACCTTAAAAGAAGAGAGATAATTTCACCTACTAACATTAAGTGGTCCTACAAAAGAGTAGAGGCCTTGGTAGGTATTCTACAACAACTTAAAATTGACTGGATGAGAATGAGATACAAACGTCATTACTTCTTTCACCACCCCCTGCAGTGCATGCTACTATAGATCAGAACTCTAAGAATTTTCAGTCATGGGAAGCAAGGGTTAGACTCAATGAAGGTTTCCTTAGAAATCTTGAAGATTTGGACAGAGAAGCAAACAATTTATATGACCTCAGTGCTAAGTATGAGGAGTTAAACAGGAATAGGGGAAATTAAAGGAAAAAACACAATAAAGAGCAGGGGGACCTGCTCAAGCCTAGGAGGGGGAGAAGTGATGAGGTAAAAATAACCTCATAAATATAATAAGCCAAATAACCTTCCTTATTTCTTCCAATCACTTTTACCCTGCCAATTATTTATCTTTAGGATTAGTAATTGCTTACTTTTTGTGAAAAAAATGTATAATCTTTATTTTCTAAAATTAATTGAAATAAGCTAACCAACACTAACATAATGGTATATTTTTTAGTATTGTATAGGTCATTATGCACAGTCGGTCATTATGCTTAGCCAAGTGGATCTTAAAGTAGACTTCAAGGTAGTTGAAGACAAGCACCAAAAGTCTAGGCACCAAAATTTTAGGAAGTGCATAGTGGATCGAGTCTTTTGATGATTTCTATTATTTTCTATTATTTTCTATTTACAAACTTTATGGCTCCTCTCTAAAACTTTTAAATGCTTTATGTTATGGACCTAAGTCTGTGGTTATTTGAATTTATTTGAAGACTTTTTCAGTGGTGATATTCACCATCTAAAATCTAGGATTTTGTTAGCAGTTCTAAATAAATATGTGACCGCCAAAATAATGCATACAGGATATCATTTTGTTGTCATAATCTACTCTTGAACTATGTCTCTGTGTTACACTTATATGAATAAAATAAGCTTTACTAGTCTTATTTTGAGTTATTAGTATTGTGCGATGGAATTATCTTGGATGGATTAATCTTAAAGAAATAGAAGTTCACGTGATCTAAGTTAAGAGTAGTAGTACCGAGAGCTGGCCACTTGAGGGAATCGTAGAATAGATAGATAAGTATTTTAATTCTCAATTCTGTTATTTTTATTTTGTAAATGATAAATGTGAATGAATGTGATCTGTATGTGTCAAGCTTTGTTAAGTTATTCTTGTAGGTTGTAGTTTGAGTTTATAATCTTTAGCTTTGTTTACCTGAATTTACAGTGCACCCACTTTGGTTATCAGTTGTAGGTTGTTAAGTTTATTTTCTGTTAATAGTTAAATGTTAGTTAATGGTTGTTGTCATTTAAAATTTATAGTTCTATTGCAAGCATTTCTTTTTCAAGTAATTTACATGCTTTATAGTTTAATCATTTTATGCTTTGTAGCTTAATCATTTTATGCTTTCTAGATTAATAATTTCATGCTTTCTAGTTTAAACAACTTCACACTTTCTAGTTTAATGGATTTTTAGTATAAGTTTTGTTTTCAACTATTCCAAACATTCAAAAAATTTAAAAGAGTTAGTCAAGATGTTTCCTATTGCATATAGCCTTTGAACACTACCTAGTTGATACATTTGATGCATTTTTCAACTAAAGCGATAGGACCTAATGATAGCCTGTCAAAGATATCTCAAATCATTGTATGTAGCACAAGGGTCATGATCTTGGCTCCTAAAAGATAAGGTCTAAAATTATTGTTGTCACATGAAATTGCACCCTATTGAGCACAAAGCTCAACATTCCAATGACACAATGGAAATGACCTCAAGGTGTGGGACCTTTGCACATATGAGGTCAAATCTCTAGAGAAAGTTGGCTTCCTTTTTAATCCCAGTGCAATGTGTTGGTTCAACCCAACACATGAAATACTACCACTAACAACTCACAAGGAAAAGGGGAGACAAAGAACATGAAAGGGAAAGTGGAGGTTGTACACCAAAATGGAAAGTTGTTTCTTCCTGGCTAATATTTGCATAATACATCAAAGAAGGAGACCAAAGAACTCACACAACTCTCTATTTGGTTGATTTCAGAGGAAAACATGGAGGTTAGGGTTTGACAAAGCACTGGAAGGAAAGAGAGTTTCTCAACACAGTTGTTGTAAACAATTTTAACACAACATACATGCATGAAAATTCAAACAAACACTCAAAAATGAAGGTAAATAAAGATTACTCATACATAGAAGAAGATAGAACCAACAAAAACTATTAGCTTCATTAATAAAAAGGCATATATCCAATCTTTACAATGGAAAAGTGTGAAATATAGTCTACAAAAGAAAAACCCTAGAGGAGCCAGAGGAAGAACCCTAAAAATGAGTACAATTTTTGCCTTTATAGATCAGGTATGACTGAGAAACACAAACTAAACCCTAACCCTAACTAGCTGGGTTAGCAATGAAGCTTGTGGTGTGCACGATTGGAGCCATCCTATGAAAATCACACCTAGGGCATAGATCCACCAAAAAGTCAACAAAGAGCAATACATGGGCATGTGAACCCATGAAATCCACTTGTAGAAGGTAAGGGATGCCATAAATGTCATCTTTGAAGCCCAGGAATCAGATCTGGGCACTCAAATGTCAAATTTAACCTAAAAAATGTTTCCTAGAAAATATGTCAAATTACAGGATGGTTAGGGCATTGGGCCTAAAAAGAAGCCTTTACAAACATGAAAAAAATGGTCTAAAGCCACGAAAATGAGCACATTGTCGGATGTCGGGCATCAGCCATATCACTTACCACATGCAAAAGGAGGAAGAGAGGAGGAAACCACAACAAAGAGAGGAGATGTCAGGAATTAGACCTTGGACCATTGGAGGTCAGAGGTTAGTGGATGAGATACCTCTTAACGAAGAAAGGTAAGAGGTAAAGGGAAATGCTGAAACCCAAAATTTGAAACCCCAAAACTTAGTCGTATTTTGGAGTCAAGGCATCTGTAAGGAGAAAAATGGAAGGAGAAGGCAAAAAAGAAGAGATTTTGGAGGTTGGACCTTAGACCATTAGAGGTAAGAGATCGGGAGGAAGGCCTACCTTGTGAAGTGAAAATGGTAAGAGGGAAGAGGGAAGACTGAAGACCAAAAGGATGAAGGAAAAAATGGAAGGAAGAGAGAGATCGATAAAGGGTAATGGGTAAGGTCGAAGGCCTAAACCCAAAACACTTAGAAGAAAAGGGGAAAGGGAGGGAGTGATTGAGAAGGCATGAGGGAAGCGAGTAAGAGACAACCCAAAAACCTAAACTTCAAGGACTTAGCAAAATTTAGGAAACTTCAAGGAAAACTCATGCAAGATGGCCCATGGGGAATCTCTCAGATTGAATATCAGTGATGGGTCATCAAAGGGTGACATGAAATGACAACATTAATGGTGACTTCTATGGGATGATTTCCTACTAATCATGGGATCCAGAGGACTTATCGGTCCATTGGGCACGAAGTCATAAGGGTAAAACTTAACAGTTGGGACTCCTCAAAGAAAAACAAAAACATGTGTAGCTGCACTTGGAGAAAAGCAAGAAAGCTAAGAGCATACATTCCCTTAAGGAGTGTAAGGAAAGCTAAGGTGCGGAAACAACTCTCCTAACATCAAAACCTCAGGAAAGAATGTAGAGGTTCTTTTAGATTTTCAATTATAGTCAAATTAAGATACACTTGAAATAAATTGCAGAAACATCGAAATGAACATACACACATGAACACCAAATTTATGTGGGAAAACCCTTATGGGAGAAAAACCCACCACACCAAGAAAAACCCCTTTGTATTACAGTAATGAAATTACATATAGAGTATGGGCTTCACTCTCTGATGTCAATTTACAACAGCATAATCCTTGATCAACCTTGTACAGGAAATATTCCAGTTACAATGCTTCTCAGAATTGAATTCACACTTATCACACACCAACCCGCTCACTACGCTGTTCATCCCACTGATCATCTAATTTTTGATCGAACCGAACATCATCTACAATTACAGAATATATCCATGTCATCCCTGTCTATTGAACTTTTGCACATAACGACCACAATAGACTAACTTCCAACGGTTCCCATTCAACTTCTCTGATTGGTCGAAGACTCACCACGTAGGATAGTTGATATTGGCTAGACTCATCACCTTCAGCAAGAGGTTACACTGAGTTCAAAAGCTATCGCTCAGACTTC
The DNA here is from genome assembly GCA_007258455.2 of Sequoia sempervirens. Classification (NCBI taxonomy): domain Eukaryota; kingdom Viridiplantae; phylum Streptophyta; class Pinopsida; order Cupressales; family Cupressaceae; genus Sequoia; species Sequoia sempervirens. Next base: position 184,941,753 of record VDFB02252616.1, on the reverse strand, counting down.
CCCTTGTCACGAAGACATCATACTGATATCCATCACATGTAGCGCTATCACCAAGACAATCGCTAGTCAGTGAGAGGTCATACCGATATTCAAAGGTCACATAGACATCAGCATTCCCATCGACAAGACTATCGCTATTCACCAAGAGATCATACTGAAGCCTTCATGTTACATAGAAATGTCCTACTGTCAGTGAGACTTCATTCATCACTAAGAGTTCTTACCGAATGTTCACACCTTTCGTCGATGAATTCAGTCGCCAGGAGTCTCACCGAAGACACCCAATAACAAACACATGTAGCAATGTCGACAAGACTTATCACTGTCGATGAAACATCATACCGAAGCAAGCCTTTCGGCCAAAGGTCTCCCTGATGACTTCGAGTGTAACACTGTCAGCGAGACAATCCTCCATTGCTTAGATTTCTTACTGAGTGTTCAAGTCACCTTGATGACTCCAAGTGTAAAGCTATCGGCGAGACATCTCTTATTGGTATGAGTCATACTGAGCATTCAAATCTCTCCCTAAAGACTTCTGTCACCACAAGTCTCACCGATAACCTTTAGACACCAACCGTCGGTAAGATATCTGCTCGAGCGGGAAGAGTTTGAAAACTCATAGCGATAGAAAAGTCACAGTGATAGCTTCAGTCGGCATGACAGTAACAAGGTCTTGAAAACCTAGGCATTCCACAAGGTTACTAAATTGTTAGTTAGCCAGATAGTAGGAATGCCACACCGACTTTTCTCTTTCAGAGGTTTCATCCTGTGAGATTGAGCCACACAATTCCAACAAGGAGAATGCAGGGTGTGCAAATACACTTCATGGAAAGCAATAGTTTGATTCCACCTCTCATAAGGAATAGTTTGATTCAACATCTCATAAGGACTTTTTGAATAATGTTATTGGTTTTTCATATCCCTCATCATTCTTCTATAGAAAAACATAATAATAGTAAAAAATAAGGCAAAGGGAAATAATTGGAAAGGCTTAGAGTAATATGGGCTTGCCAAAACCAATGCATTCTTTAGTTTATCCTTGATTTCTATAATGATTCAATTATTTCTTATCCCAACACTATGGTTTTCCCTTCTTTAACACTTTTGAAATGACCTTTTTTTTTTCTACAAAGTTAGGAATGAACCTCATAACAAAATTTATTTTCCCAAAGAATGATTGGACTGCCTTGACTATTTTGGACTAAGGGATGAGGTCAATTTCTTTAACACAATTTGGATCAATCTTCACCCCCTCCTTAGACATAATATATCCAATAAGCTTCCTTATTCTATTCCAACAATACATTTCTTGGGACTCAATGAAATCTCATATTTTAAGCATATCTAGAAGATCAACTCTAAATGCTTGTAGTAATCATCTCAATTCTTGAGTATGCAATAATCTTGGTAGACAACTATAATTTTATTTATGATGCCCACAAAGGGGACATCCATGGCTCTTTGGAATGTGGATCTAGTATTCTTCAACCCAAATGTAATTTTCACATAAATAAATGTTCCCTTTGGCATGGTGAACATTGTTTTATGCTCCTTAGATTCCTTTACCATAACTTTATTGTATCCCAAGAAGTCATCCATCATGGAAATAAACTCTAACCATGTCACCCACTGTAATTAATGATCCACAATAGCCAACGAATAATTATCCTTAAGTGGCTTAACATTTATATTTATAAAATCTACATATATCATAATATCTCCATTTTTATTTCTTACTAGAACAAGGTTAGAGACCCACTTTGAATGTCTAATTGGTTTGATTATACCCCCCTCTTTCAAATTCATTAGTTCCTTTTGAATTTGAAGGGAAAGAGTGAGGTTGATGGGCCACTACTTATATATGAAGGGTTTTGTACTAGTTTCCAATGAGATGGTATACTAGAAATATCTTCCTTGTAATACTTGAACTTATTGTAGGAGAATGCAAAGCATTTTGTATACCTTTTTAACAATGCAACAAGAATTTTCTTCTCTGGTAGTTTTAATATTTTACTATATCTTGGATTTTAGAAGGTTTTGGCTTATATATTCAACCACGGAGACCAAACTTTAATCCCTCTATAGTAGAAATAAAATTTGTCCCCTTCTAGGTTCAACTACACTCATTACCCTTGGAATATAGGGAGCTAGAAATTTTGAAGATTTTGGGTAATCAAGTGGGGATTTTTCTAAAAATGATAAATACTTCTTTGAAAATATTGCATACCCAGTTAGGTTGTGTGTCCTTCTAGATGCAACGAAGGATCTCCAAAAGTCCTTGTAGATTCACATATGGACTTAGCCCATCTTCCTGGAAGGCCTTGAATTTGTATGTGCAACTTGTCATCTATTAAGGCATTTTAGTAAAGAATGCCTAATTCTCAACCAGGCCATTTGAACAAATTATAAAGACTAGAGCTCACTTGGAAAGACTGATGCCATAATTCCTACCACTACACAATTGGGATTCCTAAATATTTCTAAAAAAAATAATTCTCTTCTCTTTCTTGAGATAAACATCTCTATAGAAATTCATAAATAAATTTCTCCAAGGGTTTGTGAGGGTCCGAAAGTTGGCCCAACCTCTCGAGAATTTTAGGTTCCCAAAAGTAAAAAATGGGATCATACTTTACCAAAAGAAGTGGGCATGGAACCTGTAGGGGAACTAGCCCTAAACCATGTCATAGAGACTTCAATGATTCCATATAAATTAAGTGATAAAATTCAAGAATCAGATCTTCAAGTAATGAATGAATTAGAACCACCCAAATGGAAGATCTTGGCAACTATTAGTCAAGCCCAAAAGCCCTCCAAAGTGAGGAATAAAAGGCCAAACGATCAAAGACTAGAATAGTGGAGTTAGAGGAAAACATCATCACATCCCCTATATCATTCTCCTTGCAAATAGATCAGTCACATCTTCAAATGGAAGAACTATAACTCAATGTTGCAAATCAAGGTTTAGAGAAAATATAAATAATGGTGAATGATATTCTCAACAAAGTAGGAGATGATTTGATAGAGGAAATATCCTAAGAATTAGCTGATGAAGAAGAATTATTTGAATTCCCTCAATCCCTAGCCATCTCTTAGAATGAGTATTTAAAAAAAAGACAGGCTTCTCTACTCTTGCAAAAAAGGGAAAAAGTCAAATTCCAAAAAATTACAAGAAATTGAGGCAAGTATCTAGGCCACTCTTGATAAATCTTTAAGATTGAGGAGATCATGTCACTCTCATTGACCACAATGAATATTATATCATAGAATGTTAGGGGAATTAATGCCCCTAACAAAAGGGGTTTAATAAGGTGTCAAATAGATACCTACAATGCAAATATCATACTATTACAAGAAATAAAATTCTCATAATCATAAAATTCAAAGATCTTCCCCAAATGGCCAAAAAGGTGTTGTGTATACTCTCCAACTATGGAGGAATTGGGATAGTTAAAAATTCTTTGGAAGAGCTAATTAGTTAAATTGGAAATGGTGGAATTAATCAAAATTGGATTTTGGCAAAGGCTTCACATTTTGATTCTTCCTTCTGGGTATTCAATATATACGGTCCAAATTCAACAACGAAGAAAAAATATTTGTGGGACTCTCTATCGAGCCTATTGGATATGTTAAAAGAAGAGAAATTGGTTTTGGGGGTGATTTTAATGCAATCATAAATAACTAAGACAAAAAAGGGGGAATAATCCCCCTAAAGGTGGTAGAAGACTTCAACTACTTTATCAATAACAACAAACCTTTGGATTTCCCAATGTCAAATGGTATATATACTTGGTCAAATAGAAGGAAAGATTTATGCATGATAGCAAAAATAC
>VDFB02252616.1:184857923-184932923 GCA_007258455.2 Sequoia sempervirens | reverse complement strand
AGTCATTTATTTATTTAGTATATCAGTGTGGGAGATTCCACATTTCTTTGAAAATATTTTTTTTGTGTTGTGGTTCTAAAGTTAGACTTACTGATGTTGGCTAAGTGAGAGAATTTGAAGAAAGATCAAATCCTAAAGTCGCTTGCATGAAGAAGTGTATGAATGATTGAAAGTTTTTGTGATTGGGTCCAATTCTTGGCCGACCTAATACATGATATGTGTTGTGAATATTAAATATATAATGCAGATATTTGTAGGATCTATTTGAGGTCCATGTCAACCTAAATTATGTTTTACATGCTTTATTTAAGTGTAAAGAAGTTTTTGAATCATGTGTGAAGCCGACAAAGCTATTTTGAATTATTTTTGGCTACATCTAATTAGGCTGACCTAATTGATGTATGTGGATGTAATTGGGTATTTATATGCAAGATAATTTTGAGTTGTGAGGATGGATGAGAGAGTATAAGTGGTACATCAGGTGCAAGAGGTCTCATATTATGCGAACATGTTAATCCAGAGGTGTGAGATCAGAATAAGAGCAAAATTATTGAGCGACTACTAAGCAGAGTAGTATTTTGCATTTAGAGCTTCATTCGAACTAAAATCAATACAAGGAAGGTACATCTTACATTAGTTCACACTTTGGCTATGTATCCATCTTTGTTTTGTATCTAATTCTAGCTGTGAGCCCCTATAATATACTATATCTAGATATAATATATTGTGAGCTAATCCTCACCGTGGTTTTTCATTTTTTGAGTTTTCCACATAAAAATCTTGGTGTTCATGTGTTATGTGGTGTTATGATCTCTTTCATATTTTCATTCATAGTTTTAGCTAGATATGTTTTGATTATTGGTTGGATTATGACTAAATGGTTTAATAGAATATTGATTCAGCCCCCCTCTTAGTATTCTAGGTGTTCAACAATTGGTATCAAAGCCTAGTTCCTTTTGAAAAGCCTAACAACTTGAGGAAGATCTTGGAGTTTGAACACATGGCTAATAAAAAGTGTCCTATTCCTTTAGAAGAAATTTCTACAATTGAATATGAAGAAAATGACTATATGTTTGACAAAGAACTTAAAGATGCTCTTAAAGACCTTGACATAGTTGAAAATGAAAACAAAATTCTGAAGGAAATCCTAGGAGAAGCAAATGAATACATCAAAAGGTTAATAGAACAAATCAAGAGGTTCAAAGAAAGATATAGAGAAGTTAATGAATAGTTGAAGAAAGAAAATGAAGGTATTGCTAGATTGAAAATGTAAGTGGAAGAAAAGATAAGAATTGAGGATTGTCTGAATGCTAAGATACAAAGCAAGACTGATGAATGTATAAAGCTTGAATAAGAAGTGGTAACCCTAAGATCAGATCTAGAGAAAGCAAGAGCTCATGAGGATAAATTCAAAACAAGTATTGCATTGCTTGATGAACTAATTGCAATTCAGAAACCTTCTAAGGATAAAGGTGGTTTGGGACTTGAAGAAGGACAAAGTTCAAAGACAAATCAGACACCTAACAAGGTTGACAATCAAAGGAAGATTCAAGGCAATGGAAGACAATTCAGAAATCAAAGAATCAATGCTGGAAGACTTCCTATCATACAACGAAATGCTCAAAGATACCCATATTTCAATGGTATTTGTTTTCCATGCAACAAATTTGGACATAAGGCAATAGAATGTAGGGGTAGAATGAATCCAAATGTTGGATCCTTCTCTAGAGAATGTTTTACATGTAAGAAATTTGGACATAGAGCTACTGAGTGTAGAAGTTAGATGATGAATAGATTCAATACTAGTAGAATGTTTCAACCTTTTAGTGGCTACTTTTATACATGCAATGTATTTAGACATAAGGCTAACTAGTGCAGATCAAGAATGAATAGAAGTTAGTTTGGTTAGCAAAGTGTTAAATGCTTCTTTTGCAACAAGCTTGGAAATATTTCAAGATTTTGCAGAAGCAAGAATAGAAGGAAAAATAATTCGAAATAGAGGAATGGACCTGTGAAGAAAATTGATCCTACTAAAGTTAAGAAGGAAATGAATAAGATATGGAGAAAGAAAGAGGAATATGAGAACAAAGATGAATCAGGAACTTCAAATGCTTTTGTGCCTCCCTCTGGTGTAGATAATTTGTAATGCCCTTCCTTGAATACACTAATAACATGCAACTAAATAAATTATTTGGTAATTAAATGATAATAAAAGACATCTTGCTCATACTTCATTCTTGAATTGTCATGAAAATGAAGTTTTTGCCTCTATGAACAAAAAAAATTATTTACAAGTTAGATATTTGCAAGCTAATTTATTAAGAAAAGAAACATTAGTGCTAACAAAAAATATTCTCTTAGTACAACATTATACTTCCATAGCTAAGATATCCAATAAAATTAATAATTATTGGTTTAGCTAATGAACCATTCTAATAAAATAAACCAAAGTTAATAACTAAAACACTATTATTTGGCAATGTTTTATATTTCCTCATTAAACATGAACATTAGATTAATTATGATTGTGTATTAAGTATTAGACTTTTAAATATAATCAAACCTATAATTCAACATATGTATTAATACAAAAATATTTTATTTTCTTACTTATGGGCATTTATATACATGTACATCAAAAATTATTTTATGATCATTATTTGAAGATTAGGGTTATTATACATCTTTCGGCAAGAAATTTAATTAAAGAGCTTATATATTTACTCTACTAATACAAATAAGACTAATGGATAGGTAGATCTATTACAAAATCAAATGCTTGATAACAAGGTAACTTATTTACTTGTTTGGCAAGCTAAGCAACTGACCTTGATTCAACTACTAACAAAGAAGCTTGAATACAATTTTACCAACAAATTATTTGGCAGGCATAGTAAACTTTCTATTAAAAGCATAGAGGCGTTATCTCTAATTAGCACAAAACAAGGTATATAAAAGATCATGATTAAAGAAAGGCGCTTATAGTAGGAATTAAGTGTTTTCAACACAAGTTACTCTAAGACCGTTACCAATTTTTTTTTTTATAATTGTTTTTTCCTTGAGCATCTAGAAGATAATACATATATAGGATTGGGCTAAAAATGAGAGAACATTAAAGATTCTGAGCTCTACAAAAAAATTAGCAATGAATTGACCAAAATTAAGCATGTTTAGATACTCTATGCAAAACTAGGACAAGAATTTCTACACCTTTCAACCCATGAAGTTTCTAAAACACTAGGTACATTTTACCAAAAAATTGACAAGACTGAGAGAAGGATTACCCTCGAACGCCTCCCACACACATACTATTTCATTGATCAACAAGACCCGATTGTAGAGATGTCATATAGCATAGAAACACACAACATTTATCACGACATGAAATTCATATTAATGGTCAAGTGATTCCCTTATCATCTATTACATACCGACACTGCTGCCTTGGTAGGTCATACATTGCAGGAACAAATAAACATTACTAACTGTACACTACAAAGAGAAATATGTCTTATCTATGTATATTTGAAGTAACAACCAAGCATTGAATAAAGCTGCTAAAGAGATGAGTATCATCTAATTGTTTTAGATTTCTAAGGATAGTCGAGTAGAGATAAGTCATAAATAAAATACAAGAAAGTAGCAACCACATATGCTGATTACCAAAATATCGATGCAAGATATTAATTTCCTACTGATACCTTTGAAACAGCCAAATAGATGGCATGTAACACATTTCCCAAGACTCATCCTAATAGAAATTTCTAATAGATCATCAATGAATTTGCTGTGCAACAAAAGAAGTATAATACACAGTCTAGATAGCTAAGAAGTATAATACACTACAGCTGAGTATCAAATTTTTAGATAGAAAGAGTATTTAATGAGAAAAATATCACCTGAACATGGGAAAATTCTTTTGTTCAATTTACAACACCTTAAACAACACATTGAAAACAACAATATCAAAGAATCTCTTATATTCAACTTTCCTCAACAAATTTAGACCATTCTCAAATAAAAACTACAACACCAAGTGGGGCAGTCCAGTCTTGCTCTCCACCCAACCTTAGAACTGAAAGGTCCACCCCCGAGTGGGAGGCAAAAACCCCAATTGCTAATTACGAAATTGCAAACATATTAGACATTAACAATGACTCACACACAATGAATTCGTTCACCGAATTCTGGTATAGGGGGAGAAGAGGTATTCCCTTCCCTATTGGGGAAAACATTTATTCACAATTTTCAACACACAATCACCACCACCCATCCATCAATCTCCACACCCAACCACCACTCTTCATCCAAAAATCTCCACACACCACCACTACCATCCATCCAACCATCTCCACACACTACCACCATCACCCAACGCACCTCCATTCATTACAATAACCAATGGCCATGGTCACCATAATTCTATACTTTCATATTTGATCAACCATCCCCAAGAGAGGTTCCACACCCTCCTCAAACCCCACACATAGGAGGCTCTCAACCCTTAGGCAAGATCCACTCCTTATACACACCCAAACCCTCTATTACACAAATAATAACACACCTCTATCAAGAATTCATGAACAACACATAAACCACATGATACAATTAACAACTATCAAAGATTCACAAACAACATAAAAACATACCTTGGTTGTCCAAGTTAGGATCAACCCAATCCACTTACCCAAAATTATAGATTCATTCTAGTCCCCCTTTATTCTACCCAGAAGCAAACAATAAATAAGGAGAGAGAACAACCTTTCATTTCCTTAAAACCATTCAAATTTCCTTTTCAAAAATAAAATAACTCACAACTTTTCAATTTCCTTAATGCAATATCCAAATAAAAGGATAATCCATATGAAAACACATTTCCCCTTTGCACATAAAATCAAACAACATTAAAAACCAATAGTAAACATTTAACATTTGGGATTTGTCTCCACAACTTAAAGATTGGGATTTCCCACCTGCAACATCTTATTAGAAACATGAGTACTTTTGAAAAAAAATTATAATTCAAAACATTAAATATATCATAATTTTTTTCTAACATCAAATAATTATAAGATTTAAAATAATTTATGTTCAAATTAAATAAGCATATAATTTCATTTATATGCAGATAAATATTAGCTATGCCTCACATTCTCCCCCTCTAGTTACAAGCTTCCTCTTGGAAGCTATCAAAAGATATGATATATATATATATATATATATATATATTAATCTAGAATGCATCCTCCCATGAACAGGTTACCTCAAAATTACATTAATACTAATTTACATATTAACCAACATGAAGCTCCCGATAAAGATACTAATACTCAATTCCTCTCAAAGTTAATTAATCAACAAGAGATAAGGTTTCACACTTACCTTCCTTCCAATATGTCCTTGAATTTCCTCGTTCCACCATTATTATTGCATGCTCGTAGCACAACTTAAACACACTTAAATAAATTAATAATCAATTTTACTTGATACAATAACTTCATATGAGAACACAAAATATTACACAAGTTTGTGAACAACAAAAATAAGGAAAACACTTTAATAATAAATGATATCAAACCTTTTCCATAAAATATCAAATGTTTAATAACCAAATATTTAACTAATTGAAAAGAATCAACTTGTTCATATATTGTATCTATTGATGATAACCCCTATTCTTTGTAATTTCTTTTTCCTTCCAAGTCATGTAATTATGAATAACATTTAAGTTTCCAACTATTGAATAACAATATTCTACCTTGATTAACCATGTAAGCAATAGGATATATAATCATTCGATCAATCAATACATTAGAACCTTAATCACTCATAAAGTAATTTGACCAATGACATAGGTGAACTTCAAAAGATTACACATTCTTTTTTTTAATTATTTTATTGGGATCCATGATTTGGACATCCTAACTATGAACACATGATAATAACATTCCACATGTGCTTCCACTATACACTATAACATAACACAATATTTACCCTTATCAACAATAGACAACATATACCCCTTTAAAGTAAATATTCCCATACTAGCATAAAATGTTCCATTACCATGTTCTGACGAAAGTGGAGTAACAAATACCATCATATACATCATTTAATGTAGTAAGATAAAAATTCATTTGTAAATTAAATGAAGTCAATTTTTATCTTTATTTCAAACTTGTTTTAGAGATGAAATACTCTTTAATTATGAACTCATACAACATTACCTTCTTATTTACTTAACCTTGCAAAATCCCAACTCCTTTCAAATTTCCTTCTAACCAATAAGCCAAAATAGAGTCTCATACCTGATTAGAGGAAGATTGCTCAAGACCATTCAAATGTTCTTAAAAATTGGTGACCTCATTATGCAAGCATCCTTTAATTGAAGACACTTTCAAGAATCCAAATTATTAGCATTCACCATCACTTTTCAAGCAATATTATAATGCAAATATAGTACTAGATTTAAAGAACTTTTTCTAGATAGAAACTATACAAAAATATTTTTTTGTCTAATTTAAATTTCCAATTATGGAATTCTACTTTTTTTTTATATCAAACACAAATCTGTATGAATCAATTTTCCTATGCAAAGGAGAAAATAAATGATAATTATTTACATCAATTTTAATAATCTAAAATTTGTATTCAAACATCTATATCTTACTTTTCCTCATCTAATATTGACAAGGAGTAGGAGATGGCAACACACAGGAAAATCCCAAACGTTGATAATTGGACAATGAACTACATCACCATCTTAACTTAAATAAATAATTAAATATGCAACAAATTCTTCCAGGTCAATGGACCTAAAATCATACTTTTACATAAAAAAATAGATGCATTTTAACACAGACACAAAATTTGAAGACTTTCAAATCACTATAGTCATGATGATCTATAAGATATCATATAATATATGAGTTACTTTCTATCATACTTGTAATAACAACTAGGATTCAAAGCATAAGATGTAAATGTATTTGATGGGACAAACCATGCATACAATGTCAAATACCTTTATATCAACTTTGTGAACCAATTTTACATACCTGTTTATTATTATTATTATTATTATTTTTTCTTACCAGTCTGAAGATTCACTCAACTTGCATAGCATGTAATGCATTCAAGGTTGCAACATCTCCACCTTTTAATCTTGTATACAAATTCCCATAAGTAAGAAAATAAAATATCTTTGTATTAATATATATGTTGAATTATAGGTTTGATTATATTTAAAAGTCTAATACTTAATACACAATCATAAGTAATCTAATATTCATGTTTAATGAGGAAATACAAAACATTGCCAAACAATAGTGTTTTAGTTATTAACTTTGGTTTATTTTATTAGAATGGTTCATTAGCTAAACCAATAATTGTTAATGTTATTGGATATCTTAGCTATGGAAGTATAATTTTGTACCAAGAGAATATTTTTCGTTAGCACTAATGTTTCTTTGCTTAATAAATTAGCTTGCAAATATCTAACTTGTAAATAAATTCTTTTGTTCATAGGGGCAAAAACTTCATTTTCATGACAATTCAAGAATGAAGTATGAGTAGTTTGTCTTTTATTATCATTTACTTACCAAACAAGTTATTTAGTTACATGTTATTGGTGTATTCAAGGAAGGGCATTACATAATTCTTTTGAAAACAAAACTCAAACATGAGCTTAGGGGGAGCAATAACATAAAATCTAATAGCCCCTTGGAATATATATCATGGAAGATGAAATTTTGAAGCTATGGAAGAAAGTTGTGAATGAAAATATTGGAATGTGGCAATTTGTGTAGCATGGAAAGATGTTTGTGTATACAATTTTAGGACCATCATCTTTTTGTTCTAAAGCATTTATTGTAGGGGTTAGGTGAAATTGGAGAGTTAAATATGTTTGTGTGAAGGAAAATTCATTTATTCAAAGATATCCGAAGAAGAAACAAAAGAAAAAGAGGTGTAGAATGGCTCAAAGCGTATTTTAGAAAATGAACATCAAGACCTTGGTTCTTGAAGATGTATTTTTGATTCTGGACATTCTTTTATCTTCTAGAACAATTCTCTGAAATAAATTTAAATATAATAGAATTACCAAAATTAGTAGACAATTCGCAAAGACCACAACGAATACTTAAAAGGAATTCTGCCAAAGTGTTGTCACTTGATCCCTTGGGTGCATTATCTGGCACTCTTATTGGGGTTTTAGCTACTAAGGATATTAGAACATACACTCATGGGAAAATTGAAGAGGTATTGCCTGGTATGTTATCTGTTCTATAGACAAATGAATTGGGAGAATGATGATGCCCTAAAACCTGAGTACAAAACCCTAAGTGAAAAGAGGTTGGATGTTTGGTGAAAGTTTTCAAATTTTGAAAATCAGGAGAAGTACATCAAAATTGTATTGAGCAATATTCACGACCAATCCACATGGATTGATGACCCTCACTTAATAACAAAGGAAATAATTAAGGATGTAACCAATTTGTGGTCCACCAGACCATTTCTTGATCAAAAGACAATCAATACAAAGGATATAATGGAGAAAATAGGTGCCACTCTTGAACAAAAGGAAATCATAGTGAACTCTATTACAAACTCGACAATTAGATTTGCAGCCATACTTATTGGTCAAAAAATTTACTAGTCAAATAGTGTAGGCTTTGTCCCTCCTATTGCAGTTCATATGGCTCTAGATATGCTTGAGAAGAATGGTGACTATGACCTTTGTGAGTTGCTCCAACAAAAATTAATGGAAAACCTAAGAGGCATTAAGAAAAGGCAGAAGTATACATTCCAGTATGGAACCGTAGTGTAATATAGGGGGATTCACTACTCACGAGTTCTCTTAATTTAGAGAGTCTCACAAGGCGAACTTCCCTATACTACCTCAATGGAACAATGATGAGAGTTTAAAAATCCAAAAGAGTAGGTTACAGAGATTTTCTAGACAAACTATCAAGCTCTCAGCCAAAGGATGACAACACAGAATATGAATGACAGCATGATGCACTGACATCCAAGAGGTGTGCTAGTGTCTCGTGGGGACCAGAAAGCGAGAATGTCTCAGAAAATGGCTAAGTGACGACTTACACTCTGATTATTGGGAATCTCTAGAATGCAAGAAAGCAACAAGAAGTAATAAGATTGAAATGGAATAGAGATGATAAGGAGAAGAAAGGAAATACTCATGACCATGCAAGTGATGAAGCTTCTAGATTATGAGTGTCTTCAATACCTGGACACAAGAGGGAGAGAGAAATTGTTGGGTGGCTATATAGGGGTTTGCCTCAGTCAGACCCTGTTTTGGTGTTCCCACCTCCACGGACAACCAGATAGATAGAGAGAAAAGTAGAAAGGAAGTAAAGAGCACTAAAGCACTAAAAAAAGTGTTATGCTACTCAACAAATTAATAGAGGAGAGGAGTGAAAGCTTACCACATCCACCAAGAGCGCTCAAGGCTAATGGGGGAGAAAATGAGAGGAACTCAAGCCTTTGCTACAATGGTGTTTTGTTCCACACTTGCTCTACTGAAGTGTTGGAGTGTTGATGTTGCTGCTGTGAAGTGTAAAGTGTTTGGAGATTGAAGAGATGGTGACGAAGCTACTTAGAGCTTGTGGAGAGGATTGTGGATGAAGTCTAGAAGTGGTGAAGAGATGTGTGGAAGATGGAAGAAGATTTGAAGAGCTGAAATGCTTGTTCAAGGAGTGAATATGAAGAAAAGATGAAGAGAAATGGCCATATTCGGGTCGATCGGCCAAGGAGGGCATTAAAAATCAACCCCTAATGGGAAGTGTAACACCTCTATAGGATCCAAATGCAAGAATTTTTTAGGGATGTAAGCACGCTACACGAACATCTGTGCACCGCGCAGGTGTCCCTAATAGAAACGCCTCCATCGACACTCAAAACAGGTGCTAAGTGTGATGCAAGCAGTGGGCTTAGGTGGAATTAAGCCTCCAAACTTGGTTTTATAAGGTGGATAAAGGCAAAAAGGGATTTGCACATGGGGTGCAAATTCACTCTTATACACCTAATAATTTTCCTATTGCTCTACTTCTTGAAAGAAGCATCGATGGTTGGACAGGTAAATTGGACAAATATTGAACCAAATTGCACACCAAATAGCAAAGTACATGAGAAACCTTGGAAGTATGGATGCTCAGGAAGATTCCCTTACAAATTGTTTTGGAGTATTTCATAGTAGGATGAATAGGAGAATGAGGATTCCAAGAGAAGTGGTGAGAAGATATTTAAAAGAAATTAACTTTTTTGTCTCCACATAATTTTTCATTATTGAAGCTAGTAAACCTAGAAACATTTGGATCTCATAATTGGGTTATGAAGTATTAGAGGATGAAATAGTTAACTATGTAGAAGTCCTTTTGAGCAGTCCATAAGTCATTGGAAGAATAGAGGTGAGTGTAGAGGCTTCTGGTAGCTCTAAGAGATCAGGTAAAAAGAGAAAAGTCACAAACTGTCCTTCGATTGATGGTAGAGTTAAACAAGAAATTGCTGATATTGAAGGTGTTCATGAGCATGAGATCATTGTCAATTCTACTAATGTACAAAGTTTGGATGAAGCCATAAGAACCCTACAAGAGGTAATCCATGGTACAAGTATTGATGATTCATTATCTACTATGGAAAATTTTAATATCTTGATCAAATCCCTTAAAGAATATGTCTCTGGATTCAAAAGTCAAATTGAAGCTGAAATTGAGACATGGCTTGTAAGAAAGAATCTGGTGAATATCTCAAGAAAATCTACAAAAGAACATCAAAAGCTTACAAAATGCTTGAGAGAAGTGCAATATTATGCAGAAGAAGCAACCTGAACATATTGTCATACTATATGAAATGGCCAAACATCACTCAAAGTAAAAAGGATGACATAAGTGGAATTGAGACTCAGATAAACATTGCTGCATGGGTAAGTGCAAAAACATGGGGGGCCAAAAAGGGGTCTTAAATGGCCGCTTTTTTTTTTTTTTTTTTCTTTCTAAAATCAGGAAATACCAACGTTGGATGTGAAATTGAGGATAGTTACACTCAAAATTTTGAGATGCAACAAAAACAAGGATTGTAGTGCTCCAAGTCTACTTTCTAAACTACTAATTTTTTTAAAAATGGTAGAGATTAATGGGCTTAAAAGAGGGGGCCACAAAAATCAATGTTGTTTTTGTCAAAAAAATATAACATAGCAACTTTTGTGGCCCTCAAAAGGTTAACTTTTTTTTAGTATTTTTAAAATCACTTCAATGAGAAATTAGCTAACAGTATGTAGTTTATGCCTGATTTTTCTGATAAATTTTTAATGAATATTTTGATTTTTTACTAATTTTCAAAGTGGACACTTCCTCAAAAATAGAATTTTGGCTGTGCTACCCCTATAAATTTTGAAAACTAATTGAAAATCATTTTTTTTAATATGTGAGAATGGAGTCTAGTTTCTAAAAATGTAATTTATTTGAATTTTGATGAATGGTTAATTTATAACGAAAAAAACACCAAACACTATTTTTTTTCAAAAAATAGAAACACAAACAAAAGAAATTATAGATCAAAGGATTAACATTGTCAAAATTTTAAAAAAATTACATCGTTAGATATCTAAGAGAGATCCTAACATTACCTAGGTGTTCGATTTGTTTGACCTTGAAACACGTGCAAACCTGATGGTTAGCACAAATAAGATTATGCAAAAATTTCTAGAATATGCAAAAACACATCTTTGGACATTGGGAAGGCCCTCCAAGCCTTTGGGTTGGAAATCCAAAGCAAATCCAAGCCAAAGGCTTAGGGATTCCCAAAGCAAGACAAAACACGAGTGAGTTATAATGCACTTACGTTATTTGAATGCATTGACAAAATGCGAGCGCATTATAATGCACTCGCATTTTGGTCTACCTTGAATTTTTTTCTTCTCTTTTTTTTTCTTTCTTCTTGTTATCTTTGAGGGAAACTATATACATGAAATAAATATTTAAGTATAATTTGACATTTATATATGGACATTTACTTTCTTATACTTTAAGCTATATTTCATGTATATAGTTTTAGGATGTTTGAGAGTGGTTTTAGATCTCTAGGAGTTATAATGAAAATTCTAGTTTTTTAAATATCTCACAAATTTTTAGACTTAGTCAAATTTCAATAATCTGTATGTCAAATTTCAGTAATAAGGAAGTCAAATTTTAGTAATCAACAAGTTGTACTATTTCTCTCTCTATCTCACTCATTTTTTATCCCTTACACTCCAGACCTCTCTCTCACTATCTCCATCCCTTTATCTGCTCTCTCTCCCTTGAGATCAAGAACTACCCCCTCTCTCTCTCCTTCGCACTCTAATTCGCTCCATCTCACTTCTCTCTTGCTCACACTCTCTCTCTCTCCTTCCTTCTCTACTTCTCTCTATCTCCCCTCTCTCTACCTACCTCTCCTCCATCACTCCCTACCACTCTCTCTATTTCTCTCTATTTCACCTCTACCTCACCTCCCTCTCTCTCCCTCTCTTCCCTATCTACTCTCTATCTCCCAATCCATCTCTCTACCTACCTCCGCATCCATCACACCCTACCAATCTCTCTCTACACCTCTCTATCTGACCTTTCTCTTCCTCCCTACCTCTCCTTCTCTCCCTCATTCTCTCTCTACTTATCTTTTTCTCCTCTCTCCCTCTCTCTACCTACCTCTCCTCCCATCACTCTCTATTTCTCTCTATCTCACCTCTTTCCCTCACCAAATCTCCCTCCCTCTCTACTTATCTATATCTCCCTCTCCCTCTCTACCTACCTCTCCATCCATCACAACTTACCACTCTCTCTCTCTCTCTCTATTAATCTCTATCTCACCTCCCACTCTCTCCATCCATCACTCTCTACCACTCTATTTTCACCTCTCTATCTTTATCTTCTCTCACTCCCTCCCTCCCTCCATCATTCCGTCTCTACTTTTCTCTCTACCTATCCTTCCCTCTCTAATTATCTTTATCTCCCCTCGACCTCTCTCTATCTACCTCTCCCTCCATCACTCTCTCTATCTGTCTATTTCTCTCTCTCTCTCTCTCTCTCTCTCTCTCTCTCTCTCTCTCTCTCTCTTCTCTATTTCATGTCTCCCTCCCACCTTTTCCTTCTACTCTTCCCCTATTCTTTCTCCTCCTCCTCATTTCTTCTTCTTTCTCTTCTCTCTCTCTTTCTCTCTCTCTCTCTCTCCTCTCCTCCTACCATCTCCTCTCTCTTGTAACCTCTACTCAATTATCTCTCCTCTAATCATCTTTATTAACCATCTTCAGCTCTTCCTTCCTCCCTTTATCTCCATCTGTCTCTCATTTTTATTCACATCCCTCTATCACCTCTCCCTCCATCACTCCCTACTATAATCTCTCTATTGCTCTCATCTCACCTCACCTCACCTCCTTTCTCTCCTCCATACCTCCTCCATCTATCCTTCCTTATCTACTCTTTATCTCTCATGTCTCTCTACCTCTCCTTCCTTCTATACTTATCTTTATCTCCCCTTTCCCTCCCTCCCTCTCTTTATCTCCCCTTTCCCTCCCTCCCTCTCTCTCCCAAATCCCTCCCTCCCCCTCTTTCTCTCTCCCCATATGAGGGTTGAGGTTATAGAGTTAAGTGTATAGGGTATATGGATTAGGGTTTATGATGTTAGGTATAAAGTTGAGGGTATAGGGTATATGGATGAAGGATGAGGGTTTAAGGTATAGGGTATATGGATGAGGGATGAGGGTTTAAGGTATAGGGTTGAGGGATAGTGTTCAGGGTTGATGGTATAAGGTTAAGTGTATAGGGTATATGGATTAGGGTTTACGATATTGTGTATATGGTTGAGGGTATTGAGGGATCAGGGGGTGGGAGGGAGATGGATGGGGAGAGAGAGTTATCTAGTTAGGGTGGGAGGGAGAGACCTGAGAGAGAGTTCTTTAGTTAGGGTGAGAGGGAGAGACCTAAGAGAGGGAGAGGGGGTAGGAGGGAGAGACTTGAAAGAGAGATAGAGGGAGTGAGAGATATACCTAAGAGAGAGAGAGATGGAGTGGGATAGGGGGTTGGAACTAAAGCCTAAGAAATAAACCCTAAACCATAAATCTTAAACCATAAACCATAAAAATTAAAGCTTAAACCCTAAACCCTAAACCTTAAATCTTGAACCCTAAACTATAAATCCTAAACCATAAATAGAGAGAGAGGGAGAGATAATGGTGAGATAGAGAGTAGAGAAGGAAGGAGTAAGAGAGAAAGATAGGGAAGGAAGAGAGAGAGAAATATAAAGGGAAGGAGTAAGGTTGGGAGATTGAGAGAGATGGAGAGAGAGGGGGAGAGGGAGAGAGAGGGAGAGAGAGAGGGAAGGAGGGATGGAGTGGAAGATATGGAGAGAGATATAGAAAAAAAGAGAGGAAGAAGGTTGGGATATGGAGAGAGAGGGAAGGAGGAAGGGAGATGTAGAGATGGAGAGAGGGAGAGATAAAGAGAATATATAAGGAGAGATAGGTTTGAGGGCACAAGATTTAATGTAGGGCTTAGGGTTTAAGTTTATGGTTGAGGGATAATGTTCAAGGTTTAGGTTATAAGGTTGAGGGTATAGGGTATAGGGATAAGGGTTGAGGGTGTAGGGTTTAGGGTATAGGGATTGGGATTTATGATATTTGGTATAGGGTTTGGGATAGTGAGAGAGTGGGTGAGAGGGAGAGAGAGGTGATAGAGAGAAAAGTAGAGAG
Source organism: Sequoia sempervirens (assembly GCA_007258455.2). Classification (NCBI taxonomy): domain Eukaryota; kingdom Viridiplantae; phylum Streptophyta; class Pinopsida; order Cupressales; family Cupressaceae; genus Sequoia; species Sequoia sempervirens. The sequence continues at coordinate 184,918,183 of VDFB02252616.1, read as the reverse complement.
TGAAGGAGGAAGGTAGAGAGATTGAGAGAGGAGGGAGGGAGAGAGAGAGGTAGAGAGGGATAGGTTATATGGAGAGAAGTAGAGAGGGAAGGTGGGTGGGAGGAAGGAATAGAGAGAAAGGGGAAGATAGAGAATATTAGAGAGGGAAAGAGGGAGGGAGGGAGGGAGAGAGAGAATTGTGCTTGATAGAGATTAGAGAGGGAAGGAGAGAGTGAGAGATAAATATGGGAGAGAGAGAGGAGGAAGGTGGGGAGATTTGGAGAGAGGGAGAGAGAGGGAAGGAGGGAGGGAGAGGTAGAGATGGAGAGAGGGAGATAGAGAGAAGTATATATGAAGAGACAAAGAGTAGAGAGAGAGAGAGAGAGAGAGAGAGAGAGAGAGAGAGAGAGAGAGAGGAGGAGGAGGAGGAGGAGATATGGGGAAGAAGAGATAGAGAGGGGGGAGGGGGGAGGGAGAAGTAGAGAGGGGGGAGAGATAGGGAGGGAGAGAGAGGAGGGAGGGAGAGAGAGAGTAGAGAGGGAAGGAGGGAGGGATAAAGGGAGAGAGAAGTGCGATAAAGAGAATAAGAGAGAGAGGGGGAAGGAGGAAGGTGGAGAGATTGAGAGAGAGAGGAGGGAGGTTGAGAGATAGGTAGAGAGGGATAGGTTAGATAGAGAGAAGTAGAGATGAAGTTGGTTGATGAAGGAAGAGAGAGAGAGAAAGGGAGGAAGGTGAGAGATTGAGAGAGAGAGGAGGAAGGAGAGAGAGAGGAGAGCTAGATAGAGTGAAGTAGAGAGGGAAGGTGGGTGGGAGGAAGGAAGAGAGAGGGAGGGGGGAGATAAGAGGAAAGGAGGGAAGGAGGAAAGGAGGGAGGGAGGGAGGGAGGGAGGGAGGGAGAGAGAGGTTAGATAGATAGAAGTATAGAGGGAAGGAGAGAATTTGAGAGAGAGGTCTAGAGCATAGGGGATAAACAATGAGTGAGATAGAGAGAGAAAGATGATACAACTTTCCGATTACTGAAAATTGACCTCTTGATTACTAAAATTTGGCATGCTAATTATTGAAATTTGGCTAAGTCTAAAAAATTGTAAGATCTTCCAAAAACTAGAATTTGAATTATAACTCCTAGAGATTTGAAACCACTCTTAAACATCTTGAAACTATATACATGAAATATAACTTAAAGTATAAGAAGGTAAATGTTCATATGTAAATGTCAGCTTACACTTTCATGTATATAGTTTCCCTGAAAGATAACAAGAAGAAAGAGAAAAAAAGAGAAGAAAAAAATTCAGTGTAGACCAAAATGCAAGCATGTTATAACATTATTGCATTATGGTAATGCTTTTTTAAATTCCAAAAATGTGCATTTTTTGAATTCAAAAATGTGCATTTTTTGAGTTCAAAAACGTGCATTTTTTGAATTCAAAAATGTGCATTATTTGAATTCAAAAATGTGCATTTTTTGAATTCAAAAATGTGCATTTTTTGAATTCATAAATGTGCATTTTTTGAATTCAAAAATGTGCATTTTTTGAATTCAAAAATGTGCATTTTTTGAATTCAAAAATGTGCATTTTTTGAATTCAAAAATGTGCATTTTTTGAATTCAAAAATGTGCATTTTTTGAATTTAAAAATGTGTATTTTTTAAATTAAAAAAACCATAACACAAGTGCATTATAAGACACTTGTGTTTTGTCTTGGTAATGACCAAGCCTAGGCTCGATCATTACCAACCGATAACGTGAGTTCATTTTAGTAAAATGCACTTGTGTTTTCACTATTTCATGATGAAAAAGTGAATTGGCCACTTTTTGGCCCCCCATCTTTTTGCACCCACCCACATACTCTTATGATCCAGTGCAAGACAAGGAAGATCAATCTTGGATCTCTGTAATGGAGCTTCATGACAAATTCTTCACCCTACAGAGTCAAAGAGATGAAATGATTAGACAATTTATAAAGTTAAGGGACTTAGTTAAGGAAAAGTATATACTAGTCTTGAGTGCTCTTAGCAATACTTAATAATCTCTCAGAGATAAATCTTGATCCCAATAATTTGGAAGGAGAAGAAACTCTACTAGAACTTGAACTTCTATACAGAATAGTTACTGTAGCAAAGAAATAGTGGGGAGAAGGAAAGTTTGAGTGACAGGACACTTTTCAAAAGCTTCAAGGTTTTGCATCCTCAGGGCAACTATTTATCATGATTTAAAATGTTTTTTATATTTTGATATATATATATATAAATAGAAGGCAATTTTTTTTTGGGTTTCAAGACCTCCTAAGGGGGAGCTTATGAAGTTTTGGCACACCCTTTTCCATTGATATCAAAGGGGGAGAGACAAGTGAAAATGTGAGTGAATATATGAAGTTATATGTGCTACGGTTCATTTATTCACTCTCCTTTTCACTTTTCTCCCCCTTTGATATCAATGGAAAAGGGTGTGCTAAAACTTCATAAGCTCCCCCTTAGGAGGTCAACCCAAAATTTGTTTGCCTTATATATATATATATATAAATCTATATTTTTTTTAAAGTCATGATAAATAGTTGCCCTAAGGGTGCAGAACCTTGAAGCTTTTGAAAAGTGTCTTGCCACTTCGACTTTCCTTCTCCCCACTATTTATTTTCCACAGTAAGTGTTTCACTTCTCTCTTTTCACTTCTCTGCCCCCTTTGATATCAATGGATAAGGGTGTGCCTAAACTTCATAAGATCCCCCTTAGGAGGTCAACCCAATTTTTTTTCCCTCTCTCTCTCTCACTATATATATTAAAAAATGTGCAGTTTTTGAATTAAAAAATGTGCATTTTTTAAATTAAAAAACCATAACATGAGTGCATTATAACACACTTGTGTTTTGTCTTGGTAATGACCAAGCCTAGGCTCGGTATTTACCAACCGATAATGTGAGTTCATTTTAGTAAAATGCACTTGTGTTTTCACTATTTCATGATGAAAAAGTGAATTGACCACTTTTTGGCCCCCCATCTTTCTGTACCCACCCACATACTCTTATGATCCAGTGCAAGACAAGGAAGATCAATCTTGGATCTCTGTAATGGAGCTTCATGACAAATTCTTCACCCTACAGAGTCAAAGAGATGAAATGAGTAGACAATTTATAAAGTTAAGGGACTTAGTTAAGGAAAAGTATATACTAGTCTTGAGTGCTCTTAGCAATACTTAATAATCTCTCAGAGATAAATCTTGATCCCAATACTTTGGAAGAAGGAGAAGAAACTCTATTGGAACTTGAATTTCTATACAAAACACTTATTGTAGCAAAGAAATAGTGGGGAGAAGGAAAGTTTGAGTGGCAAGACACAAAAACATTTTGGGTTTACCTCCTAAGGGGAAGCTTATGAAGTTTTGGCACACCCTTTGCCATTGATATCAAAGGGGAAGAGAGAAGTGAAAAGGGGAGTGAATAAATGAGATTTCCTATTCATGTTATGCATGTTGCAATCAATTACAAAGGGGAGATTGTTGAAAGTTTTGGAAAATCTATCATTGATGATGCAGGTTGGAAACATGAGCATAAACTGCATAATACTACTTGATCCAATGTTTTCATTGGTGTCAACAATGTTATAATCAACTTAGTATGATTTGGAAGTGTTACTGAAGATATGTGTATAGTATTAGTTGGTGTGACAAACATGGTTGTATAGGATATTAACTAAGTGCTTCTACTGACTGCTTTGTGGCTCAATGCATCAATTTTTGGGAAAGCACTCCACCACACTAAGTGATATCGCTATGAGTTTTTAACCATGGTTTGAAGTCTATCAAATTTAGGTAAAATTAAGATTCTGTGAGGTTTTGTGAAATAGTCTGGAAGATATCGTTGATAGAGTTTAAATCTATATATCACAATCATTTCTTTGCTTAGTATACCAATGTGGGAGATTCTACATTTCTTTGAAAAAAATGTTTTTGCATTGGGGCTCTAAAGTTAGACTTATTGATGCCAACTAAATGATAATTTGAAGAAAAATTGAATCTTGAAGTTGCTTGCATGAAGAAGTGTATGAATGATTGAAAACTTTTTTGATTAGGTCCAATTCTTGGCTAACCTAATACATGATATGTGTTGTGAAGATTAAATATATAATGTAGATGTTTGTCTAGGATCTATTTGAGGTCCATGTTGACCTAAATTATGTTTTACATGCTTTTTTTAAGTGTAAAGAGGTTTCTGAATCATGTGTGAAGCTGAAAAAGCTATTTTAAATTGTTTTTGGCTACATCTAATTAGGCTGACCTAATTGATGTATGTGGATGTAATTAGGTATTTATATAGAAGACAATTTTGAGTTGCGATATTGGATGAGAGAGTATAAGTGGAACATCAAGTGTGAGAGGTCTCATATTATGCGAACATGCAAATTTAGAGGTGTGAGATTAGAATAAGAGTAGAATTATTGAGTGGATGCTAAGAAGAGCAGTATTTTGTATTCAGAGCTTCATTGGAATTGAACTCAACACAAGGAAGGTGCATCTTACATAAGTTCACACTTTGGTTGTGTATCCATCTTTGTTTTGTATCTAATTTTGTTTGTGAGCCCTTGTTTAATATACCATATTTGGATATAGTATATTGTGAGCTAATCCTCACCAAAGTTTTTCCCTTTTTGGGTTTTCCACATAAAAATCCCAGTGTTCATTTGTTATGTGGTGTTATAATCTATTTCATGCTTTCATTCATAATTGTAGCTAGATATGTTTTGATTATTGGTTGGATTATGAATAAATGGTTTAAGAGAATACTGATTCACCCCCCTCTCAGTATTTAGGGTGTTTAGTAGAAGGAGCTGACCCTTATAATGCTTAGGAAAGGAAGGAAGTGGGCCAATACATGATAGTGGTGTGGACGAAGGAATAATGACCACTATCTCCAAAGATAGCAATAAAGATATTCTCAGTCAGAGAGGGGAGGAATTTTATGGAGGTATTCTAGCAAAAGTAGGGGAATTGAAGGAAAATTTGACAAAGGAAGGGAGAATGACTGAATAGGGAGCTGTTGCTAATTTACGACTGAGGAAAAAGCACCAATATTTTTCCATCAAAGAGAGGTAATCTTGATGTTGCATTATATTTTTCCCTTTTTTGTTGATTGGTATTTTGTTTGCATGCTCTATCTTGAAGAAATTGAGTATTTTGTTTGTGTTAGATTTGCTTAAAATTGTGCTCTTAATATGTAAAACCCATGGCTCTATATTTGTGTTTTGGTCACTGTTTAGTCGACCCCATATTTTTATTATTAGCCGTACTAGGGGCTGAGCCACCATATTGAGATTTTTTTTTGGATACCTGGCATGCACATGTATCAAGTTTAACACCCATAATAGGTTGGAACCTGCATGCAACATTATCCTTTGTAGCTGTGGTTGTTTGACCTGACCTTTGTTGTTGCATTTCATTTATTAGGGTAATCCCCACCTTGTACATTCTATTTTATTAGAGGGACACTGTATGGTGTTTGACTTATTATCTATGAATCATTAAATGGTCAAACATATATTACTATTTGATGACTACTGTTTCATTAGCACTCTGTGAATGTCTAGCTACTACTAGACGAATGATTATATAATTTTGTTACTGTTGATGGGTGTTTTTGCACACTTTCTCAACACAGGAAATATGTGAATGCACTACCTCTCTTGAAAAGAGACTTCCAACAAGAAGTTGCTGAAAATCACCCCAAGGTCTCTCAGGTGTTAGGTCATGACTTGAATGAAATTCCTTAGTTGATATTTGATGTGATTTTGCTGGTAATCATAGGGTAGACTTACATAGCTGGATGCGAAGTGGATCTTGAAGATTGAAGTTTCTATGATGGGAATTGATGTGTATTTTGTAGAAAGTTCAAACAACAATCTGAAACTCCAATGTTTCCCTAAGTTTTGGCTTTATAATGTGCAATGAACCTTATCATAGGTTACTTCTAAAAACAAGGGGAGAAAAAGAGTAGGGAAGAGGAGAGTTTCCTAGATCAGCAACTAACTATGAACATTGATCATAGAGGTTCTTCTATGGACAACTTCCTTTAAACAAGATTCCACTTAACCAAGAAACCTACAGTATCATGAAATATGTGCTATCTTCTGAGGTCTACATATATTATACTATTCATCCACCATATACATGCATGAATAAAGATAAAAGTTTAAAGCAACTTCAAGTTTTAGCCCAAACTAACTTTACATAGCCATTTACAAGTGACAAATAGCAAAAAGTATGGACTGGGAAGGCATCTACACAACAAAAAATTTCATAACCATAGAACAAAATTACCAAATCTATCTAAACAATCTAAAACCAACTAGAACAACAATATAAATCTAATTAAAACATCTAACTATGGGAGATTGAATCATGAAACATAGAGAGAAACTCAGAAAATGCACCAAAGTCAATGTATTTTCATTAATTTTTTTGCAGGATGTCATTACAATAGCTCAACTCTCCCTTGAAAATGAGAGGAGACCCCCTATTTATAGTGTCCAAAAGGTAGAATGAATGGCCAAGATTAGTTTACATTGTGTGGCCAAGATTAATTACAAGTTAGGGTTCTACCTACCCCACAATATTCAATAATTTAAAATACATCTTTGGTATTTTCTCTATTTTGTCCTCTAGTGACAACATTGTAGCATTTTGTATTCTACTGATTGCCCTTTTGTTGTAGCTACTCTATCAGAGATTCTTCATTAATAATTGGGTTTCCCTCCTGCTTCTTCAAAGCTACATATTCCATGAACTTCAAAATAGCTCTAACTGGGTGAAGGCCCAGGTAGAAAAACTCATGAAATCAGTGGTGACCTCATTTGACATTCCATCCTCCATATTTTTATGGAAATAGGGCTTTGTCTTTTTCGGATCTATCTACACGATAGGCATGCCATACCTTGTCATTAGCTTCAAGTACTGGGCACAATCCACCCTAATATCCTTAACCCATTCAATATTTGGATCTACCTTGTTGAGCACTTGATCCAACCTTTCCTTCCTATTATGAAAGTCCCGCTTCCATACATCCATCAGCCAATGATCGTCCTTCTTGAATGCAAGCTCCTTCTCCCAAGTCGTGCTTGGCAGTTTGACAATAGCCTCAATCTTCAGGCAGGTGGACTGATATCTTGCTGGGAAGTTAGTGCAGAGTTTTTTTGTACTCTTAAGAGATTGTTGGAGATCTAAGAATTTGTTTACTATTCTAATAGCATGACCAATGCCCATGTTTCCGAAATATAAGACCTGCCAGAACCAACTTTCCGTAGTCTTGTCCAGGTTCTTTCTCTTCTCTTGCTTGTCTATTTGCTCTTTTGACAGTAGTTGTGGTAGAGCCATGGACATGGTAAACACTTCCTCCATTGAAGACCTTTGTTGGATGTACACTATCAGATCAACTATCTGCGCCTTAAGTTCCTCTTTCAAAGTCTTATCCCGCTGAATGAGATGCACTATGGTAGTGACAAACTCTTGAAGATGTTCTACTTTCTATTCCTTGGTAGCTGTTCCTAAGTCAACAGTAGAAACATTATAGCTTATTCCTTCTTCTCCTACTACTGGCATGGCTACTTGTACAGTCCCTGATCTAGAGGCATCCATGGTCACCTTTGATATGACCTTAGGTTTCTTATCCTTCTTGGTAGTGATCTGAGCCTTGGCTAGGATAGCCTCCAATCTTGCTCCTGGATTTCTCGGGGCGGGAGCCTTCTTCTCAAGTTGCCTTTCTAGCCATTTGGGCATCTGAGCCTTTTCTTTAGGCAATCCATTGTCATTCTCCTCCCCTTTATTTGTTTGGACTTCTATTTCTTGATTTATGAGAGTCTCTTCCTTTGTTTTAGTTCCTTCTCTCTCTTCCTCATCGGAGTCCCAAGTGAATGTTATGTGCTTGATTGGGGACTTAGTGGGTAGGCATTCTTTGGGACCTTCTTCCCTCTTAGTCTTCTCTCTTTCCTTTAACTAAACTTCTTCATCTTGTTCATTCTTACACACAGCTCCTTAGGCTGTCCAATTTTGAGGCTTTTGTTAGTTTGAACCTCACCTTCAGGTTTGTCCCCCTTTATGTTCCCTTCTTCTTTATGAGGCCGTGACACATCTTCATGTTGTTTCCTCCCTTTTTCTTCTTGTCCTTCGGAGAAAGGACCCTCCTTGTCATGTTCAAAGCTTTCTTCTTGTTGTTCACCTATAGGTAGATCTAAATTTTCTTTTTCTTTGTCATCTTCTTTCCCTTCTTCTTTGGGAGGTGTCCCTTCTATGTCTTCTCCAACATCCTTTAATTTCTAGGCGATTTGCTCAAAATCACCATCAAATGTTTGTAAAATAATTTTGCCACCGAAATCCTCCTCTTCATCTCCACTTTTGAAGATCCAGTTTCTTCTTGTTCATGAACTACCTTGTCAATTTTCCCATGCTCATATTCTAGATGTTCATGGTACTCATTCGCTTCCTCCTCTAATGCTTTTGAAGTTTCGATCTCCTACCTCTCCCATTCCTCAGAGATTTGCATCGTGGCATCCATTGTTGGCAGTTCCGTTGGAGGGTTTTGAGGGAGGGACATTTGTAAGGAAAGCTAGATGAGGAAACAACTCTCCTAACGTCAAAACCTCAGGGAAGAATGCAAAAAATCTTTAAAATTTTACAATTATAGTCCAATTAAGATGCACATTGAAGTAAATAGCAGAAACAGAGAATTAGACAAACACAGATGAACACCAGATTTACGTGGGAAAAACCTTACAGGAGAAAAATCCACCACACCAAGATAAGTCACCTTGTATTATAGTAACAAAATATTACATACAGAGTTCTGACTTATCTTTCTGATGCTAGATTACAACAGTTTTTACAATGATCAAACTTGTTACAGAACATTCACGTTACAACCTTCACAGAATAGAATTCATCCACTAATACAATTCAAACTGATACAAAAACTATTGATCGAACCAACTGAACCGATCATAATCTGCAATCACAGAGTATAACCATGTTGCTCCTGTCTATCGAGCTTCCTCTCAGTAACGGCCGCAACAGTCCAACTGCTAGCGGTTCCCATTCAGCTCCTCTGATTGGTCCATGAGACACCACATAGGAAAGTCAAATAGTCAAGGAGACATTCAAAAGAGTTCGCATATTGGTGAGACACAAGAAGTGTCTCCCTGATGATCAAAATGCTTCATATTGATATCAACATAGGTTCCAATATTCGACAGGACAAAATAGCGAATGCCATAAGTTATCCCGAAACTACTGATATCCATTTCATTCCTATCGACAAGAGATTCCTCATCGGCAAGATGTTTTACTGAGCTTCACATGTTGCATCGAGTTTAGTTTTCTATCGGTGAGACATACCACTCTTTCCAAGACCTTCCACTGAGTCTCCTTACGTTACACCGAAGCATCCACTAGTCGGCGAGACTCATCACTTTCGCTAGGAGATCATACCGAGTCATTAAGGGTTATACTAAAACATTCAACATTTGGCAAGACATACCACTTTTTCTAGATCATACCGAGGTTCCATATGTCACATAGACATGAGTGTTCTCATTGGCCAGACAATCGGCTTTCGCCGGGACATCCCAACGAAATCTCAAGGTTACTCCGAAGTGTTCACAAGTCATACCGAGCTCCAATCACCAGTCGGCAAGACTCTACCTCTATCGCTAAGATCTCACACCGAGACCAAAGAATTTCTTCGAAGTGATCAAAAGTTGGCGAGACTAAGCAACTATTGCCAGGAGTTTATAACGAAACCCCCGAGATACCCTAAAGACACCAAAGTGTAACTGTTCGGAAAGACTTACCACACATCGGTAAGACATCTTACCGATAGTATTCCTTTCGGCGAAGTCTCTCCGATGTACAATGTGAGTGGCCTGTCGGCCAAAGATCTCCACGCGGTAAGAGGTCACATTGAATACAACATGTCACACCGAATACACCAATGTGTAACCATTCGGCGAGACATCTGCAAGGTCACAACGATCTGTTCAAAACATAATGTTTCAAAGCTGCTAGTCGGCAAGACATAGAATGTGTCACACCGACTTGGCTCCAATAGAGGTTACAACCTATGATGATTGAGGCATATTTCCAACAACATTGGCGAGAACCTATGCCAGGGTAGCCTAGATGGTGGGATCCATTAGTACTTGGGAAATCTCAGAGGGGATATTTTGCATGTGCCGCTAGAATGCCTCTGGAAATGTGAGCATGGGCATTGGTATTGTTGCTGCTTTTAGCTGAAGCGATGCAGTGGGAGACATGGAGGCAAAGGAAAGTAGATAAGTTGTGGACGAAGAAGAATCAATCATCACAACTTTCCCAACTGGTGGAGAAGAGGCAAGGTGGACCGAGATGTCCATCGTAGGCGGAGAAGTAGCAACAATAGCTTGTGAGATGGATGGAAGGGCAACAACAACAGAGGTAGCCAGTGGAGACTTAGGTGGAGCAACCTCCATATCTTCTCCCTCATGCAGTGGATCTTCCTATATACTGGGCACTATAGTGGTGTCGCCCAAGCCATTATGTCTCTTGGAGGACTCACCCTCTAAGGCCTTTCTAGCACACACCTTTGGGTTCGGCTGCTGCTCATTGGTCTTTGTCCTTTTCTTTGATCTCGTGATGCATCGTCCTCTTGTTCATCCCAATCTATTGCTAGCAATGGCAAGTTGGGGACTCCATTTTACCTGGGGTCCATTACGATGCTTTCATCTTCTTCAACTTAGTCAGGTATAGGAAATATATTCACCCTTTTTACAAAGTACATGGTCATTCGCATGTAGTGCCTCGTGCACACCTCCCTATCATCTTTGCAATGTTCCCAAAAATATTCCACATGATGCAAATGGGCGTACTCCGGTCCTAGTGCTTTGCTTATGTTCCCATACAGGTCCATTCATGGGTGAGAAATGTGTAGGTGAAAATGATATTCTGCTAGTTCCTTCTCTAAGTTCCCTACACATTGAGAGGTTTGCAATTTTTACATCCCTCAGTCGAAAGAAAGGGGATAAGGATCCCTACCAAATGCTTACTGCTGAGAAGAGAATGTACATGTCATAGCTGGAGAGAGAGTTCTAGCAATATAATCTGGTCATTGGGATACCGGGGAAGCTTATTCAGCCTATTTGTGTAACCTTTGGCATGAATGTAGGTGAACTTAGGGTATTCAATAAACAAGAAGGCATATTATTTCAAGAATGCCCTAGCACTGTGAGAAATTCTCTGTTCAAAATCCCCTACAAGTAGCCTAATGATGTGGCTCACGAAGGTGTCATTCACCCTACAATAATCTTTCTTAAAATTCCTGAACTGGAGCTAGGGGTATCAGTCATAAAATTTTAGCTTTCATCCAGATTCCTTGTCAGGTGCCTTGAATAGTCCACTATACTGCCTCTGCTCAACTAGTGAGTAAACAAGGTAGGAGGTCATGCAAAATTTAGAGGTCTTCTTGACATTCATAAACATCTCTTGGAAGCAGTTGCTTATTATTCCCCTTAGTAGAATGAGGCATTTGTAGTAACATCCTCCTTTCCATAAAGAATCTATTCTACAAAGTATACCATCCACTCCTTAAAATAAACATCAGTGGGAAGGCCCATTACTCTACTCAATAGTCACCAAGTCATGATAAACTTTGTGAAAGTTGATATAGAAGATTTCTTGAGGAACCTTCGCAACGCTGCCCCTTTTATCCTTGAGCCAGTATTGGTTTATGAGTTTCTTACAACCACCTGGGTCTTCATCCCACATTGTTTTACATTCCTCTATGGTTGGAAGCTCCATTATCTCAAAGGTAGGGATGTGAAAGGTCTTCGTTATTGCCTCACCAGACACATCAGGTAGAATGTTTCCTTCCTTATCAACTATTGTTCAAGTCTTAGGTTGATATACCTGCCTACATGCCATTACCAGCTCAGGAGCGATGAGGGATGGAGGAAAGCTTGCCACCTTAGCAATTTTGCTGGTTCTGATCAATCTCACATTCTTCATGGTTGAGCTGACTCTAACCCTTTGCTTGAATTCATCATTATTGACTTGCCCAATATTGGTGTCTGTGATTTCCTTCTAGTCTGTAACGACCTTTGAGTGCAAAGGATCCCCTTGGAACTAGAACTTCATTTGGTCCTTATCCTCTTTTCCTTGAGGAACTCTAGCTGATTTCTTCCCTTTGTCCTTCTTTGTGGCTTCTCCTGAGGATCTTGCACCCGATTCCATATATCTTGCAAACAAAGGTATGATGAGCACAATCAATCATGAAGATGTAAATGTGAGCCAAAATCTCATGGATGAAGCCAACTTAGACAATGTATCATTCCAAAAACCAAGCATTTTCTTCAAGATGCTGTTAGTAGTTTTCTAGAGGGAATTTGGTCAAACCGGGCCCAAGGGGCCAGACTTCCTTGGCAAGAATGTTGTTTTGAAGGGTGAATAGGGTAGGGAAATCCATGTGGTCTCTCCCGATCTTAGATTTTGATGGTTTGAAAGGTTCATGTAGGAGAGGCCTAAATTTAAGCACGTGGGTCGTGATTGGTTTTTAAATTGGAGGTCATTTGGATCCTTATTGGAGCATCTAAAGGTGCAAGGCAGGAAAGCCGTCCATGGCTCGCCGTTTGGAGCAACCGAGACCTGGGAGGTAGAAGGGTGGTCGGAGTACCTCTTAATCACTTAAATGTTTGGGTCTTAAGGGCTGGGAAGTTGTCAGAGAATAGCCGTTTAAAGACGGTGAGCGTTGAGCAAAAGTTCGGCGGGGGCAGCCCGGTGGATTAGACCCGCCATCATGTTTGGCCCTCAAATTTTCTTGTTAGGTTTTTTTTAGAGTGATTAGAGGGATGAGCCCCAGAGGTTGGAAGGAAGGGTTGGATTTTCCCTTGGAATCAACAAAGGAAAGATGGAGTCCCGTGGGCGACACTCCAACGGAGTGGGCCCAATGAAGGCATATGCATTTGAGTTTCATCATTTCATCATCGTGGAAATTGGAGGCTCGAGGTTTGGAAGGTAGAAGGTAGTTGAATGAAGGCCGTTCAAAAAATGGTGAAGCCATCACGAAAGTACGCAGATGAAACTCTACGATCTGGGACCTAGATGACTCAAGGAAGCATTTCATTTTGTTTTCTTAGCTCAGATGGTAAAGGTCAAGATGGACTCCGAGGCCTAGGCAGACAAGGCCAATTCACCATTCGAAACATCGATAGTGACGTGGTGCCCTGGGGATGGAAGCTCGCAGGAGTGGGCTCGGGAAGCAAGGATGGAGGCTGACATTTTCAAAGTTGCTTAAGTCCTAACGACAATTCGTCGAAGGAGGTATGAGGTCTCAGGCTCAGGGAGACATCCCGTCGTTTGAATGTCAGATGATTTTAAAGTTTTCAAGGAGGTAACGTGGAGGCTTGGGTCCGGAGGGCACAAATGCTCTGTGTGAAGAATAGCACCGAAAGGGTAAAGTTCTAGACTTGGATTTAGCGTAGTCTTGTAGGGTTCCTATCAATTTGTCAAAATGAGTTTTTTAGGTGTTTTTTTCATCTACCAAATGGATGCATTTTAACCTAGTTTCTCCTATCACTCAAATGTGAAATCATCAAAAAATGTGGTGGGAGGGTAGACGAAAAACCTACCTTAAGAACCTGATGGCGGAGACCACTAAATTCTTAGGGAACCAGCCAATGGAGGCAACAGATGCGGTAGTGACATGAGTTGAAGGCGTTGGATCTTGTTTGTCAACTCTGAATACTCCTTTGGCTATCCTAACATTGTGAAAATGATAGGTTGGGCTAGATATTTATACCTTTAATTAGCATTTAATACACCCATAAATGCTCGTATGGAGGATGAGTGAGTTGGTGGGTTCAAATCCCTGGGCAGCGGCAGGAGGTTTGGGACCTGGACACCGGGAGGACGCTACTTGGCGGCCATTTCAAAGTTGTTTTGGGGACCATTTGTGAAGGAGAGTCCTAGGAAGAGAAGTTTGGTGGAGCAGGCATGGCTCAAACAAAAGATAGTTAATTTTCAACGCAATTCGAGAGGACAACATCCACAAAGCTGGGACCCGAGGCATGGGAAGGCGGAGGCCTTTAGCCATTCTGGGACAACAAACACACAATGGAAACCCGATGAGGGAAACTCGAGGGGTCAGGTCTGGGAGGTCCCAAGGCCGCTGACAGAGGCAAACTGCCAAAGGAACTTTGTAAGGGCCTAGGACTTAGCAAATTTGGGGGGGATAAAGCATGGTCAATTTAATACAAGACATTAGAGGCACGTTGACCATATAGGACACCAAAATAGGGGCACACAAAATGAGGCGGTGACAAAATAACTCAGAAAGGTGAAGAAAAGAGAGGGTCCCCGTTCTTAATGAGGCATGTGTGCTGAGGGCACAACAAATGGCGACTCTACTGGGAAACGCTCCCAAGTGTTCTGAGGGTAAGTGTTCATTCTGAACCTAGAATCTCTGGTTTCATAGACTAGGGGCTGACATCCAAACGTGAACTAAGAGAATAGGGTCCTTAGTTGGATCAACCTACATACATCTCAAAGGTGTGCGCTTGGTGGATTCATTTCTTTTCCATAGAAATCATGACAAGCATAGGCTAATCAAACAAAACAAGCTACATAAATCTTCCAACACCAAAAGTAACCTGGACATTTCCTTGCTACTAGTCAGGTGTCCATAGCCTCGACAGGGTTGTCCCTATGACCCCACAAATATTACTCTACTGCCAGCCAGACGTCTATAACCTCAGTAGAGTTATTCACATTCCCATATAGTTGATTAATTTCAGTATCTTCTTTCTCTTCTTTTGTTTTGATATTTCTTTATGAGCTTTATCTTTTGTTCAACCGTGTAAGCACTGAAGTCTACAATGGGTTTGTGAACCACAATGATCACTGGAGAGGACTTTAGATTTTTCACTCACCAAACTATTCTAGCAACAATTGCACAATCCTTTGGAATAATTAATATGCATGGGGTCACAATGACAACCCCACCAAGGATTGAGTTTTAAAACAAAGTTTAGATGAGGAAATCACTCCTAGGCAGCTTTTAGGGACCAATAGTTTAGAATGAGTGTTTAGCCAAAGAATACTAAGGATAGACAACAAAGTGCACCATTCATTGAACAAGCATGGCCACTGCTTCAACCCAAAATAGCTGGGAGATAGGAAAAACAAAATGATACTAGACAACAAAATGAAAACAAACTGAAAGGTAACCTACTCTAACCTATGTACAAATATTCACAAAGAGCAGCTCAAATGAGCTTAGGCTTGGAAATAATGCTTCAAGTGCTACCCATTGACTGACAACAGGACATCCTCACCAGTAAGGGTCTTTAAATGGAAAAAATTGTCTCCTAGGATTTTAGCTATCTAAAAGGGTCCAAGCCAAAGCTTGTCGAATTTGTTATGTCCCCCTTTCTTTTCATGGGCCTTGTCCTAGTACAAGACAAGATCTGCGATTCTAAAGGCCTTGTCTTGGCTTGATGATTGAACTAGTGTTTGACTACTCCCTGGTGTTTGGAAAAAATTTCTATGGTGCAGTCTCGTACTTCTTCTAAATGCAAGAGCTCAACTAACCGAGCTTCTCTACAGTCTTCTCCCTCGTAAAAGTTGTTCATAAACTGGAGGGTGGGGATTTTAAGGTGGATAGGAAATATGGGCTCTAAACTGTAGATGAGGTGAAAAGGAGAATCACCAAGGGCAACCTTTTAGCGAGTGTGGTCCACCCAAAGGGTGAAGCGGAGCTGGGTATGCCAGTCCTTGGGATTCCTATCTAGCAATTTTTTGATCATGGTGATCAGGTTCTTGTTTGTGTATTCTTGGATGAAAATTTAAGGGCTATACCATAGTCGAAGGCCCAACCAACAAATTTTAATGAAGAAAATGCAAGTCCATTATCACACACTAATACATAAGGACAACCAAAGCGATTTAAAATGAAACTTTCCAAAAAAATTGTAACTACTTTAGTTATGCATTGCCTACATGCAATTGTCTCCATGCATCTGGTGTAATAATCAGTAGTGGTAAGACAATACCAATGTCCCACATATGATGGAGGGCTTACTGGGCCAATGAAATCAAGACCCCATTGCGCTAGTAGCCTCACCTCCAGAATAGGTTGCAAAAGTACAACAACATTCTTTTCCTTGATAGTGGCGGTCTGGCATGTGTGACATGAGTAGACATGGCTATGAGCATCCTTGAAGACTGTCAGCTAGTAATATATAGCTCTTAGTATTTGATGTGTGGTAGAAGGTCCAGATCTATGACTAGTTCCAAACTTATCATGGAACTCCTTTAGGACTCGATTTGCTTCGTCTTTTCCAAGGAATTTTAAGTAGATACCTTCATGATTTCTCTTGTACAAAATGGATCCTTGTAGCATGAAACTGTTACTTTTTAGCTTGAGAGCATGTTTTTGGACTCCCTATAAGTGAGGTGGGAACTTGTGATTCAACAAATAATAAATGACATCCTCGTACCATTCGCCTGGAGAAACATCTTCCAGTTGGTATTGCTGCATAGTGAGTTTTGGTCCTGCTTCTACTGTAGTTTCAGTGATTGTTTGGGAAAGCACTTGTCCTCTCACCAATCTCATTGGTTGAATTTACATATTGTATTCTTGCAGCAACATGACCCATTTGGCTCTTCATTCACCCAATTCATTTTGCATGAGCAAAATTTTCATGGCTGGGTCAGGAACTATGGTGAACACTTTATTACATAGGATGTAATGTTTGAATTTCTTCACTCCCCTAATGAGGGAATATGCTTGTTTTTCTATGTTGTGGTAGCGTAACTCAACATCTTTCAAAGGAGAACTCATGAAGGTGATTAGACACTCGTTCCCCCCATCATCTTTCTGAGTGAGAATGTTGGCACATGAATGTTATGAAGCAAATGAGTAGATGTAGAATGACTTCAGATAGTCTGGGTTGACCAACACGGGTGCTTCAACAATTACTTGCTTAATTTCTTCAAAGGACTACTTCACTTAAGGAGTCCACTCAATCTTGGCATCTTGCTTCAACATGGCATTGAGGGGCTTAACAATTTCAGCAAAGCCCGTGATGAATTTCCTCACGAAGTTGATCTTCCCAAATAAATATTTCAGCTCCTTTTTACTGCCCGATGGTGAAATCTTCAATAAAGATTGGATGCATTTAGGGTCTATGGAAATTCCCTACTTAGAAATGATATGCCCCAACAACCTCCCTTTAGTCACTCCGAAGATGCACTTCTTCGGATTAAGGGAGACTCCAAACTTCCTACACCTTTGAAAGACCTTGCATAAATCAGAGACATGATCACTCCATTTCTTAGATAACATAGTTAAATCATCCATGTAGATGATTATGCACTTCCCAATTAGATCCTTGAAGGAATTATCCATGGCATGTTGGAAAGTGGTGCCAACATTAATGAGCCTAAAGGGAATTCTTCTGTAGGCAAAGGTCCCCCAATTGGTGGTGAATGCTGTCTTGTGGCGATCTTCATACGACACCATAACTTGGTTATATCTAGAGTACCCATCAAAGAAATACATTATTTGCAAACCATTAACAATCTACAGTACCTCATCCAATGAAGGCACCAGGTAGTTGTCCTTCTCTAAGTCTTTGTTCAAATTGTGGAGGTCTACACAAAATCTAATTTCCCCATTCTTTTTTCTGACTGGGACCAAGTTGGCCACCCATGTAGAATGCCTAACTGGGAAGATAATTCTGGCTAAAAGTAATTTCTACACCTCTTTGTAAATGATGGGTTCTAGCAAGGGGTTGATAGGACACGACCATTGGTGGAATGGCCACACTTCTATCTTGAGAGGGATGGTGTGCGTGATGATAAAGGTGTTGTAAGTTTTAAGGTATTCATAGCTCCATGCCACCACATCATGATACTTCCATAAAGCATCCACAATCCCTTTCTTTTCCTTTGTAGTACATACTTTTCTAATAAAAACATTTTTTATCTCCTTGGTAGTTCCGAGGTCATGAGCATCACATTGGTTGCTTATGGATTCCTTCTTCGTTTAACGATCCTGATATCTGATCTAATCTAAGTCAAAAATGCACTCTAGCTAAACCATCCCTCAAGGAATTGTGTTGGTCTTGAGGTTGATTACCCCCTCTATGTCCAATTCAGCTTCTTTTGGATCAACTTCATCAATTATTTGGGTGGAAAAGACATTAGATCTCATGATGAACTTGAGGATGTGCTTATCATCATTGAAGACTCGAAAGTGAGTAACATTATCCAGAACAGACGGTGTAGAAGTTAGCTCAACAGTGAATTTCTTGAGACCTGACAAGGATAGGGGTTGCAATGTGCTGGCTGCTTGAGCCAAAGCATCAGCTGTGTGGTTTTGAGCATGAGGGATCAACTATATATTGAATGCATCTAGCCCTTCTAGGAGATCCTAAAGCCTATGCCTATAGTTTTCTAATCTTTTTTCATGATAGGAATACAGTTTTCTGACTTGTTTAACCACTAGCTCAGAATCACCGAAAACTTGCAACATTTTAACATTTTTCTTCAAGGCCATCAAAAGGCCATGAACTAAAGCCTCATATTCCACTACATTATTGGTGCAATATAATTGAAGTCTATGGGCAGCGAAATAAGACTTACTCGTAGGGATGATAAGCTTGAATCAAGCGCCAACCCCTTTGAATTGGATCTGTCGAAGCGTAAAATCTAGAATTTGGAAGGTTCTTTGGCATTGAGGCCACTAGGGTGATTATTTCCTTTAGAACGTGAGTTGTCATTTATGACTTCTAAAGTAGATAATGGCTTGGTATGGTGGAGGGTTGGCTGCTCTAATGGCGTTTCCTTAGAAGTGGCTAATTTATTGACGTGTTCTACTACTGTTTGGCATAGGAAACATTCAAATTCAAAATGAGCTGCTTCATGCACCCTACACCAATTTGGGAGCAAGAGCTCTTGGAAATTCATTCTTGTACACAAGCTGAGCTGATTTTGTATGCACTTCTCCATAAAATCCCAGAATCCATCCAACAATCCCAAAGTGTTATCCTTAGGAGTTTCCTCATCATCGGCTTCTACCAACATCTCTGTGCTTTGAGGTGTATGGGTTAAATCAATTGGAGGGCTGCATTGTATTAGTAGGACCTCAACCACCATCCCTTCTTCTTGAATCTCTTCCTCTTCTTGATAAGCAAAGGGACAATAATTCCCCAACTCAATTTTAGAAAATAACACCTCATTCAAGTTGTTATATTCAGTGATCATGTACTTCATGCATGGCTCTTGATCTATGCAAATCTGGTTTGGAAGTCCCTTCCATGGTAGCCACATGTGTGAGAAATCCATAGTAGCATATCCATTTGAGGCGTGGGTGAAGTCATGTCCCAAGATAATTCCATACGCCTTAGGGATATCTGCAACTTGGATGTCAATGACTTGTTGCACCCTCGGGTCGATGAGAATTTGCATTGGGATCCAATTCATTTCTCCCACAATGTTTATCTCAGTTTTGTCCAATTGAGTCACCTTTTTCTTTGAAGGTGTGGGAGTAATCCCAAGGGCTTTGCATACCGCCAAAGGCATGGCATTGGCTGATCCTCCAGAGTCAATCAAAAAATTGTGTAGATTTTTGCCAAATATCCAGATGGTCGTGAGGAAGGGTGGCATTTCCAATTTCCCTTGGAAGAAGCCCATAAGCATATCCACTTGGGCAACCTATTTTTTTTTTTATCACCAGTCTTATCCTTAGATTTCCCAGAGGGCAGATCCCTGGGGATCTGCCTATGGTTTTGATTAGATTCTTTGGTAGGTTGCTTACCCATAGGCTGATTGGGGGGAGTATCCTTCTTTCTCCCAATGATGTCTTAGGTCACAGGTTCTTGCCTGGGTTCTTCAAAGGTGACCCTTTTTTCTGATGTTTCCTACATTGCTTTAGGAAACGTAGTTCCATTAAGTACCCTAAAGAAGGCATGCCTTACAATAGGGACTTTGAGTAGTTCAAAGGAAAATAGACTAAATTTTACTTTCTTGAATTCCTCTACCACATATTCACCCATTTGTTCAATGTACGAGTCAAAGGATCAACCTATGGTAGAGCTAGCAGGTTTAGCTTTCATTTGACTTGACTGGTTTTGGGATTGGCCTTAAGGTTGATTTTGTGACTATTTTTGAGGTTGATTTTGTGACTTATCCCTATTGAAGTATTGGGTGGGCACATGGGGAAGGCCAAGATTATTGCTAGCATTCAGATCAGGCGGGGTGCTAAAATTATTTGGCAAGGTAGAAGTAGTAAAGGGTCCACCTGCCTGCCTATTCCTAAGGAAGTAGGGAGTTGTTCTTTGGTGGAACATATGAACTTCATCTACATGTGGCTCTTCCTCATCTACTAGACCATTGTCTACTAAATCGAAAAGCTGAGATAAGGTTTCTTCGTTACTTACCTCTTGTATTTCATTCTTGATGGGTGTAACCTCGGTTGTAGGCTTGTTGTAGTTGCTGTGCATGAAGGGAGCTAGATTGACCATGAGGTAGGAAGAGTCATAAGGCTTAGATGGGATGTTGTCTCTGCAACTGACACTATCAACAACATTTTGGACCTCCACTTGAAAAATTTCTGTGGCTGTCTAGATTTTAGGACAATCCAACTGAGAGTGTTTTCTTGTCTTGTGAATCTAGCACCATCTAGATAGAGTGGCCTCAGTGAGATACACTCCATTGGTCATATTTTCATTGCTAGTAGGTTGATCTAGAGGAGTAAGAACACCATTGTTATTGGGTCTCATATTCCACATGCGATTCTGCCTCTGGGGAGGTCTCCTCTCAAATTTCTGACTTGAATTCTTCCCTCTATCGTAGTTTTGCCCAGAAGAGGTGTTGGCTTCATGGTTATCCCTACCATCCCTATTATCTCTGCTATCCCAAGTAAGGTTAGCATGAAGGTTTCATTGGGAGGTCTGCAGCTAATTATTTTGATTTCTCAGGTGGGTCATCTTTGTAGACATTTTCTTTATCATTTTCATTAGCTCCTCCAATTTGTTCTTTTCGGTGTTACTTGGCTGTGACAATTGATTTTGGAGAAAGACAGGTGGGGCCGTCAGCTGGTTTTGATGTGCTAGAGGGAATTCTGGTCCCAACAGGTATATTGGTGCTTGCAGCTACTGAGAGTATACCTGCTGCTATTGGAGAGCCTGAGGGTAGACTTGCTGTTGTTGAGGCTATAAGTAAGAAGGGACGAGGGGCACCTGATTCATTGGCTGTCTGAGATGTGGGACAATGGGAAGTTGTGACACTCAGTTCATAAGAGGTGTCTGATGAGCGAATGCTTGGTTGAGTCCCTGAACCTACATCAGATGAGCTACTAGACCCAAAGAGGGCAGCAAACCAAAAATATTCTGTACCAAATTTGCATTGGCGATGACAGCCTCTGCATAGGAAGCTATCAATGTGGTGAGCACCTGGTGCATCCTCTTTACCAATGCAGATGTGAGATTATCTAATGTTGCATAGTAGACAGGAAGAGCTATAGTGTCATTGTGCACATCTGGATCCTGAAGTCTTATAAAGGCATGATGGAAGCGATCATTAAAAGAACCGATTGGTTCATTAATCTCTCTTCGAACGGACATGAACTGCCGGTACAGCTTTGAAGGGCTGACTAGAATTTTATATTTCTATAGAAAAGCATTCTTCATGATGTCCCATGAGGTAATGGTCTCTCTCGACAAATTGATATACCAATATAAAGCCTTCTCCCCCAACAAATATGAAAAGAGGTGGCATGCAACATCTTCATGATCAATCTACATATCTTTGATTGTTGTTTCAAATATCTTGATGTGTTCTTTTTCCATCATTTGCATGTCACGATTGAAATTTGTGCAGAAGCCGTTTGGATTCTTGGGTATGTCATGATAAGCATTGGAGTGCAATGGTGAAGGATTTTCCACCAACCAAGCGATGAAGGGAAGCGAAGGTGGTACCTATTGTTGAGGAACAGTAACCCAGAGCTGTAATTGTTGTAAGATAGCAACCTAGGACTGTACCTAGGTCATGGCTATTTGGATTGTGGTTTGGACCTAGAGGGCAAGAAAAGAGGTTACTTCTTGGTTTCTGAAAGGTTGAGGTTCAGAGGCTATCGGGACAACACCCTGAACTTGGAAGGCAAGGAGAGAGACAGTTCTCTAGCTACTGGATGGATGAAACCCAAAGGTAGTTTGGAGTGGTTGGGTGGAGGATGAATGAGAAATGAAGGAAGGTGAAGGTGGAACAGAAGTGGAAGATATGGAGAAAGAGGAAGAGGAATAGTCCCCTCCCTTAGTTCGTTTAACCCTAGTAAGGGGCTGCAGCTCTTGCAGTTCTCCTTTCTTTCATGTAGACCTTAAAACTCTTTGAAACCTTTCAGGGGAGAACAATCAAATTCAATCTAGCTTAGCAAGGCCCTCCTTCTAGTGCCTGTTCTATTGATGGGTGTTTTTACACACTTTCTCAACATAGGCAGTACGCAAATGCACTACCTCTCTTGAAAGGAGACTTATGACAACAAGTTGCTGAAAATCATGCTAAGGTCTCTTAGGTGTTAGGTCATGACTTGCATAGAATTCCATAGTTGATATTTGATGTGATTTTTCTGGTAATCATAGGGTAGACTTACATAGCTGGATGCGAAGTGGATCTTGAAGATTGAAGTTTCTAAGATGGGAATTGATGTGCATTTTGTGGTAGGTTCGAACAACAATCCAAAACTCCAATGTTTCCCTAAGTTTTGGTTTTATAATGTGTAATGAACCTTAGCATAGGTTACTTCTAAAAAAAGGGGGAAAAAGAGTAGTGAAGAGGAGAGTTTCCTAGATCCGCAACTAACTATGAACAGTGATCATGAAGGTTCAACTATGGACAACTTCCTTTAAACAAGATTCTACCTAACCAAGAAACCTATAGTATCATGAAATCTATGCTATCTTTTGAGGTCTGCAAATATTTTGACATTCATCCACCATATACATGCATGAATAAAGATAAAAGTTTAAATTATCTTCAAGTTTTAGCCCAGACTAACTTTACACAGCCATTTACCAACAACAAATAGCAAAAAGTATGGACTGGGAAGGAATCTACACAACATAAATTTTCATAACCATAGAAAAACATTACCAAATCTATCTAAACAATCTAAAACCAACTAGAACAACAATGTAAATCTAACAAAAACATCTAACTATGGGAGATTGAATCATGAAACATAGAGAGAAACTCAAAAAATGCACCAAAGTCAATGTATTTTCATTAAAATTTCTATAGCATGTCATTACAGAAACTCAACTCTCCCTTGAAAATGAGAGGAGACCCCCTATTTATAGTGTCCAAAAGGTAGAATGAATGGCCAAGATTAGTTTGCATTGTGTGGCCAAGATTCATTAAAGGTTAGGGTTCTACCTACCCCATAATATTCAATAATTTAAAATAAATCTTTAGCCTTTTCTCTATTTTGTCCTCTAGTGACAACACTGTAGCATTTTGTCTTTTGCTGATTGCCCTTTTGCTGTAGCTACTTTTTCAGGGATTCTTCATTAATAATTGGGTTTCCCTCCTGCTTCTTCAAAGCTGCATATTCCATGAACTTTAGAATTACCGGCTGGAGTTTATCCACCTCCAAAATCTTGGATCGTAGCAATTGGTAACTCCACTCCTTGGAGCTATTTGTAAGCTTTTCCCAGTCTTCGTCATACCTGGCAGTGTGGTCTCTAAATAGCTCTGACTAGGTGAAGGCCCAGGTGAAAAAACTCATGAAATTGGTGGTGACCTCATATGACATTCTGTCCTCCATCTTTTTATGGAAATAGGGCTTTATCTTTTCTAGATCTATTTGCACGATAGGCATGCCATACCCTATCATCAGCTTCAAGTATCGAGTGCAATTTTCCATAATTTCCTTAGCCCATTCAATATTTGGATCCACCTTGTCGAGCACCTACTCCAACCTTTCCTTCCTATTTTGAAAGTCCTGCTTCCATACATCCATCAGCTAATGATCGTCCTTCTTGAATGCAAGCTCCTTCTCCCAAGTTGTGCTTGGCAGTTGGAGAATAGCCTCAATCTTTGGGTAGGTGGACTCATATCTTGTTGGGAAGTTGGTGAGGAGTTTTTTTGTACTCTCAAGAGACTATTGGAGATCCAAGAATTTGTTTTCTATTCTAACAACATGACCAATGCCCATGTTTCTGACATATAAGACCTGCTAGAATGAGCTTTCTGTTGTCTTTTCCAAGTTCTTTCTCTTCTCTAGCTTATCTATTTGCTCTTTTGACAACACTTGTGGTGGAGCCACGAATGTGGTAGGAACTTCCTCCATTGAGGACCATTGTTGGATGTACGCTATTAGATCAACCACCTGCGCCTTAAGTTCCTCTTTCAAAGTCTTATCTTACTGAATGAGATGCACTACAGTAGCAATGAACTCTTGAAGATGTTATACTTTTTGTTCCCTAGTAGCTATTCCTAAGTCAATAGTAGAAAAATTATAGCTTATTCCTTCTTCTCCTACTACTGGCATGGCTACTTGTACAGTCCTTGATCTGGAGGCGTCCATGGTCACCTTTGATATGACCTTAGGTTTCTTATCCTTCTTGGTAGTGATCTACACCCGAGTTAGGATAGCCTCCAATCTTGCTCTTGGATTTCTCGGGGCGGGAGCCTTCTCAAGTTGCCTTTCTAGCCATTTAGGAATCTGATCTCTTTCTCTAGGCAATCCACTGTCATCCTCGTGCCCTTTCTTTGTTTGGACTTCTATTTCTTAATTTCCAAGAGTCTCTTCCTCTGTTTTAGTGCCTTCTCCCTCTTCCTCATCAGAGTCCTAGGTGAATGTTATGTCCTTGATTGGGGACTTAGTGGGTAGGCATCCTTTGGGACCTTCTTCCCTCTCAGACTTTTCTCTTTCCTTTTCTTCAACTTCTTCATCCTATTCATTCTTACGTACATGCTCCTCAGGCTGTCCAATTTTGAGGCTTTTGTTAGTTTGAACCTCAGCTTCAGGTTTGTCCCCCTCTATGTTCCCTTCTTCTTTATGAGGTTGTGACACATCTTCATGTTGTTTCCTCTCTTTTTCTTCTTGTCCTTTAGAGAAAGGCCCCTCCTTGTCATGTTCAGAGCTTTCTTCTTGTTATTCAGTTGTAGGGAGCTCCACATTTTCTTCTGCTTTGTCATCTTCTTGCCCTTCTTCTTTGGGAGGTGACCCTTCTACCTCTTCTCTAATGTCCTTCAATTTCCAGGCCATTTCCTCCTCGAAATCACCATCAAATGTTTGTATAATAATTTTTCCACCGACATCCTCCTCTTTATCTCCACTTTTAGATGATCTTGTTTCTTCTTCTTCATGAACTACCCTGTCAATTTTCCAGTGCTCATATTATGGATGTTTATGGTACTCATCCGCTTCCTCCTCTAATGCTTTTGAAGTTTCGGTCTCCTGCCTCTCCCATTCCTCAGAGATTTGCATCATGGTATCCATTGTTGGTAGTTCCATTGGAGGTTTTGAGGGAGGGATGCTAGCCAAAACCTATTCCAGGGCATCCTAGATGGTGGGATCCATTAGCACTTGGGAAATCTCAGAGGGGACATTCTGCATGTGCCGTGAGAATGCCTCTGGCAATGTGAGCATGGGCATTGGTATTGCCACCGTTGTCAGCTGAAGTGTTGCGGTGGGAGACATGGAGGTAGAGGAAAGTGGAGAAGTCGTGGCTGAAGAAGAATCGATCATCACAACTTGTCGAATTGGTGGAGAAGAGGCAAGGTGGACCAAGGTGTCCACCAAGGGTGAAGAAGTAGCAACCATAGCTTGTGAGATGGATGGAAGGGCAATAATTATGAAGGTAGTCGACAGAGACTTAGGTGGATCAGCCTCCATATCTTCTCCCTCATGGAGTGGATCTTCTTATATACTAGGCACTATAGTGGTGTTTCCCAAGCCTTTATGTCTCTTATTTAACTCACCCTTTGAGGCATTTCTAGCATACACCTTCAGGTTGGGCTGCTGCTTGTCGGTCTCTTTCCATTTATTCAATATTGTGAGTGGAGGGGACTTGGATGTCTCTCCTATTGAGGTTGTAGTAGTAACATCATCTGTTGCACTAGCATCACTTTTGAGCCCTTCATATGTTAGGACAACCCCTTTTTGCTTCAATCGGGCTACTTGTCCATTGAACCATTCCTTGGTGCAAGCCTCAATGAGCTTGGTTATAATATTGAGGTCATCGACCTCTTGTTCATCCCATTTGATTGTTGGCAATGGAAAGTTGGTGACTGCATTGTACTTGGGGTCCATTACGGTGCTTTCATCTTCTTCAACTTGGTGAGGTATAGGAAATATATTCACCCTTTTTACAAAGTAAGCGGTCATTCACATGTAGTTCCTCGTACACACCTCCTTATCATCTTTGAAATTTTCTGAAAAATCTTCCATGTGATGGAAATGGGCATACTCCAGCCCCAGTGCTTTCCTTATGTGCCCATATAGGTCTATTTGTGGGTGAGCAGTGTGTAGGTGAAAATTATATTCTACTAGTTCCTTCTCTGAGTTCCCTGCACATTGAGAGGTTTGCAATTTGTACATGCCTTGACCAAAAGAAAGGGGACAAGGGATCCCCACCAAATGCTTATTGCTGAGAAGAGTATGCACATGTCACAACTACTGGGAGAGTTCTAGCAATATAATCTGGTCATTGGGATACTAGGGTAGCTTATTCAGCCTCTCTGTGTAACCTTGGGAACAAATGTAGATGAACTTAGGGTATTGAATAAACAAGAAGGCGTATTGTTTCAGGAACTCCCTAAAACTATGAGAAATTATCCATTCAAAATCCCCTCCAAGTAGTTTGATGATGTGTCTCACGAAGGTGTCATTCACCTTGCAATAATCCTTCTTAAAATTCCTGAACTGGAGTTGGGGGTATCTGTCATAAATTTTTAGCTTTCAGATAGATTCCTCATCAGGTGCCTTGAATAGTCCACTGTACTTCCTCTACTCAGCCAGTGAGTAAACAAGGTAGGAGGTCATGTAGAATTTAGAGGTCTTCTTGACATTCATAAACTGCTCATGGAAGTAGTCACTTATTATTCCCCCCAGTAGAATGAGGAATTTGTAGTAACATCCTCCTTTTCATGGAGAATCTACTCTACGAGTATACCATCCACTCCTAAAAATATGCAACAGTGGGAAGGCCCATTGCTCTGCTCAATAGAGTCACTAAGTCATGATAATATTCGTGAAAGGCACTATGGAAGAGTTCTTGAGGAACCTTCATAGTGCTACCTCTTTTATCCTTGAGCCAGTATTGGTTTATGAGTTTCTTACAACCACATGGTTCTTCATCCCACATCACTTTACATTCCTCTATGGTTGGTAGCTCCATTGTCTCAAAGGTAGGGATGTGGAAGGTCTTTGTTATTGGCTCATCAGCCATATTAGATAGAATGTTTCCTTCCTTATCAACTATTGTTTGAGTCTCAAGTTGATATTCTTGCCTACATGCCATTATCAACTTAGGAGTGATGAGGGATGGAGGAAAGCCTGCAGCCTTAGCAATTCTACTGCTTTTGATCAATCTCGCATTCTCTGTGGTTGGGCTGATTCTAACCCCTTGCTTGAATTCATCAATATCAACTTGCTCGATATTGGTGTCTGTGATTTCCTTCCAGTCTATAACGACCTTTGAGTGCAAAGGCTCCCCTTGGAACTAGAACTTCATTTGGTCCTTGTCTTCATTTCCTCGAGGAACTTTGCTTGATTTCTTCTCTTTGTCCTTCTCTGTGGCTGCCCCCAAGGATCCTGCACCCAATTCCATATATCCTGCAAACAAAGGCATGATGAGCATAATCAATCATGAAGACGGAAATGTTAGCGAAAATCTTGTGGATGAAGCCAATTTGACAATGTATCATTCCAAAAACCAAGCATTTTCTTCAAGATGTTGTTAGTAGTTTGCTAGAAGGAATTTGGTCAAACTGAGTCCAAGGGTCTAGACTTCCCTGGCAGGAATGCTATTTTGAAGGGAAAATAGGGTAGGGAAATCCGTGTGGTCTCTCTCGATCTTAGATTTTGATGGTTTGAAAGGTTCATGCAAGAGAGGGATAAATTTAAGCACATGGGTCAAGATTGGTTTTCAAATTGGAGGTCATTTGGATCCTTATTGGAGCATCTAGAGGTACAAGGCGAGAAAGCCGTTCATGGTTCACCATTTGGAATGGCCAGGAGGA
Organism: Sequoia sempervirens; assembly: GCA_007258455.2. Lineage (NCBI taxonomy): Eukaryota > Viridiplantae > Streptophyta > Pinopsida > Cupressales > Cupressaceae > Sequoia > Sequoia sempervirens. The sequence continues at coordinate 184,889,949 of VDFB02252616.1, read as the reverse complement.
AACAAAATTCCAGGGTTTGGGACTCGGGAGGTAGAAGGGTTGTCGGAGTAACTCTTAATCACTTAAATGTTCGGGTTTCAAGGGTTGGGAAGCCTTTGGAGAATAGATATTTAAAGACAACGATTGTTGAGCAGAAGTCTAGTGAGGGTGGCCTGGTGGATTGGACCTGGCATCACATTTGGACCTTAGATTTTCTTGATAAGTTTTTTTTTTAGCGATCAAAGGGGCGGGTCCCAAAGGTTGGAAGGAAGGGTTGGCTTTTCCCTTGGAATCAACAAAGGCAAGATGGAGTCTCGCAAATGGTACTTTGACAGAGCAGGCCTGGCAAAGGAAAATGTATTTGAGTTTCATCATTTCATCATCATTGCAATTGGAGGCTTAGGGCTTGAAAGGCGGAAGGTAGTTAAACGAAGGTCGTTCAAAAAATGGTGAAGCTATCTCAGAAGTCTATAGATGGAACTCTGCGATATGGGACCCAGATGACTCAAGGAAGCATTTCATTTTGTTTTCTTAGCTCAGATGACAAAGGTCAAGATGGTCTCCAAGGCCTGAGCAGATGAGGTTGATTTTCTGTTCGGAATGGCGACAGTGACACGATGCCCCAGGGATGGAATCTCGTGGGAGCAGGATAGGGAAGCAAGGATGGAGGCCAATGTTTTCAAAGCTGTTTAAGTCCTAATGACGATCCACTAAAGGAGGTTCGAGGTCTTGGGCTTAGGGAGACATCCCACCGTTTGAATGTCTGATGATTTCAAAGTTTTCTAGAAGGCGACGTGGAGGCTCAGGTCCAGAGGGTGCAAATGCTCTAGGTGAAGAACAACGCTGAAAGGGTAAAATTCTAGACTTGGATTTAGGGTAGTCTTGGAGGGTTCTTAGCAATTTGTCAACATGGGTATTTTAGGTGTTATTTTCATCTACCAAATGGATACATTTTAACCTAGTTTCTCCTATCACTCAAACATGAAATCATTGAAAAATGCAGTGAGAGGGTAGACAAAAAACCTACCTTAAGAACCCGATGGTGGAGACCACTAAATTCTTAGGGAACCAGTCGATAGAGGCAATGGGTGCAATGGAAACGTGAGATGAAGGCGTTGGATCTTCTCTGGAAGCTCTGAATACTCCTCTAGCTATTTTTACATTGTGAAAATGATGGGTTGAGATGGATATTTATACCTTTAATCAACATTTAATATGCCCATAAATGCCTGTATGGAGGATGAGTGAGTTGGTGGGTTTAAATCCCTTGACGGTGGTGGGAGGTTCGGGACTTGGACGTTGAGAGGATGTGACCTGGTGGCCATTTCAAAGTTGTTTTGGGGACCATCTACGAAGGAGAGTCTGGGGTCCGATGGTTGAAACACTGGTGTAGGTTGGCCATCATGGAGGGAAAACTCACCACGGAGTCCCGGGAAGAGAAGTCCAGTGAAGCGGGTTTGGCTCAAATGAAAGATAGTTAATTTTCAACGTAAGTCGGGAAGACGATGGCCAAGGAGCCAGGACCCAGGGCATGGGAAGGAAGAGGCCTTCAACCATTCTGGGATAGAAAACACACAATGGAAACCCAGCGAGGGAAACCTGAGGGGTTGGGCCCGGGAGGTCCCAAGGTCGTTGGCAAAGGTAAATTGCCAAAGGAACTCCGCAAAGGCCTAGGACTTAGTAAATTTGGGGGGATGAAGCATGGTCAATTTGATACAATACATTAGAGGCATGCTGACCATATAGGACACCAAGATAGGGGCACACAAAATAAGGTGGTGAAAAAATGACCCGACAAGGTGAAGAAAAGAGAGGGTCCCCATTCTTAACGGGGCATGTGTGCTGAGGGCACAACAGTTAATTTTCCTATTGATGAATGACATGCATTGTTCAAACTTGTATTATGTTGAACACACCCACCATGTAGGGAGATTTATGTGGTGATTTGAGCCTTGCTAGAAGCATGGATCAAACAATGTACTCATTGTACCCTTGTATTTTTTAATCTATCAAAAAAATTCACTTTACTCTGTTAAAAAGAGTGATGATGGGTGCTTTTGTAGCTTCTCAACACATACAACATACAAGTATGCCACCTCTCTTGAAAGGAAATTTTTGCAACTAAGTTTTAGAAATCACCCCAAGGTCTCTTAGGTGTCAAGTCATGACAATGCTTGGAATAGTTCAATTGGTTGATGTGATTTGTTGGTAATCACAAGGAGGCCTTTATGGTTCACAAAGCATGGGAATTTTGATCTACAAATAGAGTTTCAAAGCGTTGAAAATGAATGAATAATGGCTGCTTACTCAAAATAGTAGGCTGAAACTCACCTCAATCACCAAGTTTGACATTGTTATGGTGCTTGGAATCCTATTCTAACAAAGAGTTAAAAGAAATAGAGAAAGAGGAAAGGGTTAAGAGAGCTATTATAAATCTAAGCTATGAATGAACAGTAACAATGGATGATACTATAGTAGATAAACTCCCATGAAAAAGAGTTTTGTTTGACCAAGAGGAAAATACAACTACACAAAACCAGTGCAATCTTCTAAGGTTTGCAGATTTCAATATTGTGCATTCACTTCATGAACATACAATTAAACTAAAGTGAAACATATGAATTATATAAAACTAGCTTTAAAAAGTGATTCATCATAAAAAACCACAAAAAGTATGAGCTAGAAGTGCATCCAATATTGTAATAGCAACCACCATTAAAGACATTCAAGAAACTAACAAGCTAAAACTAACATGGAGGTTGAATCATGCATGAAAAATGAGAAAGCTCAAAGAAAAAACCCAAAATAATGTAGTGCTTCCTTCTATTGCTACAAAATTCCCTTTACAACAATTAACAACCACCCTTATAAATGAGAAGCAAGCCCCTATTTATAGTTTTCCAAAAGCAGAATGAATGGCCATGATTTAATTACAATGTGTGGCCCAAATTTGTTACAACTTGGGGTTTCACCTACCCCTAATATTTCACAATTTAAAATAGACTATTTTGTCCTCTTCTCTATTTCGTCTGGTAGTCTATTTTTTCATTTAGCTATTATAGTTGTTTTGTCTTTTAGCTTCCCTCTCTGCTGTGGTTGAAAACTATTGAAAGTTTCCCTCTGTTTGATACTTTTGCAACATCCTTCCAACCAATCAAGTGCATCCTATTTCAAATTGGTGTCACTAAGAAGAAAATATGTTTCTCCTGATCTTGGTGGATAGCTCCTGACAATCATCATCATCTTGGTGGAAAATAAAACAACTCCTTGCTTCTAATTTTGGTAGACAACTCTCTGATTCCTCGACACTAACTTCTTTGGCATGCATTCATATGTTGATCAGTCCTCCTTTGAAAAAATATCCATTTTACAAGCATATTTGATTTGAGGTATCCCTTTTGACATGAATCCTAATACATCTTGTGTGGAAGCACTCTTCTTATTGTAGTTTCATCTTCTCGAAGAGCTCTTCCATCTTCTTGTTTGATAGTACCTCTTCAACTATTGTATGAGCAAGCATATCTCCCACCTTGGAAACTTTGAATTAGCATCCTACTCCTAGCATAGTTCCATAAATCTTGTATGCAAAAGATGCAATAAGTGTGTTTACATGTAAATCAGGCAGACCGTGTCGATCAAATATTGCAAATCAAGTGCCAAATCCATTTGTACATCATTAAAAACTATAAAATTCATCATCATTCAATATTTTTAAGTTCATTTGAATTACTTGCTCAAATTTAGGCCCAGGGATGCGGGTTTCCCTAGGCAGAAGGATGCTTAGGCTCAGCTATTGAGTTAGCGACATTCGGGAAATGGCGACCCGTAGGCAGAAGTATGCACTACGAGACTCACAGGAAGTTTGGACATTCAATGATGCCTTGTAATTTTAACATTTTTGGCCATGTAGAGAGAAGTCATCGGGCCTCCATCGTATGTTTTTTGTTAAGGAATGACCTCAGGGGGATGGAAGTCTGCAGGAGGCGGTTTGCATAGGCGGGCCCACATTGAGCTCCTAAAATTAAGTTTGGTCATTGTTGAAATTCAAAAGAGAAAAGGGAAACTATCCCTATGGAACCTGCCATGCAGGAAGACAAGGTCACTTGGTGGTAATATAGTGGTGACAACCAAGCAGTGACCTGCAAATGACCATCTACATAGGTTCGCTTGCAGTGAACTTTGACTTAGCATTTTTGATGTGGTAGACTCCTAAAGATAGGGAAGGCAATGGAGGGAGAAAAATTCATGGTGTGGGAGGACAGGGAAACTTCGCCGCTAAACAACGGTGGTTGAAGGACAACAAGCCACATACTATGACCCGCATGAAGCTCAGACCTTGTGAATTTACCCAATGATGGGCTCAGTTTACTCAACGATAGTGAGGATGGAGAGACTAAATGCAAAGCCCACCATGCGGCTTGAAGTTAAGAGTTGACTGCTACTTAGAGGAAAAATACAAGTGGTAACCTGCATGAGGTGACCCACAATTGTGGGTTTGTGACACCAGATGGATGTGGTAGCAAAAATGCAGGGGAAACCTGCAAGCCCAGTTTCACAAAAGCAAGACTTAGTGAAATTTAGATAGGTGAAATTGGTCAAGGGGTGTTTGACAATTTTAAGGAACATGAACAACTTTAGTCCTATGTAGGTGGTGTTTTCTTTAGTCATACGAACTTGGACGATGTTTTGTTTTGTTCATTGAAATCCCCACTTTACTGCTTGAGCTTGTTTTTATCAAGTTTCTGTGTTTTCTCATTCGGGTGTTTCCTTGTATAGTTCGTCAATTTTTTTTTATTTGCCACCTGTGTGATAATTGCTATTTAAGCAACATCTTGACATGACGTTCAAACTTAGATGTACTTTTATATAGTTCATTGAACTCTCCACTTTACCGCTTATAGCCTCATGCACAATTTTATATAGTTTGTTGAACTCTCCACTTTATCGCTTATAAATGTTTACTTTCAAATTTTGAAAGATGTTTGTAATGAAAATAGTGAAGTGACCGATACCATGTGTTGTGGAACAATTAAAGATATTAAATGCTCATCTACCCTCATGTTTTTCGTGAAGTTTTAACAAATTTGGGAGCAAGAATGACCTGATAGGAGCAAAAGAGAGGGGGTCCCTACCATCGGTGAGGCGTGTGTGCAAATCATGCACAAAAAATGGCCACTCGGTGGGGAAATGTTGCAGAGCATTTCAATGACAAACTAGAATCACAAACCTAGTTTCTCTTGTTCTGACCTTCATGCTAGGTTAAGAAAACTGAGCATTCGATGAAAGGATGAAAACCATTAGTCAACCCAACCTTCAGTATGCTAAAAATACAAGTGTGTGCAAATGTATTCATTCCCATCCTTAAGCCACTATAGGAACCTAAGCTCTACCAAGTCAAGATACGTGATTGATTATAACTCCAAAAGAACTTGTGACATTACCATGCTACCAGTCAGGTGTCCATAGCCCCGATGAGGTTGTCACTATGATTCTCATGAACATTACTCTAGTACCAGCCAGGCATCCATATCCTCATTAGAGTTGTTCGTATCCTCCTGAAAGTTGAATTTTCTTTTGATTTTCATCATTTTCTTTTCTTTTCTATTTCTTTTGAATTTTTTTTCTCTACTTTTCATTTCAACCTGCAAGTAGTGAAGCTTGCACTCAGGGTTGAGAATCACAGTGGCACTGAAGTAGAATTTTATATTTTTCACTTAACTCAAATTCATAAAGGACCTACAATGACCTCTAGATTCTTAAGATGTGTAGGAGATATAAGATTTTAGAATACATTAGAATAAGATTTAACCAATGATTTATCCTCTTTGAGTGAACATCCAAGTCACTTGACACTAACAAAATACCTTCACCATCCACTTTGAAAAATTGATTAAAGTTTCTCAAGGAAATACGTAGAACAACCCCAGGCAACGAAATGGTCATTGCGCCTGCAAACATGACCAACATCAAGCAAAGGGACCCCACAAAGAAGCAAAGGGGAAGGAAGCAGAAAGAAAAATAATCTAAAGCAACAACCTAAACTAACCAAAATAGGAAAGAGAAAGCAAACAATAAGGAAAATAATCTAAAGAAAACTAATCTACGACAAACCAACTAACCTAACAAAGTAGGAAAATGGGTTATTTGCATGAAACCTACACTACTCAAATCGAGCTATGTATAAAGGGTAATTACAAAGGATCACATTCAGGAAAGGAAAACCAACGTCCCATGGGATTTTGTAATGCGTATACAAGAAATAAGGTGATCATTACAATCCTAATCCATGCAAATTTTTCCTTATATTCAGAAAGATAAAACTTTAGATCACAAAATTCAAATTCAATAGCATATTCAGGAAGAATCAAGATTTGCAATAGTTTGTGAAACCCATGGTCAATCCACAAACAAGTTTTCCTTCCCTTGAGGTCCCATAATCAAAATGATAAGCATGATTGTTCATAAGAGCAGGGAAAGATAAAACCTAGATGTCATTGTGTAATGGGAGAAATATTTGATGATCCAGAGTAGGTGATGCATTGGAAACTTCTGGAGGATGCAACTGGTGGTGTGACATTCCATTTCCATTAGAAATCTACAAGGCACTATCAAATTGATCAAGTAGAAGACACTGTAAGGAATCAAAATTTTCAAATTCAAGGAACATTCCACTTGATCTCAGGTCTGCATGAGGCTAAGAAAATGAATCAACCAACACCTCTTTTGAGCTCCTAGTGGGATCCACAATCTCCATTGGTGGTTCTTCAAAGAGATACACTTCATCTCATTGATCTTCCATGTTCCACAACTCCACTTACTTGCTGTCCTCACTAGGCAACATGCTCTCCCATTCCATTTTCCTCGTGTTGATCTCAATTTTATGATGCTCCATGTTATAAAAACATGATATGGACAAATCTTTCCTTTGTGGAAGCCTCCAAGACATCCTTGCCTTGGTATTCTTCTCTTTGTAGTTCCTGTGGCTCACTAGGATATTTACTTGTTTCCTTTTGTTCACCGTTGCTATAGATGGAAGTAGAGTCCCTTTCCCAATCTAGGAACTCTAATGTTTCATAATTTAGTGGTTTAGGTGATATGTATTCTTCACTACCATCCTCTAAAATGTATCATGTGTGAATTTTATACAAGAGGGGAAGACTCTTGATGATCAATGGATAACTCTCCCATTTGATCTGCTTCATCGTCTGGAGGTTCGGGGTTGTATTGTTCTTATTCCATTGTTGTCTCAAAACCTTCTTGGGAGCTACCCTCAGCCAAGTTATCTCTCAATTCTGGTTCTTGGAATTCTAGCTCAATCCTTGAAACAACTATAGGAGGCTGTGCACTTGGTTACTCCACTTGTTCTTTGACCTTATTGATGGCCTGTTGACATAACTTGCATGTGAACTCTAAATGTGTAGCATCATGGAGCCTACACTGACCTGGCAGCAACAACACCTCCAGATCTACTTGGTGTCTCAGCTCTGATCAATCCCTCATGAGCCTTGAAACAAGTTCATTATATCTTTCCACCACTGGATCTTCGTCATCAATTAGGAAGGGAGTTTGATGGTGGACTGCCTCAGCTTGTGATTGTTCCCACTCCTTTGAATCTTCCTTTTCAAAGGCTTGATCACCTTCATTCGTGGAGGAAAGGTCTTCTAATCCCCTTTCACTTGAGCTTTCATCATTATTTTCTGCTACCCCAAGGCTTTTAGCCTCTTCTTCCTTTTTATTCAACATCTACATTGGCTGTCCTAGCAAGCATCGTTGCAAATTATTCTAACTCATCTTTTGGGTATGGCCTTTCAACTACTAACTATTTTTCTACTTGAGTGGATGATTGTTCTTCATTGGGAGTTGGCTGCCCAATCTACACAAATTGCTTAGAACAAGTCCTATCTTTGGAAATGATGTTTGCACATGAAGGGAAAGTAAATTTTGGATGAGGTGCATTATGGACACTGCACCACCTAGACATCAGTACCTCCTCCAATCTTAGTCTATCTTTGCTACTTATTTGTTCTTGGATTATCTCCTAAAAGGCTTTGCAACCATGTTAACAAATTCTTCTTTGAGATTTGCAAGAGCTAAGGGTTGATATATTTCCCAAAAGGGGATTTCTCTTTGCAAAACCATTTCAATTCTACCCAAGAATGTTAAACATTCCATTTCATTATGTCTGCAAGTGTCATGAATTCTACATTTGTCTACTAATGCAAAGTGTTGCAATGGCCTTTTCAAACTCCTACTTCAATCTTCCTGCAGTTGAGTGATTGATTTGAAGTTGTCGCTCCATCTTAGCTTGAATGTTGCTTGTCTTCAATTTCTAGTTTTAAGATTTCTAGCTTATGATGAGATCTATTTATCTCAGATTTTACTTGAAGGTGCATTCAAATTCTTCTTTGTAGCCTTGTGCTCAGAGAATCCCTCCTTCTAGCACCAATTCTATTGATGGGTGCTAGGAGGAGAGGAAAGGATAAAATGAATGATGATCAGAGAAATGTGTTCTTCCCTCATTCAACCCTCCTTCTAGTTCCAGTTCTATTGATGGGTGTTTTTGTACCTTCTCAACACAGGAAAAACACAAGTATACTACCTCTCTTGAAAGGAAATTTATGCAACTAAGTTTTAGAAATCACCCAAGGTCTCTCAAATGTTAGGTCATTACGATGCTTGGAATAATTCATTTGGTTGATGTGATTTGTTGGTAAGCACAAGGAGGCCTTTATGGTTCACAAAGCATGAAAATTTTGGTCTATAAATGGAGTTTCAAAGTGTTAGAAATGAATGAATAGTAGTTGCTCACTCAAAACAATAGGCTGAAACTCACCTCAATCATCAAGTTTGAAATTGTTATGGTGCTTGGAATCCTATTCTAACAAAGAGTTAAAAGAAATAGAAAAAGAGGAAAGGGTTAAGAGAGCTATTATAAATCTAAGCTATGAATGAATAGTAACAATAGACAAAATCCCATAAAAATGAGTTATGTTTGACCAAGAGGAACCTACAACTACACAAAACTAGTGCAATCTTCTAAGGTATGTAGATTTTCAGATTGTGCATTCACTTCATGAACATAAAATTGAATTGAAGTGTAGCATATAAATTAGCTCATACTAGCTTTGCAAAGTTATTAATCATCAACAAACCACAAAAAGCATGAGTTGGAAGTAAAACCAATACTGTAATAACAACCACCATTAAAGACATTCAAGAAACTAACAAGCTAAAACTAACATGGAGGTTGAATCATGCATGCAAAATGAGAAAACTCAAAGAAAACACCCAAACTAATTCAATGCTTCCTTCTATTGTTGCAAAATTCCCTTTACAAAAATTCACCACCACCCTTACAAATGAGGAGCAAGCCCCTATTTATAGTTTTCCAAAAGCAAAATGAATGGCAATGATTTAATTACAATGTGTGGCCTAGATTTGTTACAACTTAGGGTTTCGCCTACCCCCAATATTCACAATTTAAAATAAACTATTTTATCCTATTATTTATTTCATCCTGTATCCTATTTTGTCTTTTAGCTATTGTAGCTATTTTGTCTTTTAGCTACCCTCTTTGCTATGGCTGAAAATTGTTGAAAGTTGCCCTCTGTTTGATACGTTTGCAACATCATTTCAACCAATCAAGTGCATCCTCTTGTAGATTGGTGTCATTGAGAAGAAAATATGCTACTCCTAATGTTGGTGGATAGCTCTTGGCAATCATCATCATCCTAGTGGAAAATAAAACAACTCCTTCTTGCTTCTAATTCTAGTAGACAACTCTTTGATTCCCCGACACTGACTTCTTTGGCATGCATTCATATGTTGATCAGTCCTCCTTTGGAAAACTATCCATTTTCAAAGCATATTTGATTTGAGGTATCCCTTTAAACATGACTACCGATACATCTTGTGTGAAAACACTCTTCTCATAGTAGTTTCATCTTCTCAAAGAGCTCTTCCATCTTCTTGTTTGACAGTACCTCTTCAACCATTGTATGAGAAAGTAGATCTCCCACCTTGGAAACATTGAATGAGCATCCTTCTCCTAGCATCATTCCATAAATCTTGTATGCAAAAGATGCAATAAGTGTGTTTACATGTAAATTAGGTAGGTGTCGATCAAATCCTTCAAATTGAGCGTTAGATTCATTTGTACATCATTAAAAACTATAAAATTCATCATCATTCAACATTTTGAAGTTCATTTAGATTACTTGCACAAATCCGGGCCTAGGGATGTGGGTTTCCCTAGGTGGAAGGATGCTTAGGCTCAATTGTTGAGTTAACTACATTTGGGAAATGACAACCTACAGGCGAAAGTCCGAACTGCGAGACCTGCAGGCAGTTTGGATTTTTAGCGATGCCTTAGAGTTTTAACATTTTGGGGCATGTAGAGAGAAGTCATTGGGATTCCATCAATTTTTTTCATTAAGGAATGGCCTTAAAGGGACAAAAATCCATAGGAGGAATTCCACATATGTGGGCTCACATCAAGCTCCTAAACTTAATTTTCGTCATTAGTGAACTTCAAAAGAGCAAAGGGAAACCATCCCTGCAGAACCCACCATGTGGGAAGACGTGGTCACTTGGTGGTAATATAGTGCAATGACCAAGCGGCGACCCACATATGAGCATCCACAAAGGTTCGCTTGTAGTGAACTTTGACTTAGCATTTTTAATGTGGCAGACTCTCGAAGATGGGGAAGGCAATGGAGGGAGTGGAGTCCACATTGTGGGAGGATGGGGCAACTTCTTTGCTAAAAAATGGTAGTCAAAGGATGATGAGCCACATAGTATGACTCGCATGAAGCTCAGACCTTGCAAATTTTCCTAGTGATGGGCTTAGATTACTCGACGATAGTGAGGATGGAGAGACTAAATGCAGAGCTCGCCATGCAGTTGAAAGTTAAGATTCAATTGCTACTCAACAACAAAATACAAGTGGCAACCCGCATGAGGTGACTCACAATTGTGGGTTTGCGATGCCAGATGAACGTGGTGGTAAAAGCGCTGGGGAAACCCACAAGCCCGGTTCTATAAGAGCAAAAGACTTAGTGAAATTCAAATAGGTGAACTTGGTCAAGGGTTGTTTGACCATTTTAAGGAACATGACCAACTTCATTCCTACTTAGGTGGTGTTTTCTTTAGCATGTGAACTTGGGCAGTGTTTTATTTAGTTCATTGAACTCCCCGCTTTACCGCTTGTTTTCTATCAAGTTTTTGTGTTTTCTCATTCAGGCAGTGCCTTGTATAGTTCATTGATTTTTCTTTTTTTGCCACCTACGTGATAATTTCTATTTAAGCAGTATCTTGACATGACATTCAAACTTAGGAACACTTTTATATAGTTCATTGAACTGTCCACTTTACCACTTATAGCCTTAGGCACACTTTTATATAGTTCATTGAAATCTCCACTTTGCTAATAAATGTTTACTTTCAAATTTTGAAAGATGTTTGTAATGAAAATAGTGAAGTGACATATACCACTTGTCATGGAACAATTAAAGATATTAAATGCTCATCTACCCTCATGTTTTTTGTGAAGTTTTAAGTTGGGAGAAAGAACGACCTGACAGGAGCAAAAGAGAAGGGTTCCCTCCCATTGGCGGGGCATGTGTGCAAATCATGCACAACAAAGAGGACTATGAACTATGTTATTTTTCATAAGATAACCCTTTGCTAAACATTGTAAATGTTCCATACATGACAACAATTCATGATGTTATGTTGTGTCAACAGTGTTTGGGCCATTTCAAGCCACTTTTATATGAATCATTTGAATCATATCTCTCATATGAAGTGTTTATATATATATATACATGTACACTATCATTTTAATCTAATGTTTAAATTAGAATCAAAGTATGATAATACTTTTTTTCTTATAGATAAAAGGTGCCTTCATGATATGGTTGATCAAACCATAGCACAAAAGAAAATGGGTAAATGAAGGGACTTAATGTTAACCAATATCATGTTATTGATTACACGATAACATGCTTATCAATATCTTTATGTGAAATATTATTACTATTAGAATAAAGCAAACAACATTATAGTGATTCAATTTTTGAAAGAATAATAATATGGAGAATCAAAACTGAATGATATGCGAATATATTTTGGTTGGAAATAGACCGAATATAGAACCTTACATTGTCTCATATTAAAGGATACTTTATTTTTGTTAAATTTGTTTTATTTCACTGGAATTGATTATTCTTTATCTCTTAAATTATCCATGTACCTTTTTGAATTAATTTATGATCCATGTATGAGACAAGCGACTATTGTTTAATGATTCCTTTCTGTATCTTAATTGAGACTAGTTTTTACTAAAAGATCAAATGGAATACCTAAATTCAAAATTGATAATTTTTCTAAATATGGAAATCTGTACGTAAGAAAGATTTTTCTTTTAATATTCAGAATGTATACACTTATTCCAAACTATGTTTATTTCTAGGCATATATGTGTACATGCATAAATGCTTCATTTATGCACGTGTACATACATGTGGTATACCTTCTAATTCCATCTTGAATTAATCATTGATTAAGATTGTTAAACTTCATTTGCAAAGGAAATAATTATAGAAATGGAACAGTGTTGAATTGCAATGAGTCTTAATGGAAAGATAGTTGTATGATGAATAGATGAATGGTTATACTAGATTTTAGATGGAATATTTATTATGAAATGATACAAGAGTACTATGATAGACTGTAGCACACTAGAATATGATGCTAATAGATGGTCTAAAAGGGATGGATACCCCTTTGTTATGATGAATTTTTCTTCTAAGAATGGGTGTCAGAGAGTGTAGATTTTATTTTCTAATTCTAACCTGAGTTGCATTTTATGCAACATGAGCTTGGCCAAGCTTTGTAGTCATTTTTATTTACAAAAAAGACTGTTTGATATTTATTCTCTTTGTTAATTATTTTATTACGTAACATGGAACTTGCATATTCTAACAGTAGATAGAAATGCATGTAGTTAGGTACACACAAATTCCACATTGCAAACTTTATCTCTTGCTAAGTGTTCCATGCAGGGTTGGGTATTCTTCAACAGACTAAAGAATTTTGGGGAAGCATTGCTTTGTGGTTGGGTGGAAAAGCACCTCAACCATGTTCTCATCCACCAATGGAGATAAGCTATAAAAAGGAATTATATTGGAATACTATTTATGTACTTGTATCATTGATGTAATTAATATATTGACTTTGAGGCATATATTGACTATTGACATTTGGAAATGAATATATATTCACATTTTTTTAATTTATGGACATGAAATTACTAAATGGAAATAGCTATGGGATTTGTCATAAATTTTATATTCATAATGTCAATTTTTAATTTATTGAGGAAAATTTAGTTGGGCATGTTACATACACTTTCCGAGACATCCAAATTTTTGTTGAAATCACATATTTTTAGAAAATATAATGATTTAAGCATTAAAAGGTTCCATTTAATGGATTCTAATTGAAGAGGGTTTGATCAAACCCCATTGGATAGAATCTCACTAGTTTTAAACCATACCCATAATGGAGTCTCCTCTACACCTACCAAAATGCTGATTAAAAACCACTTTTGATTTACCTTTTGGGGGATAAAATGAATTCATTTAAAATTTATATTTTGTAAATTTGTAGTCCTTATTATAAGCTTCCCATAAATTATAACTTTAAATATATTTAATTTGATTATTATATATATTTTTAATTTCTTGTAAATGCAGGTTTTTCACTAAAAATCAAGCTCTCTATTTTGCACATGTGGAAATATAGTATATTATAAAAAAATATGAAAAATATCTATGCCCTTGATATTGTTGTCCTTGATCCAATGAAAAAAGATTTGAATTTAGATACAAAAAAAAGTTATGTGTTAGCAAGTAAACCTATGTCTAAACTTAATTGGTTTGACTTTATGGGCTGAAGCAATATGTACTTGTTATTTAATCAATAGATCCCCTAGTTCATCTATTGAAGATAAAACTCCTTATGAGATGTGGTTAGGTAAGAAACCTAGTGTTGCACATTTAAGGATCTTTGGTTGTGAGGCTTTTGTTCACGTTCCTCAAGAAAAGCGATCTAAATTGGATCCTAAAGCACAAAAATGCATATTCATAGGTTATGGTGAAAATGTAAAAGGTTACAAGCTTTTGAATCCACTAACAAGAAAAGTTTCTTTATCTAGAGATGTTATTTTAAGGGAATTTAGAGCTTATTCAGGAGAAGAACAACCAAAAGAAAAGGATACTTCTAGAACAGTGCATTTTGAGACAAATACTAAAAAGCAACAAGATGCACATGTTGAAGAACAAGTGGATGAATCACAAGAAGAGAGTTCAGAGAGTTCTTCTGAAATAGAGGCTCAAGATGAGCATATTGAGGAACCAGAAGAAATTCCTTTAAGGAGATCCACAAGACAACAAAATCCCGTTGATAAGTATAGCCCACCTAATTTATGTTGTATTTTTGCTTTAATGAGTACTAATGATGAACCCAGTTCTTACAGGGAAGCATTGTCCTTAGACGAGAACAAGCTTTGGTCACAAGCTATGCATGAGGAAATGGAATCTTTGGATACTTATGACACATGGGATCTTGAGAGTTTGCCCAAAGATAGAAAGGCCATTGGTTGTAAATGGATCTTTAAAAAGAAGATTGGTGCAGATGGTAATCTCGAAAGGTATAAGGCTAGATTAGTAGCCAAGGGCTACTCCCAGAGAGAGGGAGTTGACTTTAATGAAATCTTCTCTCGTGTTGCTAAATTAACTTCTATTAAATTCTTCTTATCTATTGTTGCTGCTTATGATTTTGAAATTGAGCAAATGGATGTGAAAACTGCTTTTTTGCATGGGAATCTTGATGAGGAGATTTATATGAAGCAACCTGAAGGTTTTGTTGTAAAAGGAAAAGAAGAATTGGTTTGCAGGTTAAAGAGATCTTTATATGGATTAAAACAGTCACCGAGAATGTGGTACTAGAAGTTTGATGCTTTCGCATTAAAAATTGGGTTTGTTAGGAGTGAGGAAGATCATTGTGTTTATATAAAAAATATTGATGATCAGCTTTTAATTATTATCTTGTATGTTGATGACATGTTGTTTATTGGTAACAGCAAGGTAATGATCAAAGAATTGAAAGCAAAAATCTCGAGCACATGATGAAAGATCTAGGGGCTGCAAAATATATCCTCGGTATGGAGATCAGTAGAGATAGAGGTAACAAAAAGCTTTGCTTAAGTCAGTAATTATGTTGATACTATTTTGAAAAGATTTAACATGCAGGATAGTAAATCGATTAATATTCCTTTACCAGTTGGCACGAAGTTAAGTTTAGATATGAGTCCTAAATCTGATTTTGATTTTGAGGAAATGTTTGAAATACTGCATGCTAGTGCAATTGGTAGTTTAATGTATGTAATGGTTTGTACGAGACCAGATATAGCAGAGGCAGTGGAAGTTCTAAGTAGGTTTATGTCTAACCCTGGTAAAGAACATTGGAATTATGTTAAGAGGGTATTTAGATATTTACAAGGGACTTTAGATTACTGTTTAGTTTATCATGGTTCTAATAATATTGATATTATGAATAGATCATTGGACATACAGGGGTTTGTTGATTTAGATTGGGTAGGAGATCTGGATAGTCAGAGGTCAACAAGTGGTTATGTGTATACTTTGTTTGGAGCTGCGGTTAATTGGATGAGTAAGAGGCAGCCCACGGTTGCTTTGTCCACCACAGAAGTAGAGTACATGGCTGCAACACATGCCTCTAAAGGGGCAGTTTGGTTATAGAGGCTTGGGTCAGGTATTGGTTTTAATTGTAAGCAAGTTAGGCTTGAATGTGATAGTTAGAGTGCTATTTGTTTAGCCAAAAATCCTATGTATCATGCTTGTACTAAACATGTAGATGTTCAGTATCAATTTGTGTGAGAAATGGTTGAGAGTGGGAAAGTATTAATTGAAAAAGTTGACACTTTGATTAATGCTGTAGATTATCTTACGAAGCCAGTTCCTACAGATAAGTTCTCATGGTGCAGGAAGGCCATTGGGCCTTGAGTCCTGTACTTGATTTAAATTTATTATTCCTTGTTTAGAATAATTGCAATGTATAATGTCAAGTGGGAGAATGTTGGAAATAGGTTGCCATTAAATTGCAAATCCTAAACATTAATTATTTCATGTATCTCCTAGATTCTTGGAATGTGTTCAACAACACTAAGATTAATAAGAGATTAATATTTGATGAAATAATCATGATTATTGACATTTGTAATTAATTCTAAATGTAAAAAGCATGTGAAGGAATCCATAGTGAGTTTCTAAATAATAGGGACCCATGGGACACTCACATGGTAAGGTGAAACTCACCTTGTGTTTAGTTAACTATACGGAGTAACAGTTAACACTTCTGAATGCATGTAAAGATCCTAGGAGTTAGGATTTGATGTTTGCATGCTTGAAGTTCAGTTAAGTTCAGTTTAGATTAGTTAAGTTAAGTTAAGTTAAGTTAAGTTCAGTTTAGAATCAGTTTAGTTTAGTTTAGTTTAGTTTAGTTTAGTTTAGTTCAGTTCAGTTAAGTTAAGTTAAGTTATCTTCAGTTGCATGTTGCATGCATGTTGTTTATTTTTAGTTGCATGTAGTTAGCTTTAGTTAAATTGTAATGCATGCCTAATAACATTGAGTTGTATGACAGATAACAGGGACTACCTCCAGTTAACAGGGGATAACCATTCTTTGGAAATGGTGTTGAAGAAATGTTTCAGCTAACTAATAAATCACTTGGAGCCAACTTGGGTGCCCAAGATGCTTTATTGGATTTATCTCTCATGTATGATAAAAAATTTCTGAAGGCTTAGTTAAGTGGGATTTATTAAGGGCGCCAAATTTGAGGAAGAGCTTTGGAATTATCACCGAAGTGAAGGAGAAGTTGTAGCTTCAGTTTGGGACACCCAAATGCATGATGCACATGTTGTAAGCTTTAGTCTTCATTGAATAACTCTACTTGAAGGAATATGGCATACCTTTTCAATGGCTTGAGATTGTGCATTGTAATTATCACCATTTGTAGATTACAAGGTTGCATATTGTCTCTATATCTCATTGAAGTTGAATAGAGTTTTCAGAATTGTTATTGCATGTGTGAAGAAGATTGATAAAGACAGAAGAAGTATTCTCAAGAAAGAATTGGAGCTATTGTAATTCAGAGATTGAATAATAGAATAATTCTTGGTGGAGTTTTTTCCCGAAAGGGTTTCTCCACAGTATATCTTGTGTAAAACTTCTAATATCATGTTTAGTTCTTCTATCAACTTCTCTCTTCATTCTACAACAGTAAAATGAATTAATCAAGATAATCATCCATAAAGAATTTATGTAACAAAGTTCCCCATGAGATTCATTAACATAGCCCAAATTAGGAAGAAAATGATGAAAAATACAATGAAATCACAAAAACAAGATTGAATCCTAATTAAGCAAGCAAACTCTTAATCCCATGGGGGAATTGGTGCCAATTTGATGTGAAAATTGGCCCTTTCCCAATCCCTAAGATGCAAGTTGATGATTGTTGAGGAATGTTGATCCACTTTGATGATGAATGTGAGAGCTCCAAGCCAAATTTGCAAAAAAAGCCTAACTAAGAACTCAAATGATGGATGAGAATTGCTAAGTATTTTAGTATGGTAACTTTGCTTGGAATGTGGATGATAAAATGAGGAGAGGAGCTCTTCATTTATAGGATTTCAAGATGGATGAAAGTCCAAATTTGAGCAATGTGGGACTAACTTTCATCCAATGATATGGTGCCACTTGTCAAGCTATGAATGGATGATGGTTGTGCAAGATTTGGGGTTTGTGCCAATAAATGCCAATATTTGAAATTCAAATTTGTTGAAATGACATGTAAGAGGAGAGGGGAAAATGCAATAAATGCCACTTGGCTCAAGGCAAAGGACATGTAAGAGATCTTAAATGCCTTGTTGGAAGGACTTATTCCCACTTGGATTTTGAATTCAAATTAGGGGAATATTCCAAAAGATTCCATGTGAGGGAAAATAGGGATTTAATAAATGAATTAAATCTATTTTCATGTGCAACTTGCATTATCTAGAGGATGTGACATGAGATTAGATTAAATTAATCAAGGTTTGATTAATTTAACAGGAGATTAGATGATGTGACTTATTTGACTTAGATTTATGGATTTATTTAAATTAGATAAGAGAGGAATATGATAAAAGGCTAATTAAATAAAGATTTTGATTTATTTAATTAAAAGGGGATGGTGTTAGATTAAATTAAATAAGGTTTTAATTTATTTAATTTAATGGATAGACTCTAGAGATTTAATCAAATAAATTGATTATTTAATTAAATAGGGATAATTAGATCATATGGATTGATTTAATTAACAAGAGAAAATGACTTAATTAGACAAAATGATTTATTTAATTAAGAGACGAATATTGATGAATTTAATCAGATAAGGGAATTTGATTAAACGGTTAGACCGAGGGATGATTTAGGAAGAACCGATGTTAGTAAGTCAGGATTAGATGCACGATGTCAATCAGTATATTTTTGATGTCTACATTTTCCCCTCTTTGAAGCAATGCACTCGTTGCATTGGTTCAAAAAATAATCGATCTTGATCAAAGCCAATTTTTTTTGATATTTAAAAACTTGCCCCACTGCTGCATGGTGAGAGAAAACATGCCATTATAATGCCCCCTCGAGAGATCAGACGGAAAGTTTAATTTTTTGGGTGATCTCGCAAAAAAAGGTGACAAGGTGCCCGACAGGTCCGAAAGGGGTCCAAGAGGCTAAAAACGTGTCTAAATGCAATAAAACGATGAAAAACAAGCCTCAAACGGATGAAAACAGGTTCGGGGGTCCAAAACCCTAGCAGGATAGCTAATTAGGGCTAAAAAACCCTAATTTTTAGGCTAAAAAGGGGCCCAGGGGGTCACTTTCAATTCATTTTCACACACATCCGCTAGCGAACCTTGAGATTTGAGCTCTGACCTCTTGACGATATGGCGCAATGACAACTTCCTCTGCATATTTCTGACCGAGTTCGGACCTACCAGCGATCACCAGGCATCGGTGCCACGGTAGGTGACCCTGACTGAAGCTTCGTTTTTTCAATTTAGTGCATTTATTACTAGTTTTAGGGAGAGCTCGCCTCCAACGGCGCTATTTTAGCACCTCTCAGTGTTTAAAGTGCACCACTTTTGGGAATTTAGCGCCACAGCGGCACTGTTTAGCACCGTAGCGGTGCAATTTGGAGTTTAAAAACTCCACTGCTGGGATCGGGCTCGGCTCGGACTTGGCGGGCCAGTTTGGAAAAGTGCGCCGCGACGATGCTCTTTTCACAAAAACTGCGATGCCGGGGGTTAAACTGCACCACAGCGGCCCTATTTGGCCAAATTCCAGGTCCAGCGTCGAAGTTTGAGAAAACTCAAACTGTGACGCCTTCACAAACTGCGCCACTGGGAATGAGTTTGGAGCGTTAGGTTAGGAATTTTTTCAAAATTTTTAACATGCTTATTTTGCGTGATGTAGGATGGACCTAGGGAGCTTTATTCACGGGAGCACCGGTCATAGGATTTGGAGAGAATCCTTCGGGACTTGAGTGACAGGGATCAGGACCAACTTGGAGTCACAGGACTATGGCATATTGCATATGTAGTGCCCATGTGCACACACCTTGGGATGCTATCAGCGCTGGCCGAGAGGTGGCACAGCGAGACCTCGTCATTTCATCTTCCCATTGGTGAGGTGACCATCACACTGGAGGACGTTTGGTGCATACTATGGTTGCCCATTCATGGCTACCGGGTGATTCATGATATGGAGGAGGGGCATGATTACTGCACCCGAGTCCTCGCCATACAAGATATCATTTACTGCGAGGGGCAGATTGAGTTGGAGAGGTATAGAGTCATAGCACCTCCCTTCCGCTGGGTGATTGCGGTGATCATTTCGGGTTTGGTTGCCCCAGACCAACGACGGTGGTATTTCAGTCCTAGATGGGGATACTGCTGGGAGAGGATGGTCCGGGACATGCCAGTTCAATTTGCGTGGGGGCCCATCCTTCTAGCTTCACTTTATAGAGATCTCCACGAGTATGCATACGTGGATGGAAGAGCACTGGGAGCTGGGGTGACCTTGCTACATGTTTGGGTGTGGGAGCACATTTATGTGCTACGTCCATGGGTCGTTCTAGTTCCAATGGGGGCAGAGGATGCCCTGGTGGCACGATACAAAGGGGGTGTGTCCTTTACACACACTGGAGAGCACGGGATCCCCCACTGGAGGTGGGTCATAGACGAGATGCTCGTTTTCACTTGGAGACCATACCTCGGTCAGCCTGGATGGGCTGATGATGCAGACTAGCTCTTCTACTGTTGCCAGGACCTCTATATGTAGGGCTGAGAGCACACTATGATAGAGAGATACTTGCCTGGGCATGTACAACGTCAGTTTGGGGAGCCACAGGATCATCGAGATGATGGTTACGTGGCTATCTTTGCACATAGCATGACACATACATCATGGGGCCCTAGTATTCCTACCACATAGGCGGTTAATAGTTTTTGACACTTGGTAGCCCGACCGTGGGCCTACGATTAAGGTTTGGTAGATCTGGGCACGACACAGGCCTACAGAGACTGGTTCAGACCTCCTCTCCGGTTGACTATCCCAGGTGAGGATACATAGGCACATAGGGTTAGAGGTAGGGCGAGAGGACGAGGGCGAGGATGAGTACCGAGGATCGAGATCCGGCAGAACCCACCATTGGTGCTCCCAGTTCCACCAGATCAGGGAGATGTCCCCATGCAGGACTAGTAGCAGGATCTGCCAGTCCCACCACCACGAGCCGAGGGTGAGGGTTAGGTTCTCGTACAACCACGAGCATAGCCAGTAGGGCAGGCAGATGCACGGGATGCCCTGATTTTGCAGTTACAGGTGCACGTACAAGCAGTGATGGCTGAGCGGGACCAGGCACAAGCTGAGAGAGAGCAGCTCAGAGTGGAGAGAGACCAGGCTGTACAGCAGTGACAGGTCACAAAGTTACAGGTAGCTACAGAGCTGGGCTGTAGGCAGCAGATAGAGAGTATGACAACCACCTCATCCTCGCAGGGTACAGTGCCGGTCTGATCCTATAGAGAGGCTATCCGAGAGATAGAGTACTACCGCCGGGCCTACCACGACCATGTACCTAGAGTAGACTGGGTTCTTGACTACTTAGAGCGAGCTAGCCAGAGACCACCAGAGGGTCACGGTGATAGGGGCGAGGGCAACATCCACGGAGATCGGCCATGATCGAGATATTATGATGTATACTTTTGGTGCCTTATGGGCTCATTTTTGATAGCCCCAATGGGCATATTTGTACTGACTAACACACTTGTAGAGTGATCTGATTGTTATTCGGTACTATGACAGTGATATGATATATATGAGTTGATTTTGATGCAACGCCATGTGTACACCTGTATGATTCTTCTTTCTATATGTGATGGATGCATTTATTTTGAATGACGTTTATGCATTTGATTATGACCTATGATATGATGTGCAATGAGGTCAACTATATGATGATTTATTTTATGCAAATGTGATATGTGAAATGATTTGATTTATGGTATATGCAATGATGTGAAAAATGCTTATATATGAGATGATTTATGGATGAATGTGATATGATGCAATGGTCGT
This sequence comes from Sequoia sempervirens, assembly GCA_007258455.2. NCBI lineage: Eukaryota > Viridiplantae > Streptophyta > Pinopsida > Cupressales > Cupressaceae > Sequoia > Sequoia sempervirens. The sequence continues at coordinate 184,868,215 of VDFB02252616.1, read as the reverse complement.
GATAAAATGAAATGATGGTACGAGATGCTTAGAATAACAAATGTTTATTATCTTAAATGACGATGTATGTGATGCAATGTTAATGCAATATGATATGTATGCCTAATGAATTGAATGCTTATATTCCTATTGTTTATGATTATAATGATTATGAGATACTTCCGTTCATGCTATGTGATGATTTATGAAATGTAAATGAATGCTTATGCAATGATCAATGTAATGTCATGAGATGCAATGTAATGGGTGAAATGAGATGATATGGATGCACCTGTTTATATGATGATGAGAATGCGATGTTTCCTATATGGTATGTAATGCAATGTGCTAATGATGTCTATATGATGTGCTTATGCAATATGCTAATGATTTGTGGATACAGGATCGATGGTGATGATGGTGATGATGAAAAACTGTCATAGTACCTTGTTAGCGTGGTTAGTAAGAAAAGAAGAAGTCATTTCAACAAGACGCATGATGACACAAATGCAGATGATGATGATGGTGATGACTTGCCGAGGAATTGGGATTTTCAAAGGGCCAAATTTTCTTATGTTTGATAACACACGTAGTACGATGCATCAAGGTATAGAAAACTAGGATGTCATTGTACTTAGTGTGATGGACTTTGACTCGACAATCAGATAGGAGTATTCTTGTTCACACCTGACATACAGAAACCTTGCTAGGATGTATTTCAGAAGTTTTAGACATCTCGGGCCAAAACATGGAAAGGTAAACCTATCCCTGTAATAGTCAACAAGTTGTCCTAGACCTCTTCCATATATGCCTAACAAAGCAAGTATTCACCGAGGTTATATTACAAGAACATCCAACAAGCACAGTAGACAAAAGATAATGATCATTACCCCATTCCTATTTCTCTAAATCCGCTATTTTGGGATATCATTGAGACGTCCTTGGAATGAGCACAAAATAAGAGAAGTCAAAAAAGATAAAGACCAAGTAAATAAACAGACTAATGCTCTTCAATACCGCTAATGAAAAATGATGTGTTTTCTAAGATGATAAGCGAAACTTATTGCCAAAAGATAATGCCCATTGTAGGAAGGATGCATCCTAGGACATGTTAGTGGATGGTGGCACATCATTTCATTTATAAGGGATGATTGATATGAGACAAATTTAGATGATGGTGTTACCGATACGAAGAGGTGACCAATTTGCTTATCTACTAACCTAGACTTAAGACTTGACACTTTGAGTTTTCGCTTTTAAATCTGCTAGACTTGTTTCCGATTGTTTCACCAAAGGTTGAGGATGACAATTAGTTTATTGTGAGTGGTGTTTATTGCGGATGTAAGCGAGATGAGGCGGATGGGTTTTTTCAAATATTTGGATGTTTTTGATGTTTTTGAAATGTTTTGAGGCTGTTTTTGGTATTTTTTGAGGTTTTCAAATGTTTTGATTTTTGATTTTCCAATGTTTTTGGGATTTTTTGAGATTTTATGACCAAGAGACTAACCTAAAGACCTATCCTAGGGGCCTCGGGGGCTGATCGATAGATGAGCCTTGCCTACGTTATACATGCAGAGACCATGTAGTTCGACTGACGACATGACCAATTTACAGATGATGATATACATGATGAGATGTCAGTTTATTATGACAGACTCCTATAGGACTGACCTAAATGTCTCGGGGGATGATCAAAGATCAACCTTGCCTACGTTCAAGCTCAGAGACGACATAGTTTGACAAGACAACCCTATTTTTGAGATTTTGATGATTTTGAATGTTTTTGTATTTTTTTGATTTTTTGATGTTTTTGGATTTTTTGTTTTGAGGATTTTAAGATCATACACGAATCTGATCCAATGAGAACATGCCCTCAACATGGTGCAATAGACTACTTCGATAAAGGCAGGACAAACCGAATTTGAGGGTGGGCCGAGTAGTACTAGAAGGGATCATGACACAAACACATGACCAAGCTATGGTGCAGATGCGAGTGGATGAGTGATGGATGGAGATATGGATGCGATGGATGATGGAAGCGAAATGGATGGATGATGCAGATCGAGCCATAAAGATCCTGGTGGATGGAAAGTGCTTATTTACGTAAGGTACCTGTTTGCTAGGTTTTCACCGAGGTACTTGCCCAAAGTGCCACCGAAGTGGTTTTCACTAGAGGATGATTTTTTTGATCCATTTTCTTTTTTTTTTGGATTTTTTTCTTTTTTGATTTTTTTTTTTGTTACCAAGGCGCCTGTTTGCCAGGTTTTCGCAAAAGTAACAATTTTTTCAGGACTTTTTCTGATTTTTTGGATTTTTGGTTCTATACCTTGAAAGAATTAGGCATAAATTTTCTTGAGATGGGAGCTATTCATGGGCTCCTGCAGAGGTTCCCCTTCGGGTGTTGATAGTTGATATGCCCCTGATGTGTAACTTGCCATTATGACGAAAGGTCCTAACCAATTAGGTTCAAACTTGCCTTTGCTGCTAGGATTCGGGACATTCTTCTGATTTTCTTTTAAGACCAGTTCTCTGACTTGGAAATTCCTGCTTCTGATCTTCTTGTTGTAGCTTCGTTTAAGTGTATTCTGATAGACTTGCAGATAGTTCAAAGCGTCTATGCGTCTCTCATCCAGTAGCTCTAGCTCGTTTAATATTGACACCCGGTAGTCCTCATCAGTGATGAGGTTTTGCAATGATATTCTGAGGGATGGGAGCTTGATCTCAATTGGGAGTACGACTTCTGATCCGTAGACCAAGGAGAATGGGGTGGCGCCAATGGGTGTGCGGATGCTGGTTTGATAAGCCCAGAGGGCGGGATTAAGCTACAAGTGCCAGTCACGACCTGCGTCATTAACTGTTTTCGTAAGGATTTTGAGGATGGTTTTGTTCGTAGCCTCTGCTTGGCCATTGCCTTGGGGATAGTACAGGGTGGAGAAGTGATGCTGGATTTTGAATTTCTCGCACAAGTTGCGAACCTCCTGGTTCTTGAATGGTGTGCCATTATCTGAAATAATGGCTTGTGGGACACCGTATCGACATATGAGATAGTTTAGGATAAATTTTGAGATCTGCTTCCCAGTGATATAGGTCATGGGTATGGCTTCCACCCACTTTGTGAAGTACTCAGTTGCAACTATGATGAATTTATGGCCATTGGATGAGGTGGGTGTGATTTTGCCAATGAGGTTGAGTCCCCACTGCGAGAAAGGCCATGGTGTGACGATTGGATGGAGCTCTTGAGCTGGAGCATGGATGAGGTCCCCATGCTGCTGACATTGTAAACACCTTTTAGCATGATCATGCGCTTCTCTTTCCATTATGGGCCAGTAATACCCCAGCCTTAGCAGTTTCTTGGCGATGGTCATCCCACTCGAGTGTGAGCCACAAATACCGTTATGAACCTCAGTTAGAGCAGTTAATGCCTCCTCAACATTTAGATAGCGCAGTAAGGTACCCTCTATGCTTCTACGGTATAAGGTATCACCTAGGATGAAAAATATGGATGCCTTTTTAATAAAGGTTCATTTTAGGCTCGATGGTAGGTCAGCGGGTATGACTCTTATTCGAAGATATGTATATATGTCATGATACCAAGGATCGCTAGGACCAACGATTTCACACACATATTCTGATTCCAATACCTTGAATGTGGGAACGAGAAGCTGCTCGATCAAAAATTCATATTTCGGTACGTTGTGAGTGATGTCTAATAGAGACCCAATTGTAGCCATGGCATCGGCTACTTTGTTGTTGGTTCTTGGAATCTGCTCGAATGTTATGTCAATGAAGGATTCCTTTAAAGTCTCCACCAGTTTCTTGTATGGAGTTAGCTTGTCATCCTTAGTATGATATTCATTATTGACCTGATTTATGATCAACTGAGAGTCTCCATACACCTTGAGAGCTATGATGTTCCATTGCACAACTATCTTGAGACCTATAGTCAAAGCCTCATATTCCGCTATGTTGTTGGTACAAGGAAATGCCAATTTGTATGATTTTGGTATGCAATCCCCTTGTGGGGTGATGAAGAAGACACCAGCCCCTGATCCATCTTGTGTGTATGAACCATCAAAGTATAGCTTCCAGTGGTCCGCTACGTTGAGGTTGAAAATGGATTCGTCTGGAAATTCAGATACAAGAGGATTCTCAGAATACATAGGTGCCTCTGCTAGTTGATCCGCAATGACTTGTCCCTTGATAGCTTTCCTCTCTACATACTTGATGTCATACTTTGATAATATCATTACCCATTTTTCCATTCTGCCCGTGAGCATTGCCTTGGATAGGAGATACTTGAGGGGATCGATTTTCGCAATGAGCTTTATCTTGTGTGCTAGCATGTAGTGTCTGAATTTTTGGGATGCAAACACTATTGTGAGCCAAGATTTCTCGATGAAGGATTAATTTAGCTCATGATCAACCATTGTCCTGTTGATATAGTAGATGGCCCTCTCTGTTCCGTTTTCATCATGCTGAGCTAAGAGAGCTCCAAGGGCTACTACTATTGCTGACACATATAAGATCAATGGCTTTCTCAGGATAGGTGGCATTAACACTAGTGGTGTCAGTAGGTATTCCTTGATTTTGTTGAATGCTTCTTCGCATTTTGTATCCCATTTGTATGCTACCCCCTTGTGGAGTAGGTGAGAATATGGGTTCTACTTGTCTGCCAGTTGCACTATGAATCGTCAAATGGATTGAAGTCGGCCTTGGAGGCCTCTCAGTTGCTTTAATGTTTTCGGTGCTTCCATCTCGGGGATTGCTTTTACTTTCGCTGGATCCACCTCAATACCCCTCATGGAGACTATGTATCCTAGCAGTTTACCTGATTGTACGCCGAAGACGCACTTCTTAGGGTTTAATCTGACTTTGTATTCCTCCAGTCTGTCAAAGATAGCACTTAGGGTTGCTATATGATCTTGTCTTTTTCTTGATTTTGCTAGAATATCATCGACATAGTCTTCGACTGTTTTGTGAATCATGTCATGGAATATTAGTGTCATGGCCCTTTGATAGGTTGCTCCTACATTCTTTAGACCAAATGGCATCATGTTCCAGTAGTAGGTCCCCCATGGACAAGTGAAAGCCGTCTTGTGTTGGTCTTCTTTTGCTATCATGATCTAGTTATATCCTGAAAATCTATCCATTAATGATAGCATTTCATGCCCTGCCATCATATCCACTATCATGTCAATGTTGGGAAGTGGAAAATCATCCTTGGGACATGCCTTATTTAAATATTTGAAGTCCATATAGATTCTGATGGCTCCGTCAGGTTTTGACATAGGTACCAAATTTGACACCCATTCTAGATAATTGATTGGTCGGATAAATCCTGCATCTAACAACTTTTTGAGTTCCATTTTGACCAATAGAGCGATTTGAGGATGCATTTTCTAAAGCTTTTGTTTGACTGGTTTTGCCTCTGGATATACTGCTAAATGATGAACCACAGTTTCTGGATCTAGCCCTGGCATGTCAGCATAACTCCATGCGAAGTTTATTTGCCTTTCTTTTAGGAATGCTACTAGGAGTTCTTGTTCTTCTGATAATAATGATTCAGCATAGAATGTGATATGCGAGGCCTCCTCTATTCCTATGTTGACTGGATTGCACTTTTCGGCCAAGACTACTGACTTCTCTTGATGAATGGCTCTTAAGGGAAGATTGAATCCTTCATCCTTGGGCACCTCAGAGAGGTTTTCATCATTGGATACGTCCTTTCTTTTTACTATTTTCTTGTCAGAGAGTGCCACAGTGTGGTTTTCACTCAAGGACTTGGATATGATTCTTAGTTTCTCACTTTTGCGACTGAAGGATTCAATCATTTCCCCGTAATAAGCCTGTGTGTCTAATTCCATTATAAACCCTGCCTTATGGTCTCCATCTGGAATGTTATCCCTCAATCCCATGAATTCTAAGAGTGCCTCATCATTTTTGAATGTATCAAGAACTGGGGGTCCTCGTTGGTCATAGTCGATCAGTTGGGGGTAGACTAAACGAATCTCACGATTTTGACTATCTGGTTTAAAGGATATGGTACTAATCATACACAAGGTGGTATCTTCGAATAACCTAGGGAGATTGGATAAGGTATCTTCGTCATCGCTACTAATATAGGGCTCAGTTATGAAATTATGTGTGTCGCTACCTGTGACTATTGGTGAGTGTACTTGTACTAGCACTGGCTGAGGAGAAACATTAGCGGCTCTAACCAGAGGACCTCGGCCACGTATGGTTATTCTCAAAGGGGTACATCCAAGACCAAGATTTGTTATGGGTCGCGTCTCCGACATGATAGGTATTATGAGGCCATTGTAATTTTGTCCCAATCTTTGGTTTCTGTCATAACCCATTGCAAGCATCATTTGTAGGCCCTTGCTTGTCTCATCCATTGGTAGTTCAGGTTTCGGTCTTTCATCTCGGTACAACATGCGAGATGGATCTGCTTCAATAACCTCTCGACCAAGGTCTCCCAAGCTTGTGAATTTAGGATAGTCTTCAAGAGATGTTCATGATGTGGAAGCTTGGTTGTCTTGCGAGCATCCCCATGATCTAGGAGATTGTGGTAAATCTCCTATCACAAAAGCATTGTTAGGCAGCCTATAACTTCCACAACCATCTTCTTGGATGATGAGCTTGATGTTGGAGATTGTGGGAATGGTGGGGATGGCGGGTGTCTCTGTCGCAGAAGTGGATGCGAGGGTGGCAAGGTCGATGTATGGTGTGGATGGTCCCTCATCATTCTTTGGTACTTGGGGGATTTTGTAATATTTGGCCTCAAGATTTTTGCAATATGAAAATGGTTTGGGATATCCATGGACGGTAACCTCTTGTCCATTATGTGTGAATTTCACACATTGGTGGAAGGTTGATGCTACAACTTTCATTGCATGGATCCATGGGCGTCCCAGGAGGATGTTGTATGGAAAGTCGAGGTCCAGGACCTGACAGGTGGTTTCCATGAGTGTTGGCCCTACTTGAATAGGGAGTTTAATCGTGCCCTGAGACAATCTTTCTTGGTCATCATATGCTCTGATTGTTATGCCTTTACCTTTGTCGATGGTATCCTCTGATATTTTTCAACTGTTTGATTAGGTTGAGAGAGCAGATGTTCAAACCTGCACCCCCATCCACTAGGACCCTTTTGATTTTGCTCTTGTTTACAATGGCTTCCAAATGAAGTGCACAATTATGAGATGGTTGGGTGGGGAAATCTTGGTCAGAGAATGTAAGGAAATTAGGTGTTATGATATTCCTGACCATAGCTTGGAATTGGTCCGCATCAAGATCTGCAGGGACGGTGGATGAGGCTAATGCTTCCTCAAGGATCTTTTTATGGGCTGATGATATTTTCAAAAACTCCATGATGGAGATGTGTGCTGGTGTTCGCTTGAGTTGTTCCACGAAATTGTAGCTATGCGGAATGACTCTAGATGAAGGGACTCTATTAGGTTGGGATGATCCTGCAATGGTGACTTTTCTGCCTCTTGTGGTGACTCCACAAACTTCGGCAGGGGCGCCCTTGATGGTGATGACCATGCAGTCTTCATTTAGCGAGGCAATGACTGATTCATAAATATGATTTACACTGCCCTTCCCTTTATCATTTTTGTTCCCTTTATTGCCATGATTTGGCATCAGATTCGTGTAGATTTTTAGATCTTGATTTCCCGTCAGCTGTTCCACGTTTATGATTCTTTTGTCAATGAGATCTTGGATGATGTTTTTGAGTCTCATGCAGTTGTTCATGGTGTGACCTTTGATCTTGTGAAATTCGCAAAGTTGATTTTCGTTATACCAAGGGGGTTTGACGTCAGGTTCTTGGTAATTCTCAAATGTAGGAGGCTTGATGAGTTTTTCGTCAATCAACTCTTTCATTATGTCCTCCAATGGTTCCCCCAAGATAGCGTATTTTTGTTTAGGATATGTTTTGCGCTGGGGTGGTCCTCTTTGATCATTGAGGTTATTGATGGTTGGATTATTGTTGGGTTGATATGTTGTGTGATGAGTGTTTTGGTGTTGATTTTGAATTTGCGATGCGGGTGTATTTTGGCGTGGACCACTAATGACCACCTTGGCATCTACGACACCATCATTAGTAATGTTCTTGTTTCTTTCCCATGTACGAGGTTTGTCATTGTAGTTTGATGGTGGGCGATTGTTTTGCTGTTCATGATATGACGTTGATTCGAAGGGTTGGGTCACAAGGGCTCTTTCGATGCTAAGCGCCTTGGAGATCAATTGATCATAGGTGGTGATTCCTTGAACCTTGAGGTGAAATGACAAGTGGCTTTCAAGGTTGGTGATGATTGTGCAGACTTGTTGTTCTTCTGGCATGGTCCACTTGCTCTGATTGGCCTTGGATCGCCATCGTTGAAGAAATGAAGCAAAAGATTCATTTTTCCTTGTTTTAGAGCGTATAGTTCTTCGAGACTGACATCCATTGCAATGTTACATTCATAGTTTCTAATGAATTCATCTCTAATTTCCTGGAATGTTTTGATGCCTGTGGGTAAGCGAGAGAAACATTCTATAGCGGGGCCTGCCAAGCTTCTAGGAAATAGCCACATCAAATAAGTATCGTCGTATGTGACCTCCATACAATGAACCTGGAATTCCCTAATGTGATCTTCAAAGTTTCCCATCCCTCAATATTTGTCAAACTTGGGGATCTCAAATCCCTTAGGGAATGGTTTCATTTCTAAGCTCCTATCAAATGGATAGGGACACAAGTTGCTTGATGTTTTGGTTGTTCGGCCTGACTGAAGGTCGAGCACTTGTTGTGATAGCAACTTGAGTTGTGTCATTACATCACTTTGCGGATCAGGGGGTAGGATGAATGTGTTATGAGGTGTTGCAATTGTGGTTTGGATGGATGGATTGGTTGGTGCATTGTTCAATGGTATCGGTATGTTGTGGCGGGCGAAGTAGGCTTCTACTTGCTTTTGGATGAACAATGCTTGTTGTTGATCTTGTTGTTGTTGAGCTAGGATTTGTGCTTGTTGTTGCACTTGCTGTTGTTCTTGTTGTTGTTCCCACAACGCTTGTTGTTGGGCTGCCAACTCTGCTGCTTCTTGCTGCTCTTGGTATTGCTTTAGTGCTTGTTGATATGCTTGCATTTGCACTGCTTATGCAAGAAGTTGTGCTTGTGCTTGTGCTTGATGTGCTTGATATTGAGCTTGTGCTTGAGCTTGCGCTTGTGCTGCTTGCATTTATGTGGCTTGTTGTTGCAATAATAATTGTGCTTGAGCGACCCTTTGTGCTTGTAATGCTTGGGTAGCTTGGGCAGCTTGAGTGGCTTATTTTTGTTGTTGTTGTTGTTGCAGTAAAGATTGAGCTTGTTGAGCTTGTTGCGCTTGTATTACAGCTTGTGCAGCTTTGGCAGCTTGTGCGGCTTGAGTAGCTTGTTGCACAACTTTTTGTTTTTGAACTTGTTGATATCCTCTTTGGAAAGCGGCTTGCAATGCTGTGTCGAATTGGTTTGATGTGGTGAACGTTGGTGGTGGTGGGGGTGGTGGTGGATTTGGAATGGTGGTGGATGATGATGTTGTGTTGATGTTTTGGGTGTTGGATAGTGGTATTGATGTGATGGCTCCTTGAGAGACCATGCTTTGTGATGTGAGAGGGATGTTCGATGATGTTTCCATTGCTTGTGTGTTTGTTGTTTGTTGTTGCGATATCAACAACAAATTTTGTGTGTTTGGTGCAATACTTTGATTGATGGTTGGGATATAGGTTTGATTGATACTTGGTGGGGGAGGAAGCCCTAAACCAAGGAGTGGTGTGGATGATAATGGAAATGGCAGAAGAGGTGGAAATGCGAGAGGTGTGAGTTGTTGTGAGAATGTCGTGGTGTCGAATAAGCTCCCTAGTCCGAATGTATCTCCCTCTTCTTGTGAATTTGTGAGGAGAGGTGTTTGTGGTGCTCCATGAAAAGATGTTGATGATGGGTCATAATGTAAAGTGAGAGGAACATTTTTGTGTAATGGGTTGTTGATTGTGTTTTGTTCCAAGGTGGTGGTTGCGTCCAAATTTTGATTGTTAACAAGGGGATGTGATTGAAGAGCATTAAGGAATGCATTTCCCTTGTTGACATTGGGTTGCATTGGAGCAAATGATGTTGTGATTTGCAGAATGATTTGGGTGATGTTTTGAGATGGAGGTGTAGATGAAATGGGGATGGTGGATGAGATCGGAGGAAATGATGTATCCACTATAGTACTCACATCAAAATCCGAAGGCAACTTGGCCCCTTGTTTTGCTAGTTCAAGCATGTACAACGAAGGGTTAAGTCTCATTATGATGTT
>VDFB02252616.1:184776423-184857823 GCA_007258455.2 Sequoia sempervirens | reverse complement strand
CTCCCACACTCTCCAACCAACTCCAACCCTATCTCCTACTCACCCACTCTCTCCAACCTTGTCTCCCACACTCTCCCTCCCTATCTCCCACTCTGCCACTCTCTCCCATGCTCTACCACCCTAAACCCTCTCCCACTCCCACCCTCTCTCCCATAAGCATATGTACATGACACACCAATATACATATACATACAAACATACAAACATATAAACAAACATTCAATAAAGTGGCATTTAACTAAAGGAAGACATAACGCGAGCGCGGTATTTGTTGCTAGTAATGCTCCCCGAAGAGGAAAAATGTCAAAAGCAAAACATAACGCGAACGCGTTATAACGCGAACGCGTTATATTTTTCATTGGAAATCCCTGAGCCTTAGCTTTGGTATTTTCCTTGGAATACCAACCCAAAGGCTTGGAGGGCATTCCCAAAGACCAGAGACGTGTTTTTTCCAAATTCAACAAATTTTCACATAATCGAGTTCATGCTCACCATCAAGATTGCATCTGGTTCAATATCAAAAAATTGAAGACATGGGTAATGTTAGGTTATTTATTAGCTTTCCAACGATGTAATTTTTTTCACTTTCTAACAATGTTAAGCCTTTCATCCATAATTTCTTTTGTTTGTATGTCTGTTTTTCTTCAAAAAGCAGTGTTTGGTATTTTTTTCGCTATAAATTAACCGTTCATCAAAATTTGAAATAAATTATATTTCTAGAAACTAGACTCCATTCTACAATTTAAAAAAAATAAAATTTTATAAAAAATATCAGTTTCAAAAAATTTGAGGGGGAGCACGGCCAAAATTCTGCTTTTTAGGAAGTGCCCACTTAGAAAATTAATAAAAAATCAAATATTCATTAAAAAATTATCAGAAAATATCCAGTCCTTACTACATATTGTTATCTAACTTCTGACCGGAGCGATTTTAAAAATACTAAAAAAAAGTCCACCGTGCTCGGGTCACACAAGAGTTGCTATGTTATGTTTTTCTGACAGAAACAACAACAATTTGTGTGTGTCCCTCTTTTGAACCCCTTAATCTCAACCATTTTCAAAATAAATTAGTAGTTTAGAAAGTAGACTCGGAGCACTGCGGTCCTTGTTTTTGTTCCTTCAAAAAAATTTGAGTGTAGCTATCCTCAATTTCACGTCCAAGGTCAGTATTTCTTGATTTCAGAAAAAAAGTGGCCACTTAAGCCCCTTTTTTGGGAACCATCTTGGTGCACTTACCCAGTGTTAGACCCTTTTTTTTTCTTCACATGAGATAATTACATTTCAACTGCAAAAAAATAAAAATTCCTACTATCTTGGAGGGAAAAAGATAACAAGGTGCCCTCTAATACTCATAATGAAGTGGACTCTTTTCCAAATGTTAGTGGTATAGGTGAACCTTCCTCAATTTGTGCCCCCCTTGGCACAGTTGATCAGGTTTCAAAGGTAACTGGGAGGGGTAAGATTGTCCTGGATCGGATTGAAGAGCATTGGATTGAACAAACTCTCAATGAGGTCCAACAATTGTCCAACAACCGGCCTCTTCTAGTTTGGATAAAATAAAAATGGATTTAGATGTAAGTCTTCATCATGGATTTGATTTTGGGTTGACATTGAAAAAAGGGAGATCAATTAGGAAATATTGTTGCCTCAATGATTATGGAAGCAAATTAATTGGTAGTTTCCAAAGCTCTCTGGAGCACTTTGGTTTCAAACTTCTTTGGGATGGTTAGTCTTTTGTTGTTAATGCCCTTCCTGGGTTTTAATGTAATTTTTGTTGGTTTTTTTTGGCCCCTGGGTATTCTTTTGTTGTCTAATGGAATTCATTGATAGATCTATTATTCAATAGATTTGTAGAGATATTTAGTTAAAAATATACAACAAAAAAAAAAAAAATTCCAATGCATATAGTATTTATTTCTTATAAAATATACAAATGCATTTTTTCATTTTGGAATCTTTCATTCACAATATTTGATTACTCATCATATACTTCAGGAAAAATGATGTAGGAAACATATTAAACCATAGACATTAAATCATTATTGAGGGATATAATCTCATCAAATGATACTCTGTTATTCTTGAATTGCAACTTTTGGTAGATTTACTGTTTTCCCAATTACAACTGTTATACCTTCAAGTAACAATAAGATTAATGGATTTTAGGACTATTCTTTGTACTCAAATAATAATCAACAAAACTTGCCATTTGACTTAACTTCATCACGGAGTGTAAACCTTCCAAGTTGTGGAACATCAAAGAACTTTTCAACACAAATTGAAGCATTGACTTGAAAGTTTTCTTCTTTTCCAAAAAAATAAATAAATTTATACTATATTGCATCAAAGAAACCTCTTCTAGCCATAATAGGAACTGGCATGAACACTTGAAATACATAAATTGTAGTTCTTAAATTTCTTTTTGGAAATGTTTATATTTCAAATAACAAAATACAAAAATCTTCCACACATAGTGGGTGTAATGTACAAATTTGAGATCTTAAGTTTTTTCCTTTATTATTATAAAGAACCAATAAAATTGAGGGCACAACAATGAACAAACTAACAGTATTCAACAAGCCTCCAGGTCGAATAATTGTGTAAATTAATCCACTTGATGTCAAAGCTTCTTCAACAACCTCCTTAGCTTCCAAAACTATGCTTAGTGTTTCTAATGTTTGCAATTTAGACACAAGGACCAGGAAATATTCTATAAAATATTAGATGGCTGCCTGTAGCAAAAATAATGGTTTGTAAAAAAATAAATTAAGAAGAATATATTCCATACAGCATAAGAATATACCATCATGAAATATTTTATTTCAATACAGACACCATAAGCAATCATTGAACTTATCAAAATCAGGAAAAATTACAATGTTCCAAAAATAGCAGGATACAATATGATCAACAGATTCAACCAACAAAGTTGACTGTAGATCTACATTATCTATAAAAAAAGTTAACAATCCTCCAGAATCAACTGATCTACATTATCTACAAAAAAAAAAAAAAATTGACAATCCTCCAGACTCAACTTAGAAACTCGTACAAATTTCTGAAATGAATGAATGCAATCCCATAGAAAATAATTCTCACATTCAAAATTTCCCTTTCAAGATGCATCATATCAATTAAGTACTATCATTTAATTATAATATTTATATATTACTTCCTAATAGTCCAACAATCATAAATTTCATGACATTTTAGGAGAAAAATGATATAATTTTATTAAACATGTAAAACCTAACATTATAAAAATGCTCAAATAATATTATTATCTTATTGAACAACTAAATACTGATAAGTATCCTTTAACAAGAAAACAAAAGTATATTTAAAACAAAACAAATGACATTCTAATTTATTTTACTATTTGAGGCAAGCATACTCCTTTAAATTGTCTACGTTCAATACACGTACATCTTTCTTTTTTCAGTATAGAGCATCACATAGATAGCGTGAATTGGTAGCATAAAAAATTAGGAACCTCATAAGCACAACATCCAAAATAAATAAATGACCATAAACAATAATACAAGATACAACCCAAACCTTTCCCTAGATTACAATCAACTTCTACTCTCAAGAAATAACCAATTGTTATGTACCCCATTCTATTTTATGATAATCAATATTAGTTGGGAACATGTGCTTTGTAAGTCACCCTTGGGTAGCATTAACAAATGGATGCATAATCTCTGGAAGTCATCCCACTATTTGTTAAAATAAAGTATTTACCCCACATGCATGGGATCGTGGTAGTTTCCTTTGGAGAAACTCTATATATTGTAATGAGTTCTCATTTGGAGAGACATCTTGGAAAATTTATATTTGGAGGTTATGCTTTATTTGGAAGTTTCCCCCTCAAAGTGGTATTAAAAAGATACTAAAAGCATTTCTATTTCTCTCATTTATGCAATATTTCTACGTGATGAGCATATTTTGTGTTGCAAGTTCATTACAAGTGGTATCAGAGCCCTTTCCAAGGTTATTTTTGCAAGTAGCTTTACCAATTTAAGGTTGTCTATAATAGTTGACTATATGCTTTCACCTTGCCCTAGAGTGATCTTGGTGATAAAAAAGTGGGCACAACCAAAGTAGCATTATATATGTTTACCCATGCTTTTGCCAAAAACATATTTCACTTGCAATTAGTTGTCATTTTTGGCTAAGTTGGATTCCCCATAAAGGATTTGGTGAAGTGAGGGGTATTTTGGATCCAATACTCAAGCACCAAACAACCTCTATATACAGTTGTGAGCTTCCATGTACCTATAGGTATATCATAAGACCCCCTAGGATTTATTTTTGTCGAATCCTAGGTAACCATTGGCCTTATGTATTATGTGATGCACCAATAAGCAGATAGTCTTAAGAAGTTACTCACTGCATACCTTGGAGACAGAATAGTGGATTATGGGTATAATCTTAACCCTTTGTAGTTAGCATTCTGAAATATTGGTCTAACTCTATTTATGAATGGGATAAGTACATTGGTGAGCTCATAGACCAAACACACCCAATAGTGCCTTCCCTTTTTATCCCCACCTATGTGCTATCTACCCTGAATACAACTATGTCAAATTCTTCTTGACAATTAGGTATTTATCATGTGTTCTACAATTATGAGTGTTCTCTTTGCATAGCAGCCACTCTTCAATTTTTAGAATATTCTTCTAGATCTGCAGTTAATAATCAGAATTTCAATAAAGAAATGATAATAAATAGCATGTTACTTGACTGAAAAAATTAAGTACCTGAACACGACACACCACTTATCGGTTTTTTGGTCTTTTGATCAATTTTATGTAGCAATTCCATAATCTCACATTCCTCCACAATGGAGTGTATACGCAATACAACGTTATAGCCAGGAGTGAATATCGCCTAGAAAATCATATTTCAAAATACCAGACCGAGACAATATAAAATTAGCATAGAATTCATTGAACAAACATACGTCAATAACTATAAACACAACAAAACAATATTTCATTGATCATAGTGAGGAAATTTGAGCTTATATACATTTAATACATTAGAGATAAAATCATAAATATTTATGTCAAAGTAAATTATATAAAATTTTGTGTACTTTATGGTCCAGTAGTTCCAGTATCTATAATTGAGAATCAAACTTGACAATAGCAGGGATGGGTCTTGTTGCAACATGCAACAATGTCTTCAATAAAAATGAATTCACCATCCATACATTACACTCTTCTAGAAACTAATTATCAAGAAAACTCCTTTGAAAAAAAATTCCTTACTATGCTTCTTAATGTAGAAAAATCCAATAGTAAACAAACTTATGATAGACGTGACACATATCATATTGGGTTTCAAACAAAAATGAAAAGTTATGAAATTTTATGGGATGAAAAAATTGTTAACACGCTCTTCAATAAAAGATAATGTGTGCTTAACATAGATTGGTAATTGCATTTATGATTTCATAAATAATCTTCAGAAGAAACTTATTAGATAACACTAATGACTAAATATACTTTATCTACCAAAATGAAAATGGCATATTGCCAACACTCAAACCTCTTAAATCATGTATGAACACAAGATTTATGTCTTATAAATACCATTCATAAAGACAATGATATCAAGAACCATATTGGCAAGAAGTTTCACCCTTCATGCAAAGCAATTTTTTTTAGATTGAAAACATTTCAATTCATTTTTGTTCCAAATCAAAGCATTTTCATCACATGATCTTATATAAAGGAAATTTTACACATTAAACTTTTTATTCAAAGAAGAAAGGCTTGCAGCAGAAAAAGGTCTGGCCATTGATTATATTTTAAATATATTTTCATTAGAATTAGCCATTTGAATATATAGAACATTGCATATCCCTTCACCCTCACACCCATGTTCAATATATTCTGTGATGATGTCTGTCTCACCTTTCACAAGTTTGATGTTTCAGTACATTTACTGTGTACCCAAATTTTGGAAGTGTTCACACTTTATATCCAACCCCCTTGAACATGTAACCTTGGTTGCCACTATTCCAGTGTGCAACACAATCCCACCCTTATGATTTCATAAGGACATGAATAAGATGTCCCCTTACATTGCCTTTTTCTCCACAAATCCAGCAGAGGTTCAATATCTTTTTTACATATGGGTATGTGTAGGATCATCATGGAAAAAATAGGTCCTTAAGTGGCGAAAAAATTCTCAAAAATCAGAGTTAGGCAACTTGATGTAAAAATTTGAATAAGTTATCTATATTATTTCAAAATATGTAAGAATAGAAAATGTAACAAATTTAATGTAGTTTCTAAACTACTAGGTTTGTTTCAAAAGAAAAAAAATCTATTTGGTGAAAATTTGAAATTCAATGTAGTAGTACATAAATTTGAGGGAAAAAATAAGAAGTAGGTGTTTGTCTAACCACCCTAACCACAATAAAATAATAATATCTTTTTATAAGATTATAGATATAAGTAGAGGACTCATGTCCCAATGTGACACATTTTTTTGTAATTTTTTTCCAAATAAATAATTAATTATAATTTTTTTATTACAACTTTTAAAAAATATGAAAGCTCGTATGTCTAACCACCTTAACTTGGTCAAAACTTTATGAAATTCAATTTTTCTTTTTTTAATCCTATAGTATGCGAAGTATAGAATGTGATGCATGTTTTGGATTCAAAAAATGTGATAAAGTTTGAAAGTTATAGATGTTTTTCAATCAGCCTATCAATCAGGACTTTAGTCATAATTCAAATAGAAAATGAATAATAATTACTTATTAAATTCAAAGTAAGGCATAATTTATATTGGTGGAAATCTGAGAATCTCCTTTAAAAACTCTTTTCATTTCATCAATTTTGGGTAAAAAAAAGTCGTCAGCCACATACACATCATATTGCCACTTTTTGGCCCATCATGATCTTGCACATACCCATATCCAAGATGTTACTTGTTATAAGGGGGGAACATTGGGACCCAATCTATTGGGAACCCAACAATAACTTCTTTCCATCCACATGAATCATTTTTTTGAACATATGTGCAGAAGAAAAAACAAAATAGGTACCTTTTATTTCCAAGATCATTGATAATCTTAATATAACAATCAGATTACCACTTCAAGTTTTCTAAGTTTGAATTCTAACACTTCTAAAATAACCTTTGCAATGTTTTTCACATACAATAATGTCCCTATGTTCCATGAGAACACATCCCATACTACCTTTGAGGCTATCTTGAATGTCCAAGATGTTATTGGACACAAAGAGGATGTCCCCCCATTTCACCTTTATGAATTTTTTCTACATCTAGTGTACATTTAAATATTTTTTTGGCATCCTCAAGCTCTTCCTTGCTTTTAGATGGGGGCTTGGGGACTGCTGTGGATTTCAAAAAAGGCTTACCAGAAATAATCATACATCCAATTGTATTGATCAAGTAACTATATTTGTCAACAAGATAATTAATAATAAATGATAGATTAGTTGTTTTTCAGCATGACATCCCACTTGTGATGCGAAGGAGAAATATTGGTTCAGCTAACCACATAACATACATATATTATTTTAAGAGTATGAGTTGTAAAATATAAATTTTATGAGATCATGTGTATATATCTAACTTCAAAGTTTAAATAACTCCAAAAATATAGCTATAACCCTAAAAGCAGAAAATATAAGTACACATTTATATGGTAAAGTGTGCATATAAAGGATAAATGTATGTTCATTTCACAAATGATAATAAACGTGTTGGAAATATGTGCCTCAAACATTACAGGCTGAAACCTCCTTTAGAGCAATGTCAGTGTGACATTTTTATTGTCTGGCTGACTAGCAGTTTGTTTTATCAAATTCTGAACAGGTCGTTGTGACCTAGGTATTGTCTTGCCGAAAGGTCCACTGTGGAGTCTATCGCTGTAGCTTGGTGTATTCGCTATGACCTCATAGTGCTTAGGAGAGCTTTGGTCGAAAGGCCATTTATTAGTTTATCAGCGTAACTCTTAGCGACTGGAGTTTCAGAGTGGCTTCAACATTCGGAGAGATGTCTCAGCGAAGTGTTTATCTCTCACTGACAGAGTATGTATTGAGGTCTTTGGAATAACCTATATTCACTCGATAAGATGTCACCGCGAAAGAAAATGTTATGTCGACAGTGTTTGCTTGTTTTGTTTCATGGGGAAGACTTAAGTGTTATCTTCGGTATAACTCAAAGCTATTGGGGAAGGTCTTAGCGATAGAAGAAAACTATGCTAACAGGGACTACTCGGGAGTTATCGATATAACTCTTAGACTTCATTATGAGGTCTGAGCGATAAGCATTTGTCTTGCCGATAGCCGATGGCTATCAGGGTAACTCTTGGCGACAGTCATTCTTTAGTGAAACATATATAAATCGGTAAGTTCTCTCGGCGATGGACAAATGTTTTGGCGACAGGTGAACACTTCGGAGGAGCATATGAATATCGCTATGAACTCTTAGTGATAGGAGTAAGTCTTGCCGACTTCCGTTGGGTGCTCAGTAGATATGGGAACTTTGGTGTAACCTTAGTGTTTCACCATGACCTTCTGGCGAAAGGGATAAGTCAGAACGACTATGTGATGACTCGATATATCAGTTGGAGCTTGATATAATATCTTGGCGACTACAGAGGCTCTTGGCGACATCGGTAAGAGGTCAATGTGGCATTGGTGAGACACTATTAGTGTCTCACTGAGATGCCAATGTAATTCAAATTTTGTTGACCGTGTATGACTTCTGATGTGGCATCACATGGACGAATTAGAAGAGCCGAATTGGAACCGTTGGGAGTCTGTTTGTTGCGACGGTTCTATGAGGGAGCTCGACAGTCAGGAAACGCCAGGGATATAGTTGGAAATTACAGATGGGTATGTGCAGGATCATGATAGGCCAAAAAGTGGCAATATTATGGGTATTTGTAGGGTATGTGGCTGACGACTTTTTTTTTTACCCAAAATTGATGAAATGAAAAGGGTTTTTAGAGTAGATTCTCAGCTTTCCACCAATATAAATTATGCTTTAATTTGAATTTAATAAATAATTATTATTCATTTTCTATTAAAATTATGACTAAAGTCTTGATCGATGGGTTGATTGAAAACATCTATAACTTTCAAATAGTATCACATTTTTGAATCCAAAACATGTGTGACATTCTATGCTTCACATACTATAGGATTAAAAAAGAAAAATTAAATTTATGAAGTTTTGACCAAGTTAAGGTGGTTAGACATAATGAGTTTTATATTTTTAAAATTTGTAATAAAAATTCATAATTAATTATTTACTTGGAAAAAATTACAAAAAATGCATCACATCCTAATATGAGTCCTTTTACTTTATATATAAAATCTTATAAAAAATAATTATCATTTTATTATGGTTAGGGTGGTCGACATACACCTACTCTTATTTTTTCCCTCAAATTTAAGTACTACTGCATTGAAATTTAAAATTTTCACCAAATAGATTTTATTTATTTTTAAACAAACCTAGTAGTTTAGAAACTAAATTCAATTTTCTACAGATTCTATTGTTACATATTTTTGAAATAATATAGATAACTTATTCAATTTTTTACGTCAAGTTGCCTAACACTGATTTTTCTAATTTTTTTGCCACTTAAGGGCCTATTTTTTCCATGATGATCCTACACATACCCAGATGTTTTGATGTTGGATAGTAGTTCGATCAACAGTGAAGTATGAAGAATTCAAACTGTATCAGTGAAGGATTAAAATCTATAAAGGTTGTAACCTGAAAGTTTTCTGTTCAAAGAATGTACATGATGAATGCAGTTGTATAATGACACCAGAAAGATAAGTCTGGAATTGTATGTAACTTTGATTACGGTAATACAAAGTGATTTCTCTTGGTGTGGTGGGTTTTTCTCCCATAAGGGTTTTCCCACGTATATCTGGTGTTCATGTTTATTTGTCTAAATACTTTGTTTCTATAATTTGTCTCATAGTGCATCTCAATTAGACTGTAATTGAAAATTTAAAAGTAATTATGCATTCTTTCTTGAGGTATTGACGTTAGGAAAATTGTTTTCAGCATCTAGTTTTCCTTACAAGTGGTATCAGAGCCTGGCCAGTTGTGTTATCCTTGGGGGTACATTGGGTTTTTTGTGTCAATACTGTTCAGTGGGAGTTTTGTAGAGATTGTTATTTCTATTTACAGATTAAGATGTCTAGCTCATCTGGGAAGATTGAAATAGAGAAATTCAATGGCAGTAACTTTGAATTGTGGAAACTCAAGATGGATGATCTCTTAGTAGATCGAGACCTTTGGCTTGCTGTGTCTGGAACTAAACCTACAGGAATGAAGCAAGAAGAATGAGACCTTGCAGATAGGAAAGCGAAGGGGCTGATAAGGCTCTATTTGGTAGACTCAGTTCTTCTCAATGTGCATGAAGAAAAGTATGCTTCTCTCTTGTGGAAGAGACTGGCATCTATTTATCAGGGGAAATCTTTGGCGAATAAGCTGTTCCTGAGAAAGAAGCTTTAATCTTTGAGAATGCAGGAAGGAGGGTCTGTAGCTAATCATTTGAATGCATTTAACATGTTGCTCACACAATTAACATATGTTGGTGTAAAGATTGAAGAACAATATCGTTGTATGCTTCTGTTATGTTCTTTGCCAGACTCATGGGATCATCTAGTGATGGCTATTGGGAGTACAACATCTAGTTTCAAAATGGAAGATATTGTTGGTTCTTTGCTGTCAGAAGAAATGAGAAGAAAATATTCTGAGATGGCGAAGGAGGCTCTTGCTATCAGAGGAAGGTCAAAGGAGAAAGGAAAGAAGAAGGACAAGAAGTCCAAATTGAAATCAGAGGGGAGATCAAAGTCTCCTGGCAAGAAGTCCAAGGTGAAATGCTGGAACTGTGGGCAACCTGGTCATGTCCGAAAGGATTGTAAAGAGGAGAAAAAGAAGAAGAAAGGATCTTCCGATAATGGTTCTTCTCATGGTGATGGTGACACCTTCATTACAGCCTTGGCTACTCAAGCATCAGATGATGTTTGGTTGATTGATTCTGAAGCATCGTTCCACATGACATCTCACAGAGAATGGTTTACAAAGTATGAAGAATACGATGTGGGAAAGGTGTACTTGGCAAGTGATTCAACCTTGAAAATTGTTGGCCGTGGAAGAGTCAGAATCCAATTCCCTGATGGAAAAATAAAGGGGATCAATGATGTTATGCACATACAAGGTCTGACTCAAAATTTACTTTCTGTCAGTAAGCTAAATGATATCAGAGTACAAGTCTTGTTCTCGGGAAGTGGCTGCAAGATGACTAGAGGTGCTCAAATTGGTACCCTGTACAAGCTGGATGCACAAGTTGTTCATTGTAACAGTGTCTCTTTGAAACTGTCACTAAAAGCTGCTCATAGAGGTAAAGAGGGAAATATCCCTAATTATGTAAACTCTACAAAAGTAAAACTTTCTGTAGAAAAGACCATGCTTTGGCATCATAGGTTAGGCCACATAGGAGAAAAAGGTTTAAAAACCTTGAAGAACAAAAACTTGGTTGAGGGGCTTGAAGACTATAATCTAGAATTTGAATTTTGTGAACACTGTATATATGGAAAGCAGCATCGTGTTTCATTTTATGACAATCCTCATAAAAGTTTTGGTTTGTTAGACTATATTCATTTGGATGTGTTTGGTCCAGTAGATGTTCCTTCTTTGTCTGAATCAAGATACTATGTGTCATTCATTGATGATTACTCAAGAAGAGCACTTATATATTTTTTGAAAAGTAAATCAGAAGTTTTCAGTCGATTTAAGGAGTTTAAAAATCTTGTTGAAAATTAGACTGGTAAAACAATAAAATGCTTAAGGACTGATAATGGCGGTGAATTCTATTCTGATGAATTTGAAAGATACTATAAAGACCATGGAATCAAAAGACACAAGACTACACCTTACACTCCACAGCATAATGGAGTTGCAGAAAGGTTCAATAGGACAGTGATTGAGAGGGCACGAAGTATGCTTAGTAGTGCTGGTTTGGAAGAAAAGTTCTGGGTTGAAGCTACTGCTACTGCATGTTACTTAGTTAATCAGTCTCCAAACTCTGCTCTTGTTGATAAGACACCTATGGAAGTGTGGTCTGGTAAGAAGCCCTCTCTTAGACATATTAGAGTCTTTGGCTATGAAGCATATGCACATGTGTCGGATGTAAAAAGATCTAAGTTGGAAAACAAGGTTGTTAAGTGTATATTTATTGGCTATAGTGCAAACATTAAAGGATACAAGCTTTGGAATCCTGTTACAGAGAAGATTGTATACAGTAGAAGTGTAATCTTTCGTGAGCTTAAACCTTCCACCTTAGATCTGCAGTCAGAGACAAAGTCAGAAAACAGTAAGGATGTAGCAGCAATTCCTCCTACACCAGAGAAAGAGGAATTGAAGATTCAAAACGTACCTGAAACTGAGGAGAGCTCAAGCAGTTTTGAAAGCTCTGAAGAAGATGAACCTCAGCTTCAGCCAGTGAGGAGGTCAACCTGAGAAAGGAAACAACCAGATAGGTATGGGTTCTCATTAATTGATTCTACTTGTGCCTATGCCTTGATTTCTAGCACTGATGAGCCTAGGACTGTAAAGGAGGCAATTAAAATGTCTGATTCAGATTCTCGGTTGGAAGCCATGGAGGAAGAAATGGCGTCATTAGATAAAAGTGAAACCTGGAGTCTGGTGCCCTTGCCTAAAGGCAGAAAATCTGTGGGTTGTAAATGGGTATTTAAGAAAAAGATTGGTCTGGATGGCAGTGTAGAAAAATACAAAGCACGACTGGTTGCAAAGGGTTATTCCCAGGTAGAGGGAATTGACTATGGGGAAATCTTTTCTCCTGTAGTAAAGCTGACATCCATTAGATTTCTATTATCACTTGTAGCAGCTTATGACTTAGAGGTTGAACAGATGGATGTGAAGACAACATTTCTTCATGGTGATCTTGAAGAAAAAATCTAATGTCCCAGCCTGAACACTTTGTTGAGAAAGGTAAAGAAAAACTCGTATGCAAATTAAAGAAGTCTATGTATGGGTTAAAGCAGTCACCTAGAATGTGGTACCAGAAATTTGATACCTATGTATTATCTTTAGGCTTTGTGAAATCAAAATTTGATCACTGTGTATACTATAAAGCTGAAAGTGATCGAGTGCTTCTTATTGCTCTTTATGTTGATGATATGATGTTCATAGGAAATAGCAAGCTAATGATTTCTGATCTTAAGTCTCAGTTGTCTGCTAAGTTCGAAATGAAGGATCTTGGTGCAACAAGGTATATTCTAGGGATGGAGATAACCAGGGACAGGAATAATAGAAAACTTTGGCTCGGTTAGAGTAAGTATATAAAGACTGTTCTAGAGAGATTTTGTATGAATGATTGCAAATAGTTAGTTGTTCCAGTCATACATGGAATGAAGCTATCTGTTGAGGACTGTCCAAAATCTCCTACTGAGATGGAGGACATGACCAATGTGCCCTATGCTAGTGCTGTAGGAAGTCTCATGCATGCAATGGTCTGTACAAGACCAGACATTGCCCAAGTAGTGGGAGTACTTAGTCTATTTATGGCTAATCCAGGAAGAATACATTGGGATGCTATGAAGAGGGTGTTTAGGTATTTGAAGGGAACTTCAGATTTTGCATTGTGTTACCAGGGTAATTCGGTTGAATCACAGAGGACTCTTAGCATTAGTGGTTATATAGATTCTGATTGGGCAGGGGATATTGACAGCAGAAGATCCACCAGTGGATACGTTTTCATGTTGAATGGTGGTGCAGTGAGTTGGATGAGCAAGCGGCAGGTTGTAGTCGCTTTGTCCACTATAGAGGCTGAATACATGGAAGCTACCCATGCTTGTAAAGAAGCTATATGGTTGAAACGTTTGTGTTCTAACATTGGTTTTGATGCAGGGGAAATAACAATCTTATGTGACAGTCAGAGTGCCATTTTTCTGGCAAAGAATCCAACTTTCCATGCCAGGACGAAACATATTGATGTGCAGTACCACTTTGTACGAGATATGGTTGAGGATGGAAAGGTCAGTTTGGAAAAATTTGATACTCTGGAGAATGTTGTAGATGCATTGATGAAGCCGGTGAGCACAGACAAGTTCAGGTGGTGTGCCAGTTCAATCGGCCTTAGTGCCCATGTTTTTCAGTAAAGTAATTTTTTTTCAAGCTCTGGAGGTTCCTGAATGATCTTCATCAAGTGGGAGATTGTTGGAAATATGTGCCTCAAACATTACAGGCTGAAACCTCCTTTAGAGCAATGTTGGTGTGACATTCTGATTGTCTGGCTGACTAGCAGTTTGTTTTATCAAATTCTGAATAGGTCACTATGACCTAGGTATTGTCTTGCTGAAAGGTCCACTGTGGAGTCTATCGTTGTAGCTTGGTGTATTCGCTATGACCTCATAGCGCTCGAGAGAGCTTTGGTCAAAAGGCCATTCATTCGTTTATCAGCGTAACTCTTGGCGACTGGAGTTTCAGAGTGGCTTCAACATTCGGAGAGATGTCTCAGCGAAGTGTTTATCTCTCATCGACAGAGTATGTATTGAGGTCTTCAGAATAACCTATATTCACTCGGTAAGATGTCACCGTGAAAGAAAATGTTATGTCGACAGTGTTTTCTTATTTTGTTTCATCAGGAAGACTTAAGTGTTATCTTCGGTATAACTCAAAGCTATCGAGGAAGGTCTTAGCGATAGAAGAAAACTATGTTGACAGGGACTACTCGGGAGTTATCGATATAACTCTTAGACTTCGTTATGAGGTCTGAGCAATAAGCATTTGTCTTGCCGATAGCCGATGGCTATTAGGGTAACTCTTGGCGATAGTCAATCTTTGGTGAAACATATATAAATCGGTAAGTTCTCTCAGTGATGGACAAATGTTTTGGTGACAGGTGAACACTTCAGAGTAGCATATGAATATTGCTATGAACTCTTGACGATAGGAGTAAGTCTTGCTGACTTCCGTTGGGTACTCGGTAGATATGGGAACTTCGGTGTAACCTTAGTGTTTCACCATGACCTTTTGGCGAAAGGGATAAGTCAGAATGACTACGTGATGACTTGGTATATCAGTTGGAGCTCGATATAATATCTTGGCGACTATAGAGGCTCTTGGCGACATTGGTAAGAGGTCAATGTGGCATCGGTGAGACACTATTAGTGTCTCACCGAGATGCCAATGTAATTCAAATTCTGTTGACCATGTATGACTTCTGATGTGGCATCACGTGGATGAATCATAAGAGCCAAATTGGAACCGTTGGGAGTCTGTTCATTGCGACGGTTCTGTGAGGGAGCTCGACAATCAGGGAACGCCAGGGATATAGTTGGAAATTACAAATGTTTTGATGTTGGATAGTAGTTTGATCAACAGTGAAGTGTGAAGAATTCAAACTGTATCAGTGAAGGATTAAAATATGTAAAGGTTGTAACTTGAAAGTTTTCTATTCGAAGAATGTACATGATGAATGCTGCTATATAATGACACCAGAAAGATAAGTCTGGAATTGTATGTAACTTTGATTACTATAATACAAAGTGATTTCTCTTGGTGTGGTGGGTTTTTCTCCTGTAAGGGTTTTCCCACGTATATCTGGTGTTCATGTTTATTTGTCTAAATAATTTGTTTCTGTAATCTATCTCATAGTGCATCTCAATTAGACTGTAATTGAAAATTAAAAAGTACTTCTGCATTCTTTCTTGAGGTATTGACGTTACGAAAATTGTTTTCTGCATCTAGTTTTCCTTACAAAACGTAGTTGAATAAATGATTAAATGTAATGTAGTGTAAAAAAATAACATTTACCACCTATTAGGAGGGTACAAGGAAGAGAGTAAAAGCTACCACAACTCACTACAAAGGACTTGTAGAGCATTAGGCAAACAAGGAAGATAGACTAAGGGGTACCCTATAAGGGTCACATCTCTATAAGAAACTAAGTAGTGATATATGTATGTAATAGGCGATGGATTAGGAAGACATCGGATCATATAGAAATAGAGAAATGAATTATAATACAAAATAGAGACTAAGACCTACTAATGTAATGGTTATTTGAATATCTATATATATATATGCAGTTACAAGAATTTAACGAGTACATGTCTTATGAATGATTGCTCTTCTTGGGTAAGCTATACACAATGTTTTGTTAGATATAGAATCTTACTCTATTCTATCACTATACCCTTGAGTATAAAATGGCTACAAAAGGGATACTGGAGTTACAAGGATTCAATGGTTATCTAAGATATATATATATATATATATATACATGGAGTTACAAGGATTCAATGGGTACATGTGATATGAATTATTGCTCTTCTTGGGTAAGCTATACACAATGTTCTGTTAGATATAGATTCTTGAATCTTACTCTATTCTATCACTGTGCCCTCAGATATAAATTGGCTACAAAGGGATACCAAGGTACAAATCTTCAGACTGTAATTCCCCATTTCCTCTTGCTAACAGCACCTTTTAATAAATATAACCTTCAATACAAATGCAATGGAATCTTAAATGTGTTAAGAAGTAAAGCATATGTCGTTGTTAGTAAAGTGGAACTAGTAATTATTGTTTTCTATAGAAAAATGAAGCAGGTAATACAACAAGGTTTTCCCATAAAACAACAAGCCATAAATGTTAAAATCACCCAACAGCAATACAAATACTCAAACTCAAAAAAGAAAACGATAAAAGTAAAAAAGCAGCATAAACACATAAAATAGCTGTTGCATTGGCAATAATAACACCAGCACTAAAATACCATCATTTTCTCACTCATGATCATTAGTCATCATTGGACAGAGAACTAAGAAGAGGAGAAGCCAAGGAATGTCGGCCTTCTTACCACATTGTTCTCTACTTCCTAACTATAATGAAACCATTTGTACAAGTCTCTGGCCATTAATAGAGACATGATGTATATAGTTGTGAGCTACAGGTGCATTTTATTTGTTATTTCCATGAAATGTGACAACAAAAATAAAAAATGAGTGCAAAGAAAAGAAAAAAAACTTGCAATTTGCAAAGGGTTTGCTCTAGATGTGGGACATGGACCCTAGACTTTCTTGATTGCATCCATGGATATACACAATCAAATCTAGGCCAAACTCTGTGCCCTGCCTACACCCAGAGCATACTGGACTGTGACCTCCAATCTGGGGGTTTTATTGAGTGAATTGGAAACATAAAAAAATCAATATATTACAAAAATGACACTTAGGAGGAAAAATAGATGAAAAGAAATACAATCGATTTTAAGTTTCATAATATTTTACATTTTTATGAAGATGTGTGTTTCCAGTTTCACAAGTTCAATATTTCACCAGTATTAAAGAAAAAAATTTCCTAACTTACTCAAATCAACAGGAGTAATCATGGCAATCCTGTTGAAAGAACAAGACCCAGTTTGCATGCCCATCTTTTGATAATAGTTGTTGAAGGCATAAGAGGCATGGTCCGCAACTATATTAGGCTCATAGAAAGTCTCGCCAACCTGAATAGCTTGGCAATCTGCTCAATCGCTCCCACTAGCCCAATCTAATGCCGCTTGAAGAAGCTTGGTATTTTCCCCTGCTATGGCAACACAGAAGCTCTTGACAGTGGTGTTTTTGGCCAGAATCGAAACAGTACCAGTGAGAGAGTAGATGGGTGTGCTATTGGCTTAGAAAAGCCCCATTTTTTTTTATATCGGGTTGTGTCTGAGGTCCTCATTGAAGCTCGTGGAGGGAAAACGAAAATGCAAGTCAAATGAGAGAGGGAAAATGAATGAGGGGAGGGAAATAAATTTTCTTTTGGGAAAAGTATTTTTATTATTGTCTTAATATAAGACAATTAAAAAATTAAAAATATATATTTAAGACAAAATTAATATTTTGTCTTAAATTAATGTCTTAAACCTTCTTGTTATATAGTAGTGTTAAAGGAGGGATGTGACAATTATCTTATGTGATAATTATATGGGATTTCTATTTATAATTATTGTAAGCATAAGGCTTTGAGGATCTTATTATATTGCATGGTAACAAGGCTCTTCAATAAGACAATAGCTAAATATCAATATATAATATATGTGCTACCCAGAAACTTAATTTCATATTTGGTTAACCATGGGAAAGAATAGAGTAATAAATAAACACAATGACTTCATGCAAGAAATTCCATAAACGAACTACTCTCTTCCCTTTCCTTGATTCCCTCAAGCCTTAACCATAATTCGTATACGGTATAGTTCATAACATTTATTTAACTCCTATCCAATATTTTCTCTTCTCATATGCTTTGGCTTCTATGTAGATATTTCTAAAGTCAAATTTATTTACTTAAGTCCATTGATAGTATGACCATTAAAATCTATTGTCTTTCCATTCACTATTTGATATAAGAGTAATTTTATATTATAAGCATTATCACATGGTTTAAAATGGCCGTAGGGGTCCCATGGGGGGGCTTAAGCTCTATGGATTATGATCAATTTTGAAAGAAAAAAAAATAGAGGAGTATTAGTCATTGATTTAGCTATTTTTATTTGTCTGATATTAGTCATTTATTTAGCTATTTTTATTTGTCTGATATTAGTCATTTATTTAGTCATTTAGTTGTTATTTTACCCAATGCCCAAATTAGTCACTTATGATGATCAAATTAGTCATTTATTTGCAAAATTCTACTAGTGTTAGTCACGTGACTAAAACTTTTAGTCACGTAGTCATTTATTTGCCAAATTCTACTAGTGTGTATAAATATGTTCATATATGTATGAAGTGTGATTTTTAAACACTTTTTCTTGATGTCTCTCATTATCATGTTGCATGAGAATGTTGATCATTTAAGATCATCGTTGAGTTAGTTCATATTGGCGGATATGCTAGATAGATGACATAACGACTATGTCATCAACTCTTACCTATGAAACTATTAATTTCTTAAAAGGTTATTATGTTAAAATATGCTAAAAATCTACAATGGCTACATAAGCCATGAGCTAACCAATGAGACTCAACTCTTATTAAAGAGGAGCTCATGAGTCATGTTCGGTTGATATTGTTCAATGCTTTTAATCTATATTAGATCAAACTGAGATATCTATAGCTGCATAGTTTTGAATCCTTAAACATTATGCACACCCCTTGGGATACGGAAAAGCATTTCTTGGCCGAAGTTATACCCATTGTACCATGTTTAAATATCCACGTAAGGCTATAAGAGCTACAAATGGATATGGTGGAGTCGACATAGACACACCAATATATAAATATAAATATATCTTTACTTCGCTTAGATACTAATTGGTTCTTTGTTTAAAGTCACATCGATAGTGTTTTGATGGCGAAAGATTGATATACTTCAATGAGTATAAACTAATTCTAGCCATGACATAACATTAGGAAGGTGGCAGAAGTTTATTCTATCATATTTTAAATTCCTTGGAAGCTGTTAAAAGATGAGCATATACCACCATATGTGATGCAAGCTTAAGCATGGATTAATTACATGATATGGAAAGAGATAACTGGTTCCTTGAGATTCTTGGCCCTGACATATAATCTTAAAGAAAGCATGGGTATTGTGATTTTTTTTTTCTACCATTTTTCCACTGTGGTCATCCCATCCTCACGCTAGGAGATAACTATTACTTCCTCCAATCGTTTCATGGGGATACCTATCGAGTAATTCTTGGGGAGAAATATGGTTTGAGTGAAACCAACTTCATAACTGAATCTTAAAGCCAATATCTCCTTTTAAACCAATTATTTTCTTTACACATTCGTGTCATTCTTCTTGTCTTTACCCATTCATGTCATTCTTGGGCGATAAGGAGGATGATGATAACTGCTTAGAAAATCAGTTTTTGGTTGCTAATCTGTCGAGCTACCTTGGATAGAGAGGGTATTTACAATGAGAAAGTTTAATTATTGATTATTCAAATAGAGTGATTTAAATGCTTAAAAAGGCAGTTCAGGGTATGTTAACCTCAAACCTTCCTTGGCATAGTTATGTCCAGGGATAACTTTAAGAAACCCCACCTTAGTGAAGGTGTAAAATTGTGGCGAATCTTGGCTAAGTGATAATTTTCCTAGTGGATCTTTCCTTTTATTTGAAAAAAAATTAATTTTCCTGGCGAATCTATGCACATTATTAAAAAATTGTAAAATCTTGGCAAATCTTAATGAATAATTGGTAAAAATAATAATCACAGTGGCAAATCTTAGTGAATAATCACTAAAAATATTAATTACAATGGTGAATCTCTCCTTTAAAAATTTGCATAGTTGGTCGGCGTAATTCCCCCATATTTTTTTTTGTTTTTTGTAATATTGAAGTAGGGGTCTGGTGGCGACAACCACCGGTGGGGTCAAGGGGGAAAAACCCCCTTATGGGGGTCGAGGGGCAACTATAAAAAATGCATTGGAGCACACACAAATTATTATTATTTTTTAAATCTCACTTTAGAAATAAGACTAAATAAAAAGTGAAATTGTTACCATTGATTAGCTTTTTAATCAGATGGCTGCAAGTTGATTTCATGACCTATATGCACGTGCCTTTTAAGAGGCTTATTGAGGACCAAAATTTGATTTGGGCCACATGATTAAATCTAATCGTGTGGCCCAAAACAAATTACAAGCCTCAACAAGCCTTTTAAAAGGCACGTGCATATAGGTTGTGAAATCAACTTGCACCATCAAATTAAAAAGCTAATCGATGATTCAATGACAATAAATAAAAGCCCTATTCAAAGCTAAAATATCCTTAAAATTAAATGGTAATTTATTATTAGTGGCGATATTTCTCCAAAATTAATGGTAGGAATAATATTACTGGTGAACATAATTAATATTTGTAATTATAGTATAAACTATTGGCAAATCAGTTCCAACGATGCATCATTTACATGGTGAATCAATTTGATTTATTATTTTAAAAAATAATGCATAGGTGAATTAATCGAGACGAAATTATTTTTTTGTAAAAACTTGGTGATTCAGCCTCCTTTTTAGCTTGTACTATTCGCCATTTCTAGAGGTCTCAATTTCAGTTATTCACCAATTGGCAAAGATTCGCCACTAAAATTTTCCCTAGTTATGTCTGGGGATGCATCATGAACCCACCATTGCTTATTATGAGATTCTTTTCATTATTAAAAGGTAATATCAAACCATAGTTCCTTGGTTCGTATAGAACCAAGCTTGACTAATTGAGAAGTAAAAATAAGTGGAAGAAAAGACTTAAGCACAACTAAGTGCTAGATTTTCTATTAAGAACGCTTACTCGAGTAATGTATAACTATTCTTGAGTTCTTTTAATAACTACTTGTTGAGTGACGTTGTCATAATAATCAGGCCCTTGGAAGGGAAAACCTCTTTCCTTCCTTGATATGTTCCTTATTAAAAACACCCAGGTGAGGTATTTGTAAAGGATGCCTATATACTATTATATAACCTTATGTACATCTTGATGACGACATAGTGACGTCCATATGGTTAAAGACACCTGAGAATGGGTGAGAAGGTAAAACCCTTTGAACCATGCTGGGGCTTGAATTAGAGGTTATAGTAGCCTAGACCCTAGTTGTTGTAGGTACACAACCAAAGGATTCAACACCCAAATAATTTGACCAAACATGTTAAATGTTAACTTGGTGAGTAAGCATTATGTTAAGCAAATTTATTGTAAGACGGGGTCAGTAGGTCTACACTTGTGGTTACCCTTAGTTAACATGATTGTACTAAATTGCATGGAGGACTAAAATCTAAAGGAAGTTATATTATTATTGGAGATCTAACCTTTACGATGTAGACTTGCCTATGTATTATTCATACTACATTAATGACTAGGAAGGCCAAGAAGATATCATTTTGTGACAAGAATTGCTTAAAGTATTATCATGAGAGTTGTCACATTCAAGGGTATGGGTTAAGACTCAATCAATTGGCTGTAGCCAAGACCTAGGAAGTTACATGAAAGTAACTTGGGTGTTTGAGTCAGAAATATCCAATAATCCAGATGAGTTATTCACCTTGGGAATCTTCACTTTCTAAGGAGTCCACTTTAATGAAGCTTAAAAACTGAACATCTGAGACTATAACAAGAAGGGGTCTTCAACTTAAGTCTTCTATTGATTAATAATTAAGATTAAAATTATTACCTGTAAATAAAGGATGAGTAAAGTAGGAGTAAAAGAATTAATAAGCACAACTAGGTGCTATAGTGGCAAGAATACTTAAGTAGTAAAATAGTAGAATCCTTGCTTTATTCTCGATAAATGAATTGTGAACTACATTGTTTCCTTGAAATGCAAAATTGTTTCATTGTAGGTGTTCAAACCCTACTAGGGTTTTGTATTGAGTAAAATGCCACTCAGTAGAGGGTATTATGTGAAGGAAGTTTCCTTATTAATCCATGACCATTTACGTCAAGATAGTTGCTTGTATTGGTGAGAGAATGCCAAGTATATCACTAGGTGGGAAATACCCTTGTATATTATTTATCTAGAACCAGTGCCAATTGCTAGGACCCGAAAGTTATGCTAGGTAACACAGGGGGTTTGAGAAGGGAATAACACCTTACCAACTTAGTAGAGTTAAGTTCTGAAAGATAGGTTATGTCATGTTAAAAGATCTTGTGATTATCCATTGGGTGGGACAGTCAATTCCAAGGTACCCTAGGTCAGAAAAGGTATTCCAAGTCGAGTAGGGTGGGTGAACAAACGACTTCGCTCCTAGCAATGATTGTATCTACGATACAAATACTATGGCCATAATGAGTGCAATTGTCTTTGCATGCACTTGTGAGTTCATTGTGACCTAGATACTTAGCTAGTCAGAGATGTCATACATATTTGGAAGGTATCCATAGTTGTGTGAAGGTATTAGTTACGTAGGGCACAACACCAGAGCTCAGATGGCAGAACTAAGAGGATTCTTGACTAATCCCTTCGTTGAAGGGAAGGGCCACTTCTAGTTAGGAAGGTGTGTGGGGGACCATTTAAGTCCATGGTTGGAGATAAAGCACCCAGGTGATGCTCTCCCTCTTGCAGATGACATGTCGAGTCTTAGAAGAAAAAAAGAATCCAGATGCATGATCTCTGACCTTAATCTTGAAAGTTATTATTTTAGCTTATAATCATTTCAGTGAAATACAAAAGAGATAGATGTTTGTTCTTTTTAGTTTGAAAGGATTGTATAAATGCTTTGTTATATCTTTATGGTAACAGTTATGCAGAAGCATATTCCATATTCAAAGAAAAAAAAATTGTACCTCTTTTCATCTATGTTTTTTTCTATTTGGTGAATAATTCATGATAACTCTTTGTAAGAAAGAGTAGGATGTTACACAAACACTCCACGAAGTCATATATCCACCACCTTTGAATCTACTGCAAAGTGAATGCTTTCATGAAATTAAGTGGTGATGCTAATTTTGATTTCCACAAGTCCCTTCCTTTCCTTGAAAACCTAATAATTTTCTTTACTCAGCCTTTGTCATTTGTGAATAAAAATGGAATGGATTGTGACTCCCGCTATCACTCCAATTTCTAATGTTTCCTCTTTGAGCCTCTTGCTAATGTGTTCTGGATCTCATCCTGATTCAAATCTTTTGGAGCTTGATTACTGGTTGCAACTAAGATGATTCCCCTATCCAGTAGTCTACTTTTATAATTCCTGAAAGGGTTAGAGTTGTAAATACATTCACTGCCTGAATCTCATCAAAACAGAGGACAGATGCCCCCTTTCACATAACTGTCTTCTCTAATATTAAGAAGATTGTCGGTTGCAGTACAAAGAATGTTGTCCGGATGTGGCTCTTATTCATACCTCTCCTGTAATTTTTTTTTATATTTTTAACTTTGCCAAATCTTGTGCATATGAGCATGAACATAAAGCATTGCCGCATGAAAGTGCAACCTATATCGATGCCTTACAACTCCCTTGGTAGCATTATAAAACAAGTCCATTACCATAATCTTTCCACAACCAACATTTCCATATAAGTACAGTCCCTTAAAAAAACAAAATTCCTCATTCCTCTATGCTTTAATGGATGCTAATACGTTGTTTCAAAGCTCCCATTCTGGCGCAGACTGGGAAGATGCTGGCGAAGGGTGGAGATTTCAGCTTTACACCCGCGAGTTGCAATTGCTTAATAGCTTCTAAATCCTTTTCATCGAATTCATTGTATACATATCCTGCAATAATTGCGTTCCATGAGAAGACATTCCTTCGAGGCATTTGGTCAAACACTTCCCTTAACCTGCTCTATACTCCATCGCGCCAAATGAGATAACATTTCTTTGGGCACTTTGTTATACAGTTCACGGGCTCTGTCTCTGCTTTAACATTTTGCATGCACGTCTGCCATGGCGTCTCGCACCTACAACATTAGACAAAATTTCTCCATCCTTCGTGCTTTGATGGATATCCATATGCTGTTCCAAAATGCTGATTATGGCGCAAGTCAGGGAGGATGTTAGCAAGGGTTGTGAACTTCAGATTTACATCTTCCAATTGGATAAGTTTGAAAGTTTCTAAAGCCTTTTCGACAAATCAATTTGGTGAATATCCTGCAATGTGGGCATTCCATAAGCCACATTTCTTTGAGGCATTTGGTCAAACAGATCACACGCCTTCTCTAAGCGCAGCCTGCAGCCACAACTTCAAAAACAAAAATTCCTCTATATTTTATTCCTTTGATTGATGTCCACGCGCTGTCCCATAGCTCTCATTTTGGAATAAGCAATGAGGATGCTGGAAAAGGTTGTTGAATTTG
Source organism: Sequoia sempervirens (assembly GCA_007258455.2). NCBI lineage: Eukaryota > Viridiplantae > Streptophyta > Pinopsida > Cupressales > Cupressaceae > Sequoia > Sequoia sempervirens. Next base: position 184,832,993 of record VDFB02252616.1, on the reverse strand, counting down.
GATTTGCGCCTGCTAATTGCATTTGCTTTTAAGTTTTTAAAACTTTCAACAAATCCATTTTGTGTACATCTTGCAATGCTTCATCATTTGCATACGCGTCTACTAAGGCAATTGCAATTACAACATCTGACAAAACCTCTTCCCTTTACGCTTTGATGGATATCCGCCCGTTGTTTTGAAGCTCCCATATTGTTGCGGCAGGGATGAAACTAGCATAACCAATTTGATTTGAAATGTCCAACACTTTTTAAAAATTATTCCATCTTGTATATATCCTGCAAGTGTAGCATGCTATACGCTGACATCTCTTTGGAGGCACTTTGTCAAACAATTCCCATGCTTTCCCTGCGTTTCGCCATTTGCATGCATTTTTACTAGAGCATTTAATAAACCTGTCTTTTCATAAGAGAACATCCCATCGAGGCATTCTTTCAACAGCTAGCGTGCTTTGTTCATACTCCCAAGCTTTGTCTGTGTGTCCAATTTTTTGCATGCAGGTCTACAGTCCAAGAATCACGTGCAGTTCCGTAGGTTTAATCAACTTCATAATATCCATATTTTTGGAAGTGTAGTCCCAACTACTTCATTAATATCTTCATATGGACCTGTCTTCTCCGTATCAACTGATACGGATCTCACTCAATCTCACTATTAAACAAACACTGTAATCGGATCTGGCAAGGATTCAAATAGATTGCATATTAATTAGTCCAACCTTTTTGTTAGTCTCATTAATAGTCTTCACACATTTTATGGGTGTTTTGTTGCTTAGCTTTCTATATATTGGTTGAAGTCAGTTTTGTTATGTACTCCCAAATGGAGTCCAGCGCCACGGAGCTGTAAGGAGATGTAAGGGTTATATGTTTGTCAATAAGCAATAGTAAGAAGTCTGTAATGGTAGCATGATGAAGTCTGTATCAATGAGCAGCAGCTCAGATGTTTGTAACTGTCCATTAGCTTGTCTGTGTTTATGAGAGAGCTGAAGCTTTGTAAAACTGTTTCTTGATTAATATAAAATATTTGTGTTTGTGTTTATGTGTCTTCTTCTCCCCCTTTAATCCATCATTTGGTATCAGAGCAGGTCGATGATGCCTGTTGGGAGTAATAGATTTGTTGAAAAGATTAAATGATTGTTGTTAATGGAAGGTCACTTCTGAAGGAGTTCTCAACCCAATCGAGATTAAAGAAATTGCAAAAAAATGAGAAGATCTAGAAGAGATTGAAGAAAGAAGAGACCTAGCACGAGCTGAAGAGAAAAATGTTGTTAAAAAAGGTTAGAAGAAAGATTATGCTGATATTGAAGAGCATATATCAGAGACTTGGAAAAGAATTGAAGTTTGTTTTAAAGGTTGCCTTGCAAGAAGAAAACACTGCCAAGAAGATAGTATTCGCAGTAGTTAAGAAGACCGCCAAATAAAACAGAATGAAGGGAGCCTTGGCTACAGGAAAAACAACTGTCACAAAAGCTAGTGGTGCATTGAAATGTTTGAAATTTGAAGAATCTACTAGATGAAAGAGAGCCCACTATAATGGGTGAAGCCATAGGTGAGGAGGCTAAAAGAGATTGTATCATTGTTGGGCATATCATCATTAAAGCGTTGGCCAAGGAGAACTTGCAGCCAGTATAGAGTAGAGTTCATAACTGTTTTGTAAGCCATCGCATTTTCCAGCAGCTCCCAAGCTCAAGGAAATGAAAGTCATAGTTTGAGCTCAAGACAGGCCGTTGTGCAAAGGAGAATAGCCATGGTCATGTTGTCGCTGCCTAGCAAGGAAGCCATCCACAGGTAAAATTGCTGCCAAGTGAAAAGAAGTCCAGCCATTGCAACAAATGATTGTAGATGCGTTTGAAATGAAGAAATCAACCAAGCCAAGAGGAGTTAGTTGTTGAAGATTGGAAGATGCAAAAAATTTGTTGAAAGAAATCATTGCAGAGGAAAAAGAGATAGTGGCCATGAGGGGCTAAGTGAAAGATCAAATAAAGGCCATGCAGCCCAATGGTGGTTGCAGATCAATGGTTAAAAGATGTCCTCATAAGTAAAGGTAACTTGCAATTTTGTTTTGAAAATTATTATAAGGAAGTTGTAAAATGGCTTTTGTTGTCTTTTGAAATGGAAGAGAGATTGAAGCTATAGATTTAGAGAAGAGAAGAGGCCATTTGAGAATGTAAGTGTCAGGTGAAGCTGCAAAATCATAGAAATCACAAGAAGATAGGTCATGGTCTAGGTGAAGGCTACTGTATGAATGAAGGAATAGTTTAGACAAGGAAGAAGGAAACTGCAAGGAAAGAGAAAGTGGAGCTGCTAAAGGAGATCAGAAAATCAAAAGAGGATAGCATTCCTTATATGTGTGAATAAGGTCAATAGAGCCAATTAATGATAGGATCCCCAAGCATCGGTAGTGTAGCTCAAAGGGAGGTGTTGAGAGAAAACAAGACTATCACACCTAAACTTACAATTGATTGGTGACAAGAAAGCCAGAGTTTGTTGTTAGGGTATCCCAATAGAAAATTGAGATTTCCTAGGTTTGATCCATAAGATTTGAAAATTGCAAATGTCAAAACATCAATGGAAAAGATCAAGAAATTAATTGGAATTCGTAGTTGAGATTAAGGGGGAGTTTTCAAAGTGTAATTCCAACTACTTCATTAATATCTCCAGCTAGACCTATCCTCTCTATATCAACTTTGGATCTCACTTGAAATCTCAGTATTAAAGACAAAGTGTAATTGGATCTTGGCAAGGATTCAATTAGATTGCATATTAATTGGTCCAACCTATTTGTTGTCTCATCAACAGTCTTCACACATTTTGTGGGTGCTTTTAAATATATATTTTTTATTTCACCATAGTTGCTTAGCTTTCTATATTTTGGTTGAAGTCAGTTTTGTTATGTACTCCCACATGGAGTCTAGCTTCATAGAGTTGTAAGGAGATGTAACAGTTGTATGTTTGTCAATGAGCAATAGTAAGAAGTCTATAATAGTAGCATGGTGAAATCTATATCAATGAGCAGTAGCTCAGATGTTTGTAACTGTCCATTAGCTTGTCTATGTTTATGAGAGAGCCAAAGTTATGTAAAACTACATTTTGATTAATCTAAAATATTTGTGTTTGTGTTTATGTGTCTTCTCCCCATTTAATCCATCACATATTAGCACTACCAAATGCATTTTATTAAACTTCGAAAGCATTTTTAACAAACCTATTTTTGCACATATGCTTGGTCTATTATTTCACAATACAAATTTGTGCCTCGCTTTTCTCTATGTGCATGCAAAATTGATGGTTGCTGGAAGAAGATACTTGTAGAGGTATTCGACATTACACCTGCAAGCTGCATTTGTATGAAAGTTTCCGAATCCTTTTTCACAATTCCATTTTGTGCATAACCTGAAATCTTTTCATTTTATATTCTTTGAAAGGTAGTTAACCCCTGCTCTTCCTTGTTTTTAAAATGCTCAAAGGTTAGAAAATTTGAAAAATTGAGTAGGGTTCAAATTCACCCAAATTGGAGCAAATGCAATTCAAATTTATTGAAATGTGAGCAAAAAGATTAGGATTTTGAAAATGTTGAGCAAAGGGGTTAGAATTTGCAAAAAGGTTGAGCAAAGGGGTAAGAATTCTCTCAAATGCAAGCAAGTGAAGGTTCAAATTTATTCAAATGTGAGAAAAATGGTTAGAAATTGTAAAAGGTTGAGCAAAGGGGTTAGAATTTGGAAAAAGTTGAGCAATGGGCTTAGAATTTTCCTAAATGCAAGCAAATTAAGTTAGAATTTGGTGAAATGCGAGGAAATGAAGGTTAGAAAATGTGAAAAGTTGAGCAATGAGGTTACAATTTAGACAAAAGTGAGCAATAAGCTTAAGGCCACTCAATATGCCTCAAATAAGACATTTAAATGCTCAGAAAAACTTTAGTAATTATTTTAAATTTTAGAGAAGTTCTAAAATAATTTATATATTTTCCAACAAACCCCTTGATAATTTATCATCTCCACAACACTTCAACTTGCATAACTTTCAACTAATAAATCCTTTCACCCTGAAATTTTTCTTGGACCATAAAAATATCATGAAAAGAGAAACCTAGAAAACTAATTTTGCTTCGAGCAACCAAATCTTAAATTTTAATGATTTCCGACATTTGATTGAAAAAAATGAAACTTTAAATTTTCCCAATCCAGGATTTGGGTTCCTGCAAAAACTGGCTACATTGCTTGAAATTTCTAAAAAATATCCCCCTTAAATAGCTTTGTAAGAAATTTCATGGTATTTAAAATTTAATTGTTTTTGCAAATCTTGGTAGGCTGCATCATTGATCTTAAAAATGGGGTTAACACTACACTAAGGTGTTTGTTAATGGAGTGAAGATGTGTGTCCAATGTGACGAACATAGGATAGATGGCACATTTTTGCTACTTCATGGAAAGAATGGTGGGTCCCTATGTTAGCTATGCAGGAGCGCAGAATGCCTACGTGTGTCAACTTTCTATTGCAGCACAAGATCTCTACAAAGCACAATTTCATTCTAGAGTGCAAAGGAAAGAATGTGCTAAGCTTTGGTGTTGAAGCATAGGATTTCTATCTTGGAACTATTGAGGCTATCCCCCGTACATAGGGAAATCTTAAAGAAAGCTTTATCTTCATCATCTATCCCTGGGGATATTGATATAGAGTAGTTTCAAGCTATGGTAGGGCATATCACTAATCATCTTCTCACCTTCTCAAAACAAGACCTACCATCGCAGCCATCTCATAACTATGCTTTACACCTTGAGGTCATTATTCATAAGAACAAGGTTAAAAGAGTCTTAGTAGATGGAGGTGCTGGTCTAAACATCTATACCCTTTAGTTGATCAACAACTTGGGTTATTCAAAGGATGCTATTGAGAAAGAAAAGAATACAACCATCAGAGCAGATGAAGATCAAGAGCGGGTATCACAAGGCATCATCACACTACCCATCCAAGTGGGACTTGTCATTGCAGAGACTGCATGCCAAGTGTTAGACCTTGATCTCCCCTATGACATCCAGCTTCAACTCTAATCATCTTCAAACCTAAAACCAATATTCAATGGCTTCCTTGAAGCGCTAAAGTCATGCACATCACCTTAAGGTCTTAGATCTTTCGTGCTTGATTACTTCATGTACAATTTTTCATCCAGCTTCAACTCTAATCATCTTCAAACCTAAAACCACTATTCAATGGCTTCCTTGAAGCACTAAAGTCATACATATCACCTTAAGGTCTTAAATCTTTTGTGCTTGATTACTTCAATTCCTTTGGAGACCTACAAAAGGGGTTAGCCTTCACAAAACAATGATAATATGACAATATGAACTCACATACACTTTGACATGATGCTCAGATCTTGAAATATTGTAATCATATTCACAAATTTTCCCTTGAATGTACTTGATTGATCATAGAATCCTCCACTTTCTCTCCTTTCATGAATTGCTTCCTTCATCATAAATTCACATTTCTAAATTGCTCAAAATGAGAGGAAAACATGCTTTTATATGCATTTTAAGTAATCTTTTTGGGTAGCCTGGGCTGATCTAGGGCCATTTTCAAATCATAAAATCTTGCCAATTGAAATTCCAAACATTTAAATTTTTTCCTCAAGGACAGTGATGCCATTTACTATTTCCAAGTATCCCAAAATGGTGAATGAATCCCAGGCCTAATTTTCATCTTTTATAGGGATGATAGGGAATTAAATATATTTTAGCAATCTGGTTGCAAAATTGGTAAATTGTTATTATAATTAAAGTTGTGGGAAAAATACGGTGTCAAGTTAGTGTGAAATTATCAAGGGTTATAATTTTTGATGCTAGAATACCCATATGAAATGGGTATCCATTTTTATATTTAAAATAAGTGTGCATTTTAAAATGAAATGGGCACCCATTTTTATATACATCATATTCTTGCTCCTTTTTAGAAAGGGTATGTGTTTTTGAGCGATTATATGTTTCATAAAATTTGAAATTTGAAACTTGTGGTTTTTCTTTTTTTAGGCATGGAAACCCAAACTCCAACCTTAGATGTGCAAGTACAATTCCATGAAAACAAAAGAAAAAATGACTTTAGTAATATGATTCATGACTTTTTTAATATCTTTCCAATGAAATTAAAACCCATTATAGATGTTGATGTCTAGTTTTTAAATATGTATTTTTTTATGATTGGACATGTATATTTATTTATTATTTAATTTATGAAGAAAGTGGTTCATAAACTTGAAATATCAGGTATTAGTATATTTTTAATAACTTTTAATATTTAATTAAAAATTACATTTCATCAATTTATACATCATTATTTAAAAAATAAAAAAATAATTATTTTTTGATTAGTTTAGCTGAAATTATGCTTATCCTACATGAGGGGTTTTCAAAAATAGCAATTAGGGACAATAAAATATTAATTAAAATATTTTTTGAAAAATATAAAAAAATATCCTCATCAAGATTCACTATAATACACCTATTTCTCTTAAAGGAATTAGAAAGATAATTTTATTTAGGTCAAATTATGCTTGTCATACATGTGCATGTTATGGCCCTAAATTTGTTATGTTTGTACATCCTATAAAAAATTAACTTTTATTGTTTGGGAATTAGAATAAATTATATATTTTAAAGCCAAAATCAAAATGCTATATTTAATATTTTTGGAATTTCTTAACATTTTTTGTGTAAGTACACCAAATTTTTACTCCAATTATGATTCACTTTGATTTTTAGTCAAAAATATTTCCATGTTTTGAGAAAAAAGTGGACCTAACTTCTTGCACTTATCCAAAATCCACTATGCAAAATAATAAACAAACATACCATCAGGATGACACAAGATATACCCTAGGAAAGCCCTCAAGATGAAAAAACCCAACCTCCAAAAGCATCTACACTCACTATGTTATCTCATGAACAAAGATTACAATACATATGTGGAGTCTCCATGAATACACCTAGAACATCAAGTTGTCTACATGCATTCCATGTGAAAAAGAAAATGAGAATAATGTAACTGCACATCTCACTCCATGTTTTCTCTCCTCACATGTGCAACCTACAAGAGATGTTGTAATAAGCTAACCTTAACAACTACTCATTTTCTTGATTTTATATAAATAAGATTGTACAAAACCACCAAGTGATATTATATAAACCATATGACTAATATCATGATATTACAAAACCATTTCCCCCCTCATTTAATTTTTGGTACTAATTTTTCTTAATATAAAATATTTTCATAATGTGCAAACACACATTAAATATATATCTTGATGTTTATCTCAATGTTACATACAACATATAAAGTGGTGACAAGAATTTCTAACTCATGTGATGCACACATCCATAGATCTCATAGGTGCACCATAAATAATATTAATTTTACATTATAAAATCATGCAAGGTGAATCAAACTTATTTTCCTAATAATGTTAATGGGGAATTCTTCAAGTTTTCCATTGTTGGTATTACATGTCTTAGAAAAAGTTGAAAGTAGGCACAATAATTTAAGATGCTATTACATTGAGAGAAAATATAGCATATTCCATTACTACTTTAGAAATATCTTCAATATCATACCTAGAGTTGACTTTCTCTAATGACATCTACCACTGATAGAAGGTAAATTTTGTAGAGGAGAGTTAATCCAATAGCATGATTTATAATTATGTTATTTCTAATGTAGCATGATAATCATATGTAAATACCATAAATTGGTTATATATAAAATAAGGGGGTTGGCTCCTTAATATTAGCATAGTATCTTCTCGAGTTGGGAATAGTGTACCTTATACTGCATACTAAATGGGAAAATTAAAAATATTTTTGGAATTTGTCATTATTTTGATTTTAATTTTAATGTTCGCTATCATTTTTATATATTGATGTCAATTTATTCTATTTCTATTAGAGTTGATTTATAAGGAGTGAAAGCTTGCTATTTTGATATTTTATGAAATAGTGCATATTTCATGTGTTCATTTTTTTTTGCTAAGAAATTTATGACAAATAACTTATGGGTTATGTGTATTCTTTGACCTTTCCATATGTGTTGGTTCAAATGGAGTAGTATTGTATGCATTGATGACCCTAGTTAATCTTAAAACATACTTCAAGCATAAAAATGTGCACATGTGAACAAGAATTCATAGTTATTTTACCATCTTTAACATGCCTCACATTCAATAGCTTTGGGGGATGCTTAAGATAATTTATATTTTATTTTAGCACTATAATGGTGACTTTGTACAATATAAAATTATTATAATTATTGAACATGGTATATAGAGGTGATGATAAGTTCTAGAAGCATGTTGTAAGTGGTTGAAGATGTGTATCTTTCTTATGGGCTATCACTATCTAGAAGCTAAAATGAATTTAAGTTATAATATCATTTAGACATGATATTTTGTAATCTAATGATTAGTATAAAAGAATAATTATACTCTTAGTAATATTTTGTGTAAAAAAACTAATTTCTTATTGATAAGTAATCAACTTAGCCTTTGTTTTGATAATAAATGATAGAATATTCATATAGAACCATAGATCAAAGTGATGAAGGGGTCTAAAAATAGATCTCATGGTCCTTAAATATAAGTGTTTAGTATAGGTTTGCTAAATTATGAACTTGGTTGGGTTCTGAACCTATAAACCATTAATAATTATTTATTTTTGTTGTCATTTAGTAGAAATTTGTTAGGGTATGAGATAGTGTTCAAGGAATTTAGATTTTGAATTAATATTTAAACTTAGAAAGTTCTGATTTATTTTGGAATGGGTATTGAAAAATAGTGATTTGTTACATATTTTGGTTTTAAATATTTTTGTGATTTTCCTTTTATAATATTCTTTCTATTTAACTTTCATCAATAGTTCTAGAAACCGAGGAATGGGAACCCATGTTAATGCTCTTTGAGAGGTCAATGTGAGGAGAACTACATGAAGCTTTGATCTCATTTGAAAGTGGGTATGTATGTATTCCTTGGTAAAAGTATGCCCTTGTGACCCAAGTAAGTAAGGGGAGGATTGAGGGAATAGGTCCAAGGCTTGGTGTAGTTCCTAAAATTGAGTCAGCTTCCCTTATTAGAATGCTTTAGTTATAGATATATTTGTAAGAGATGGAAGTTAACTCACCTTTGAATTTAGTGTCCCCCTAAAATAGGATTGAGATAATTAAACGAAATCATAATCAAGCTTATTTACTCTAAGGTCTATTGTGTTTGGATCTTCCAAATATACTCTAATACTTGATGAACATTTAGAGTCACTATCATTGTGGTTTTCTGTGATGTGAATGCTTGACAGTGTCTCTAGACTTGTATAAGCTAAATCAATCATTTTTTTGTGTGATGAGAATTATGGCCTTATGTATTAGATCAATGACATGTATAGGAGGGTATATATTAAAGCCTCAAGACATAGTGAGGTCTATTATTCCTAGAAATAAGGGCATGATAAACATTTCCACGACTTAGCTATGAATGAGCTATGAAAAATCACTTACACTTAATGACAAAATTGTATTAAGACATTATGATTTGCTGGTGTGAAGAAATATTATTATGGATGATTAGTTTTCTCTAATTATGTACATAGATTTGTGTTGACTTTAGGATGAAACTCCTTATAACTACCATTTCCAACTATAGGAATTAATGGTAGTTATTACTATATATGGTAAGATGTTTTTCCCCTAAATATATTTGGTAAATAATTGTGCCAAGATTTTTGATTGGTAATATGTTTTTTTAACGTACTTAAAATAAGATATTTTTATTATTATTATTATGTGTATAAATTTTTTTCTTACAAATAATTATTTTTTGAATAAAATTACATGAGGTGAATGGAATTTGATTACTTAATGAATCTCTATTGGAATATGTATATGGGTTTGGATAGTGGAAAACTCATGTAGGTTCAATATGTTACCTGTATATTGGATTTTGACCCCAATACCTATATGACTAGTGTATGATTTAATGGATCCTTTTGAGGTATTGTAACTAGATTAAATAGACTAAGTTGTAAACCCTTAGTATCATATGTTTTAGACCAATGCTCTTGTATAGTCTAATGTCAGAATGATGAACTAAGATTGATACAAGAACCTTCTTCTTTGCATCACAACTAGGGTTGAGAAAGAGACTTTATGAGGGGATTCTATGAAGGTATAGGTAGAGGGTAATTTCTCTTAGTGTAGCTTATTCCACTCATCTTGAGGTGATCATCAAAGTTGTGAAACCTATGACTCACTTATAGATAATCATTTTGTTGGTCCATCATGGAAAGAGTCAAATAGAAATATTTAACCATATCATAATTTTTGGTTATATTTCACTAGTAGCATGTAGGTGACAAATGCCAACATCCACCAAAATTCATACAATTAGTTAGATTTCACCAGTTGCATGTAGGACATAGATGTTCATAGCTATCCATCTTAGGATTTTATTATTATCATTGGTGCATTATAATAAATGTGTGTACTTCTATTATGGTGCCCACTTGAGGTATTATTTATAAAGTTTTGATTGTTAAATCTAAGTGATTGATAGTATAGTCACTAGTATTAGGTGAGGTAAAATCATATGGTATTATTATTATTATTATTATTATTATTCAATTAGAAGATGAATTGGAAGTTTATTGAAATATGAAGATATTATTAATTGACTTATGTGATCTATGCTATTAGGCTTTTGACCTTGTTGGTGATGACAACTATAGTATCCTAAATTGTCAGCCTTGATAATTTCACACTAGGTTTTTCTCCCCCCTGTGTGCTTGGATCTAATTGTACACCTAATTTTATAAATTATGCATTTCATGGCCCATTTTAATTGGAAAATCAAATGTGAAATACCAAAGTATGTGTTTAATATTTTTCCCCCAACATTTTGAATCCCAAAAAGAGGAGACGATCTTGTCTAGGGTGCCCTAGACCTTTTAAGTTGGTCCCAAATTTAAAAAGGCCAGTGTCGATAATTTATTATTTAAAATTATAATTCTAATTGCTGGCTATTGGGATTCAATTTTTGAGAAATTAGAAGAGTTGCAGATAAATACATAGTATTTTCACCATTTTAATAAAAGGAGAAAAATAAGGAGAAATATATTGAGAATTCAATTGAGCAAATCAAGTTTCCTAAAAGTAGTCAAGAGTAGAATTTACAAGATTATTGTAGCATTTCATCATTGAAGCATCATGTCAAGTTTTATGTAAGTTTGTTAATGTTTATGCATGCATTTTGTTTTTTAGTACTAATGCTTGTAGATCTTCAAATCAAATCATGTCAAACAACAAGGAATCCTTGAAGGTGATCAACATGACTTCAATCCATCAAGGTTGTCAGATTTGAGTGGTGAGTGGCTACAAAGTGTCAATTCCTCATTTTTTTTATCATTTAGTCTCTATCTATCAAAATGATACACTCTGTTTTCATCAATTTTGTTATTGTGGAGGTAGAAATACTTGACTGAGGTAAGCCCCTATATGGCACAATCCTTTCTCTCTCTTTATTTGTTCAAGTTATAGATCTAAAGAATTTTTCAAGAAGATTGAAAACAATTTTCTCACTCATGCATCAAAGCCCTACAAGTTGACAAGATAATCTCAATTATCTTGACAACATATGAAGATCTAACAACTAGATCCAAAGAGAATAATCTACAAACCAATGTCTAGAAGCTTATGTCTTCATATTTGAGGAAAATCAAGTTGGAAAAGGGCATCCTTGTGCCCCTGACTAGGGAAAATAGGTTGAAAATTGAATAAGAAGTGCACAATACTCTACCCTTCTCAGATCATCTCTCAGAATTTGGTTTCTTAGTTTTATCACTACAAAAATGTTGCATTTCTAGATTAGTTCTTCTAGTCAAATTAATTTCATTAATCCACATTGAATTCAATCAATTGCCAAGGCATTTAAAATTTAGACTCAAGGCTGATTGACTTAGCTCCTAGGTTGAAAATCAATCTCATATCTTTGTTGATTTGTATTCTAATGTTTATTGGAAAATGATTGATTTTAGTGATCTAGATATTAGATCTAAGATCCCCTTTTAAACAAAACAACAAGTAGTATGAGAGGCTTTCTCATCATCACAACTAGCACTAATCTAGGAAAATAGATGGGGTCCATGGTCCTTATGAGATGCACCAAGATTCTTTTCTCTAGCTTGAATGTACTTAAAATATTTTGTGTAGTGGATTAGATAAAGAAGAGATCTTTGCAATAAGATTTCCTTCACATCCCAACTAGTCATTGTGTGTACATGTGTTATATTGTTTAAGTTATTCATATTGTGTATATGTGACATACACTGAAATAGTCACACTGTGTTTAGATGATGCATGCATAAATCAATAACATTATGTACATGTCTTGATAAGATTAAAATTTGATAAAACAAAAAGTGATTATTAAAATATTTAAAATTAATCAATCACACCCTACTATGCACAAACTTATTTTAATCAATATTATGTCAATCTACTTATAACATTAAAGGGAAAATTGGCGAATTCATTGAACACTATAGACTTTGTTTCAAGTAACAAATAATTATTTTGACCATGACTAAGTGGAAATTTATGGAATGAATTAATAGAGGACTAAGCCTCACATTATATAAACATGATACTCTTTCCTCCATACCCATAATATTCTTTATGTTTCTTCAATATTCTTAAACTTTTGTTCTAGATGGATCAATTATGAAGAGAAAGATAACAATAATTCCAACATGTTAGTGGCTCTACATCCTGCTCCATTAACTTTTGTGACAATCGTCCTTTTCAAAAGCACTATTTTGACTTTATCTTTATGGGTAAAACTGAGATACTAAAACTTATTACTCCTTTTCTCATTCATTTTATAATTCATATCCAATATCTCATCATCAACTTTTAGAAACTTGAAATACATTAGTGTTTAAATTATGCAGGCTAATGATTTGAATCAATTCCAAACAAACTATTTCCACATGTTTTTTAGGGTGATGATGGATTGGTCATGCTCTACACCTGTTGTCTATGTGGGATTGGATTTTACACATAAACAACTGGTGTATTGACTAAGCTATTTATTGTTGCACTATTGATCTTCGTACAATCAGTCCGGACTTCTCCCCTGCTACCAGTAAGAGGGCTTATGTTTCCCATTTTCACCATGGCAGTTGCAAAATCAGTGAAGAAAGTGCTTTGATTATTGGCATAGGCGGTAACCTGTAAATCAGCAGATCCTCCATTGAAAAGCTCTTGGTCAGAGTGAAAAAGTCCTTCTTGGCTTAAGAGATTTGCATAGTATTGGTTGTCAAACGTAGTGGGAGTTTGTAAATCTATAGATGACAGGTTGTTTGCAACTTTGTGGTGTGGAAAGATTTTAGAGTACTTAGACCCTTTTAAAATGTCTGAGGACCCTTTTGCTCATGTGCGCTCTACAGTTAAAGCTTTTTTGGCCGGTCAGGAGTCAGTCCAAACGTGACCAGGAACATTCGTTGCATCCTACATGTAAAATATAATTTTTCTGCATGCGAAGTGAGTTAGATTCCTGTCGGTTTGCAGGCTGAGTTGATATAATAATGTCAATTTTATTTTAGAATGTTCACGAAAGTTAGGGTATATATAGATACATGTGTTTTTCTGTTTTCCGAGTAGGCTTTAAATTTTATTTGTTGATATTAGTATTATTATTGGTATTTTTTATTATTTTACAATAAAGTTGGGTGGAATGGGATAATTTTTTTTAAAATTTATGTAAGTAAATAAGTTAAAAAATTCATTGAATTATTATGTCATGAAAGTAATATTTAGAGAGGAGGGGGGTCCATCTTTGTCACATGGATCACACTATTCATTTTGGAGGTCCTTGTCATCTAAAACAAGATCCCACTTAATAATGACACCTTCTTTGTTCAGTTCTTTATCTTTAACAAGAAGAATAGCACTAACCAAAAAAAAAACCTAATTTGACTTAAAAATTTACCACTATCAAGTATACCAAACAAACTTTTATCAAAAAAATAGTAGAAAAAAGAATGTGCATTTGATTGAATAGACCTACAACACCCAGTGTATGGAGGCAAGCCATGCCCATGTGATTAAAATAGATATATTGCAATTTATGTGAAGAAAAGCTATTAGAACTATAAAAAATATGTGTAGAATAGTGGCATCCACATCAACATCTTATATGAGAAGACACAACATGTACACAAAAATTAAGTAGACCTTTTTATTTATTGAGAAAATAGAAAAAGAATACGTCTAAAACTACAATAAAATACAAGAAGGTCCAACATAGATTGCCCAACTCGAAATTTGCACACATAAATTAACACGTTCGAACTTAAGAATAGTTGCATGTACATCAACACGTTCAAAGAGAAGAAGGGCCCTAAAAAAATGGTGACACATGAACAATACAAAGAACATTCTTGTAATATTAAATTGCTCCAACAATACAAAGAACATTCTTGTAAAAAAAATTTATTGGAAGAAGCATCACAAAAATTACATCAGAAGTTGAACATCAAAGTTGTTGCAAAACAACAACAATAAAGTTCCAAACAGCAGCAAGGTTGTTGTAAAGAAGCATTAAAAATAGCAGTAGCAACAAAATGTTTCCAATCAGCAGACAACATGTCCGAAAATATTTACAAAGAGGTCAAAAATTCACAGGCCAACTTAACCAAAAAATAATAAATACATAGACGGGAACATCTATGGATTAATATCATCGGAAGCCAACTTAATCTAGAAGATTTTCTCTCATATGTAGTGTTGATGATGCGTTTGCAAAACAACAATAACGTAAACAATCCACTGTCCATCGGTCTAAGCTTGAATACTCCTCTAGATTTCTCCAAGCCATAGATGTAATGTCGAAGATCAATCCTTGAACTTGTGTATACAACTGCATGATGAACAATCAAAAAGTGAAACCTATTCAAGAATATCATCACGCTAAATGTGGGGGGTTAAATAGGGGGCATGCCATACTCGAACCTCCATTAATCTCAATAGTAGCGTACAGTTGCAGAAGGAGGTTGTGTAAGGTGTCCCCGAGAACAATAAATGGCTGGATAGTTTACAAGTTCATAATTTGAAGGGACAAAATATTACAAATCATTTGCAGCTCTAAATGGGGAGGGATGATGGTGTTAGAGGACATAGCAAGACCCCAAAATTTTCAAATGTGTTTGATAATCACTTGTCTACAAGTGTGGGACATGACGTCAAAGGAAAGGAAAGCACCTAGAAGAGTTGATTTCCAAGTCTAAGTTTGGGGAAACAAGGTAGAAAAAGAGGCGAACAATAGGTGCCATAACATACGGGCATGGGTGCAAATCCAAAAGACATGTTTTGTGGATTCCATTCTATTACAAAAAGGATAGGTGGGATAAGGGTACACAAATTTAAGATGGTTTCCAACAAGAAGTTTCCATGCTAGGAGCTGAGACTGAGTATTTGCTTTGGAATTCCAGATTTGGTAGTTGAGTTGATTGCACTTGGATCGAAGAAAAGAAAAATACCACTTCTTATTGAGATGAGGTGTGATGGTAATATAGGGAAGGAGCTATTTGTAGATGGATCGTAGAGGAAAGAAGTGAAAGCTGAGAGAATTAGGCCATCGCCAATCATTCAAAAAGTTAGCATGACAATCCAAAGATAATAGGTCACAGAGTTCAGGAGTGACAAGTTGTTGGATTTGAAGGACTGGTCATTTATCATAGGAAGAAAGGTTAAGTTGCATTTTAAGGATGGGACATGTTTTCCAATGGAATGTGGTGGAGTCCCAAATATCTTGAAAAACTTGCATACCTTTCTTAAATGGATGCTTTCCTTTGAATCTACGGATGGTGCCTAAAGGTTTTTCAAATTTTGTTGCACCATCCTATTTCACCAAATAGAAGAATACGGGAAACTTAGGCCATGGCTAAGGGATTGGTCGAACCAAATTAGCTTAGTAGAAGTTATTTTCCAAGCTTTCCAAATAGAGTTGAAGGGGGAAGATCCACGAGTTTTGAAAAATTAAGGTAAAAGGATATTGTCTTTCCAACTAACATTACCAAAAGGTTGACCATATGAGGCTATTTGGATGGGAAATTTAACTAGTTCCTTCCAAGGAGCATCTCCCTCCAAAGCTCTGATTATCCATTTAGTGGTTAAACACATTCCTTGTGTGTACAGATCAATAATTCCCAACCCCCCCCCTTATCTTTTGGTTGGATACAATGATGTCAAGAAGTAGCAAGTAATCTCTTTTTTTTATTCCCCCATTTGGCCCATAAAAAGTTCCTAATTGGCTAACTTAGCTGATTGTAACAACTCTTGGATGGCATCCAACATGAGGAAATGCAAACATGGCTAGCAAGTAGAATTTTTTTCGTCGCTTGAATACAACTAGCCATAGATAGGAATCTATTAGAACAATTCAATAGTTTGATTTTGATCTTGCTCATAAACCATTTCCATGTGTCCTTAAGAGAAACTCCAACCCCAAATGGGATTCCCAAATATCTTGTGATTGAACCATGTTTTACTTCTTTCCAATCAAGTTGAATCCATGTAGGTCAGTTTTTGGGATGAGACATAATAAATTTAGTCTTGTGCATAGCCAATTTGGAGCCAAAAATGGGTATGTGTAGGATCATCATGGAAAAACTAGGCCCTTAAGTGGCAAAAAATTTAGAAAAAATATAGTTAGGCAACTTGACGTAAAAAATTGAATAAGTTATCTATATTATTTCAAAAATATGTAAGAATATAATCTGTAGAAAATTGAATGTAGTTCTAAACTACTAGGTTTATTTTCTTTTTAAAAAAATCTATTCAAGGTGAAAATTTGAAATTTCAATGCAGTAGTACTTAAATTTCAGGGAAAAAATAAGAAATAGGTGTTTTATCTGACCACCCTAACCACAATAAAATGATAACATTTTTTTATAAGATTTTAAATATAAGTAGATGACTCATGTCGTGATGTGATGCATATTTTTTGTAATTCTTTCCCAAGTAAATAATTAATTATGAATTTTTATTACAACTTTTTAAAAATATAAAAAATTGTATGTCTAACTACCTTAACTTGGTCAATACTTCATGAAATTCATTTTTTTTAATCCTATAGTATGTGAAGCATAGAATGTGACACAAGTTTTGGATTGAAAAAATGTGATATCGTTGAAAGCTATAGATGTTTTCAATCGACCTATCAATCGGGGACTTTTAATTAAGTAATTCAAATAGAAAATGAATAATAATTATTTATTAAATTCAAAGTAAAGCATAATTTATATTGGTGGAAGCTGAGAATCTCCTTTAAAAACCCTTTTCCTTTCATCAATTTTGGGTAAAAAACAAGTCGTAGCCACATACCCATCATATCACCACTTTTTGGTCCATCATGATCCTGTACATACCCAAATGGTGCAAAACAAATCTAAAGTACCCAAAGTATTAGTAACTTTATCAACATTGCTTTGGAGAAAAAACATATTGTCATCAGCAAAGTGAGAGTTGAGAGCAGTGGAATTTTTAGGCAAGGAAATACTATGGATAAACTGATTGGCCTTAGCATGCTGAAATAAATAGCCAAGGGCATCGATGTACAAGAACATACAAAAAAGAGGGAAGGGGGAAGCCTTGACAGATAGATATTTAGAGAGGGAATTGAGGTGAAAGGGGTCCATTAACAACTATTCTAGTATTAGCATCAATGAAAAGCATTTTAATGTGATCACAGATTTTAGGGCCAAATCGCAACCATTGCATCATGTTAAGGATGAAGGGCCATCAAATGCGATCGTAGGCTTTGTGAAAGTCCAACTTGACAATAAGGGAATCTTGGGTAGTGTGTTGAGCTCATTCAATTGTTTCCCAAGCCAACACAATATTATCCAAGATAAATCTTCCTACCAAGAAGCTTGTTTGTTCTGAATGCACAATCATTTGGGTAATGGGTTTACTTATTCGGGCCAAAGCTTTGGCTATGATTTTGTATGAGGTATTAAGCAAGATAATAGGTCTCCAACTAGTCATAAATTCATCATCTTTCCCTTTAGGAATGAGCTTGATAAGACCCTGGTTAATGGTTGGTCCCAAAGTTCCAGTTTCTATTCCTTCAAGATAAACATAGTATAAATCCTCATGAATCTAAGGCCATAGCTTAAGGTAGAATTAAACAGGGAGGCCATCCATTCTGGGGCTTTTTTCAGTGGCCATGCTAAAAAATGCCTCATCAAGTTCTTCCAAAGAGAGGGGTCTATCAATAAAATTACTATAATCAACATCAATTTTACATGAATACACCCTACCACACTTTCTTCAACAATGGGAATTAAGGGATCATTTGTAGATTCATCAATGAAGAGTTGTTTATAGTAATAATTTTTTTTTTGCATGATGCATAAGTGACTAGTTTGTGGGGTGTCATCAGCTAATTTGATGACTAAAATATATTCTCTTTTGTGTTTATGTTTAAAGTATTAGAAGAAAAAATTGGAACCTTGATCACCATCCTTAGTCCATTAGAGCCTGAATTTGCACACCTCTACCTTTATAAATAACTAATTTCCTAAGCTGATTTTCAGCTCGTGCAATAGTTTGCTAAAGGGAAAGGTCATGGGAGTTGGTAGCAAGGAGAGAGCGACCACGCACTAGCTGTCCATTTAGAGACTTTTCAAGTCTCCTATGTTTAGCAACAACTCTTCATCCATAAATTTACAAATGAAAGAGGAGCATTGAGCAATAGTTATTTCCCACCAACTGATCCATCTATCCTCTTGAGGTTTAGGCTCAACATTCGAAGTAGCAAGGAGGCAATCGATGCAATCTTATTGCTGCAAATAAGTCACATTAAGTTTGAAAGGGAGGTCATTAGGAAGGGGAGAAGTGTGTGAGAATGAGAGGGTGGTAAAGATGGGGAAGTGATCTGAGAGGGTGGTAGCAAGGTCAAGATGGATAAAATGTCCATCCTTTGAGGGAACAATACAACAGTTGGGTGAGATATAGAATTTTTCAAGGTGGCTCATCTTCCTCAAAAGGCTAACTCAACAATTAGACCAAGTGTACCAATGAAGCATGTGAAGGTTTTCTTTTACCTAACAACGGGTCATACACACCCAATCATCACGAGTAAGAGTCCAAGCATTGAATTATAGCTGAGAAAAGTGAACAAGGTTGTCCCAACTTCGATTAGTTAGGTGCTCCACCATATTGAAGCCTCCCCCTAGCACCCAATCCACATTAGAGAGGTGAAATTGCAACCAATCCCAAAGAAAGTCCTTTCTGAGGGAGTGTTCAGGTCATAGATTGAATAAAATCCATTTAATGTGTCATACATGATTACGGTAACCCAAATGCAACAGTTATTAGGGTCACTTCCTGATGCAACCAGGTTCTTTGCAAGCCAATGGGAAAGGCCTAACACAAATCCTCCACAACCATAGAGTGATTCATGTGAAAAAAGATAGCTTCATGTCAAATGGTGGAAAGAGTGGCTTTTAGATGGATACCATTGAATTTCACTTCTTGTAGCATGATAATATCTGAGTGATTAGTTTGAATAGACTATCTAACATGATATTTCTAAGAGGGGATTGTTAATCCCTGCACATTCCAAGACTGAATGTTACAATTCATTGGGAAGATTCGGGAAGAGTTTCTTCATCCACCAAGAGAACATTGAACAAATTTTTAGATTGGAAAGCTTGAAAAGCTAATGAATGTGGTAGAACAGATCTTTCACAAGAAGAGGATCAGAGCAAGAACCTATATGCAAGGAGGGAGTTTCCTGTGAGGGAGAACTCTAGTTAGAATAGGAATGATTGGTGGAGGAGGCGTATCCTTCCATATTTTAATATCCCTAGTGTTGTCACCAAAGCAACATCTCTGAAGGAGGGTGAACCAAGAGAAGATTGAGGTTGAGGAGAGGAAGGGGCAGCAATATGGTGGAGGGTGGAAGAGGGCAGGTCAGTGGAAGCGATAAGTGTTGGGGATGGTGAAGTAGGGATAGAGGGGGGTTTTGGTGAGGTAATAGAGGGAGAGGGATTGGAAAGGTGAGAGCCAGATGAGGATGGAGGCATAGGGTGTGGTTTGTAAATAGGATAGTCCTGAATAAGGTGACATTCTTTGCGACAATAGAAGCAAGTATGAGGTTTGTTCAAGTAAGAGATCTTTTGGTTGAATTCAAAACCTAGTCCAACAAGTTTGATGGTATCTAGAAGGGGTTGAGTGAGATCCATTTCAATGTGAGCATGGGGTTGAACTCGAAGGCTAAACCATTTATATAAATCAGTTTTTTGCACCATAGCACCCTACCTAGTTGGGAAGAAATTTCATTCATGAAAGGATGAAAGGAAAGGTTCAAAAATGAGAACTCAACCCACATTGTGTATTTGGATTTCGATATTCCTTTAGGATAAAATTCAATATCCCAGGCTTGAAATAACAAGTCTATCCACAAACACTCCATGAGTCATATTGTAGAATTGTTTGGGCACGTTTCGAGTTTACAAAAGTATAAGCAACATAGCCCCTACCCAGGCCCCATAATGATTTTATTATCCAACCTTTTGTTTCCCATGTGTTATGTCCATTTAAAAAATCCTATTCAAATGGAACTCCTCTAAGGAAAAACAAAATTATTGTCCTATCTTTATATTCAAAAATAACATCTGTGATATCATTTGGTAATTCAAAGGTAATGGTCCCTTACCTTCAGTATTGCTGCTAGAAATGTTAGAGGGTTTACATTTTGGGTGTCTCTATTATGCTTACATTTTGACAAGAGCGATGCATTGGGACAATCTCCTTTTTGTTGAGGAATCATAGGCTCTTCTGAATTTTTTTTGGGGCTCTCGACTAGGGCGGACTAGGCATCCAAAATTTCTGAATCATCCATAGCCGCGAGATTTTTTGACCTATTAGAGACTTGAATGTTTTTGTATTGAGGGCTCCAGTTCCCTAAGAGAGATTCATTGCTAATGAGTATCCTTGGCTTATATCTTCAGATATCCAAAATCAGCTTAAAAGGGAGACTGCATCCCCACTCACTAAAGTTATTCTCAAAGAATACTTGTGGAGTAAAGATACCCTTCCCGTGCTTTTCTTTCAAGAAAGGGGAACATTTATCAAGTAAAAAAAGTTGCATTTTTCATTAAGTCTTGTTTACAAATTTATTCCAAGTCAAGGTATACTCTCAAACAATATAGGAAACACATTTCAATTTATGGCAAATCAGTTGATGACCAGTAACCTCTGAAATGAAAGTCACAATATCTTATTCGCTATTTTTATCATAGCTATGCTTATGTGGAAAGGAAATATTTTATGATCTATATATATGATCTAAAATAGTTTTGTTATTTTGAAACAATTACTAGTGAGATCAAGATGATCATCATTCATCATTAGTACATGTGTGTAATAACCCCATAAAATCAACCATGGAAGAGCAAGATAATTTGCAGGTAAGTAAAAAGAAAATACACATAAATTTTTAAAATTTTTAGATAAATAATCTTGTAATTAAATGATAATCATCAACTAGAAGCATATATATGATATTTTCAGTTGAGTACTATTTCTGTGAATTTTTTGAAATAATAAATTGTACAGCTGCTATTTGCATTAATACCTTGCTTATTTGCAATTTTTTGAATAAAAACTATATTAATATATATATCTATCATAATGTCTCTCACATGAATAAATTTCATAACTCTGCAATTTTGTCCAATCAAATTGCATTAAAAATTAGGGAAGGAAATCTTTAAAGAGTATTACTGTTCCCACTAGGTTGCCACTTCCAACTCGGATACTTGAGTCAGCTACAAAAAGCAAATTTATGATATCCGCTCTTGGGTTAGTGTGACACCCTACGGGCCCCTGATGGATTCTCTCCTCTAAATATCACATGTTTGTCTGAGGATCCTCCAACATCTTCTGGATGATGAAACGGAGAAAAGAAATAAAATAACAATATCGATTTTCTCCTGCTGAGGTGCATCCTTTTTAGTGCGGAAAACAGCTAATGTGTGACGGCCCATACAGGTATGTACATCACTAGGAATTAAGTATTTATTTGCTTTTCATTGTTATATGATTAAATTGACATCCATCATCAATAAGAATAAGTATCATTTGCACAGTGTAAAATGAAATATAAATACATGTAATATTTGTAATAAAAATCAATATCGATTTTCTTGAAAGTGACTGTATTTTCTTGGTAATCTTTCTGTCAATAGATTACCTTGGCATATATATCAATATCAAATTTGGACACTTCTTTACATACATTGGGTTAATTAACAACTAGATAACAACTAAGGGAAGCAAATGAATAACAAGAATGCCAATTACAAAAAGGAAAAATAACACATAAGTTTACCCAGGAAACCCCAATAGTAGGGGAACCAAACCTACAAATGTTTTTAGATCTTCAATTCAGTATCTTTAACATACAATTAATTTTACTCTATGACAAAAATATTACTGTGAGCTTCATACAACATAACTTACCTTATTCATGCATATAGAGCCCAACTAGGTACTTAGTTTCTTGGTTAGCTTTCCTTGTTCACTTCAATTTCTTGCACCATGTATCTCCGATCTTAGAATTATGTCGCCTCCTCTGTAAGAAAGGCTATAGAAGTTTAATTAATTCGCTCCTATAATGCTCTTTAATGTATGGTGTTATCTTTGTCTGATTCCCTGAATCTTGAAGATCAGGCCTACAGGTGTATTCTTGAGCCTCTCTCAATGTTTTATTAGCTGCCCTAATTTCTCCTCTTTCTCAGTGCAATAGGATAATCTAATGAATCCTCATGCCTGACGAATTACTTGCTTTCCTCTATCTGATCACCCTTACTCTTTAGCCTTTAGCTTTCTCTACTCTCTAGATTTGCATGCATATTGTATTAAGGTTTGAGGAATTGTGTTTGCTATGTCCTCAACTATGGGTGAGTGTGATCCTCTTCATTCATCAAGTTGTTTTCTCTTGACTTCTGAAGATGAGCCTCTCTTCCTTCGATAACTTTGTTCATACATCTCTACGAACTTCATTGTTTTCCTGAGAGTAGGAGATGTAAACCCGATAAGCCTAGTAGAATTGTGTGCTTCAACTTATCACCCAATCAGAAGGATACCCTAAATACTCTGCAGTAGGTTCCAACTTGGTTCTCTTCTCAATAGGAATGTGACAATACACAAGGCATCCAAAGATGCGAATGTGCTCCAAATCTGGTTTCTTACTAGTGAATGCCTCTTCTAGAGTCAACTTGCCTAACACTTTATGAGGGATCCTATTTTGCAAATACAAAACTATATTGCAAGTTTCTACCCATGAGAACCAAGGAAAATCCTGATCATGAAGCATGGCCTTGGCTGCTCCAACTATATCCCTGTATTTAGCAACCCCATTTTGCTTAGGGTTGTACAAAACTATCAACTCTTTCTTGATACCTTCCTAAGAACAAAAATATTTGAAGGCATTCGAGGTATACTCGCCTCCATTATTAGACCTCAGTATCTTGATCTTCCTCCCTGTTTGGTTCTCCATGAGAGCCTTAAACTCTTTGAACCTAATGAATACCTCATCTTTATTCTTCATGAAATAAATCCACGTCTTCATAGAAAAATCATCAATGAAGGTAACATAATACTCATATCCATTCAAGGATGTTGTTGACATGGGCCCACACACATCTAAGTGTACAAGATCTAAAATACCTTCGGATCTAGTGTCGTTGCCTGGAAAAATGGTCTTGGCATATTTCCCAAGAGCACAACCCTTGCACACCTCATGCTTTTATGTCTTCATCTTAGGCAGCCCCATCACTATTTCCTTAAAAATATTAAGTGCTCCATGGTGAAGGTGAGCCATCCTCCCGTGCCACAATTCTCCTATCCCTTTACAGCTACTAACCAATGCATGTGTTGGCTCAAACTGTAACCGAAACAAGTTCCCATGCCTGACTCCAATCACTTTTGCAATCTTGGAATATTTGGGATGAATATAGACTTTTCCCTTCTCAAAGGTCACAATGCAACCCTTGTCTTCTAAAGCAGAAACTAATATTAAATTCTTTGTCACACCAGGGACATACAACACATCCTCCACCAACAAGGGTTTTCCAGACTCCCTCTGAAACTTGATGGTGCCAATACTAGTTGCATGGTACTTGTCATTGTCTCTGAGCTCAATATGGAAATCTAGCTTCTTCTCCTCCAACTTGGTGAAACATTCTCTAACTCTTGTCATGTGGCGAGAAGCCCCACTGTCAATATACCATACCCTATTGGCAATTGAACTTGAGAGATAGGAAATGAATGAAAACTCATTCTCAAATTGTGATGCAAACTCGTCCACCTCTACTGTAGCAACAACTCACTTCTTTTGCTTGTCCTTATTTTTCTTATTTAGACATTGACTAGCATAGTGACCCATCTGATGCAGCAAAAACATTTTATCTTGCTTAGATCTTTCTTCTTCCAACTCTTGAAAGAAAAACCTTCTGATTGCTCTTTATTGGACTTCTTCTTACCCTTGCTTGTAAGAGCAAGATTTTCTTCATCCTGACCCTTCTTTATTTGATCTCCTCAATGAGCACCTTCATGGATCTCCTCCTGAACAAAATCATCCCAAAGTCTTTCCCAACCAAGTAGTCGATCTCTGCCAACAACACACTTGACAAACACTTCCTAGTGC
Organism: Sequoia sempervirens; assembly: GCA_007258455.2. Taxonomy (NCBI): domain Eukaryota; kingdom Viridiplantae; phylum Streptophyta; class Pinopsida; order Cupressales; family Cupressaceae; genus Sequoia; species Sequoia sempervirens. Next base: position 184,808,246 of record VDFB02252616.1, on the reverse strand, counting down.
TTTGAAAAACCATTCAAGGCTATACGCACCAAATCATCTTCATCAATCATCTCTCTAATAGCAACAAGCTCATCCCTGACCTGTGTTAGCTTGGACAAGTAAGAGGTCACACTCTTGCCTTTGGAAATCTTGGTATTATGCAATTTGTCCTTGAGCATCATCTTACAACTCTAATGGTCATTTTGATAAAGTTTTTGGAGTGTATCCTAGACATCTCCTTGGCGATGTCTTTCCCCAATAAATGAGGAATTAAATGATCTCTTACTCCATCCAGGATAATCTTTTGAGCCTTGGCCTCTTTGACTTCATCCAAATCTAAGGCAACAAGATCATTTGTTGGTGGTGTCACTTCTGTACTAGCATAGATCCACAACCTGTTCTCCTTGAGAACGGATGTAATCTGAACCTTCCATTGCAAGAAGTTAGATGCACCCTCAAGCCTGTTCTCGTATTGAAAACTGGTTGCCATAGCCACAAAAAATTGGAGACAAAAATATGATTTTTTAATTTTTTTTCTTGAAATCTGCGTCACAAATCTTGGCTTCATATTTAGAGTTTAGAGCTCAGATACAATGTTAATTTCTATAACCAAACAAGAAATTAATTGCTTAATAAATTCACAGAATATAATCAAATATCTAATATATAACAATTAGTACAACTAGGTTAATTAACAGCTAATAACATCAGAAGCAAAAATAACAAGTCAATCACAAAAAGATAATAACAAAGAATTACCTAGGAAACCCAAATGAGGGGAAAAACCTACAAATGTTGGATCTTCTATTCAGCCCAACAACAAACTTTTCTTTCAAAAATACAATGTGAGTTTTCTACAACAATCTTACATTTATAGAGCCTAGCTGCTTTACTTAGTGTGCAAGAAAATAATCTTTCCTTGCTTTCTTTGGCTTTAATTACACATAAAATCACTCTTGGATTTATCTTATTCTCACAAACTTAGAAACATTCTATTAAAGAATTAAAAACTACTGTTGGTGAAAATCCAACTCGAATTGCTTTAAAGCATATCTAACTTGAGTTGCTTTAAAGTGATTTAAAGCATATCCAACTCGAGTTGCTTTAAAACAACTCCACATCCCACCTTTCGACCTACAAAAATCAACAATTATGGATTGGTCATGCTCTACATCAATTGTCTATGTGGGATGAAATCTTACACATAAATAACTAATGTATTGACTAGGCTATTTATTGTTTTCACTATTGATCTCCCTACAATTAGTCCAAACTTCTCTATTGCTACCAGTAAGAGGGTTTATGTTTCCCATTTTCACCATGGCAATTGCAAAATCACTGAAGAAAGCGCTTTGATTATTGGCATAGGTGGTAACATGTGAATCAACAGATCCTCCATTAAAAATCTCTTGGTCAGAGTGAAAAATTCCTTCCTAGCTTAAGAGTTTTACATAGTACTGGTTGTCAAAGGTAGTGGGAATTTGTATGTATATGGATGATAGGTTGTTATCTCCCCCACTGAAAGGGTAGATATTCTGATGAGAAGTGGTGAATGTGTAGTATATATTTTTTTCATTGTAGATGTGGGCTTTTAAATTGGTGCACCGGCCTTGACCAATTGTATGAAGACTTGAATATAATTAAACATTCACGTGCCATTGATTGATAGTGGATACTACTAATAATTAGGTAGCTCTTGCATATCAAAGACATGCATTTTCAAAATTTTAATTGAAAAATATCAGTCCAATTTCTGTAAAGTTTGTTGGGATTTGAAATTTCTATGGGTTTTAAAGGAGGAAAAGATGAGATAAAATCAAACTTAATGCTTTAAAACAGAGGACCATAAACATAATAATAATTAAAAAAATTCAAAGCAAGAGAAAGATCAACAACTATTTGTGAAATCAGATTTGCACATAAATTAGCCTCAGATATATAAATATATTCAACAATAGCTATAGTTGCACATAAAACTACGTATTACTCTATTTTGGACCAAGCTTGAGTTGGACTATGCTCTTTCTTTCTAATGCAGCACAATATAATGCAAAATGACTCCTCTCTTCTCTTTTCTAGACTTTGTTGGGCTCACGGAAAAAAAATAAAAGTATAAATTTTAATGTGTAGCAACAACTCAAAATACTTGGACAATAAATACTTAGGAATGACAACCAAAATACTTAGAAATGACAACTCAAATACTTGGACAATAAATACTTAGAAATGACAACCAAAATACTTGGAAAATAAATGCCCAGCCGTGAATAATTATAGTCTTTCCAATACTACCTCTTAATTTTTAACTGTTAGGGGTCAACAAAAAAATTGCATCAAATTTCTCCAGAGTTGTATACATTTGGACAATCAAAAAACTCCTAAACAACTCTGTAAATACTAAAATGTCTCCTTCACCAATGGTTTTGTAAATATGTCAACAAACTAATCTTTAGAATTACAATAATCTAGGATTTTTTTTTTTGTTGTTGACAAGCTCTCTAATAAAATCATATCTAGTATCAATATGCTTAGTTCTGTTGTGAAAGGCATGATTTTTGGAAAATGCAATCATTGAGTTGTTACCACAAAATATTCTAGTGTCTTCCTTTTGATCATGCATTAAGTCTTGCAACATCCTCCACATCCAAATAGCTTGACAAGTTGCACTAGTGGCTACCACATACTCAACTTCAGCTAAATAAAGAGTCACAATAGGTTTCTTTGAATCCCATGACACAACACTTGTACGAAAGTGAAAAACATACCCAAAGGTTCTTTTCTTATCATCTATGTTTCCCCCACAATCACTATTTATGTAGACAACAAGATTAAAGTCGACTGAAGTAGAATACAATATGCCAAAGTCTTTTGTACCACTCACATACCTTAGTATTCTCTTATTGGCCTACTAGTGAGAGTCTTTTGGAGACTCCATAAACCTTGAAATTAGGCTTACACCATACATAATATCAGGCCTTGTGGCCGTCAAATACATAATACTTCCAACTAGCCTCTTGAAAAAAGTAGGATCCACGCACGGTCTATCATCCTCCTTGCTTAACTTCAATCCCATCATGACAAGTGTTGGGACTACCTTGCACTTCACCATATTGAATCTCTTGAAAAATTCATTTGCATATTTGGATTAAGAAATAAATATACCAGCATTGGATTGATAGACTTCAATGCCCAAAAAATATCTCATAAGCCTCAAGTCATTCATTTCAAATTCACTCTTCATTACTATTTTGAAAGTATCTATACTAAGATCATTGATAATGATAAGATCATCTACATACAATAAAACAGTTAGAATGCTACCTTGCTTGTTTACTTTGATGTACAAATTTGGATCGCAACTTCTTCTTTGGAATCCATCTTTAATGAGATAGGAGTCAATGTAGTTGTACCAAGCTCTAGGAGCTTGCAATAATCCATGAAGTGCTTTCTTGAAACTATATACCTTGTTTTCATGACCTAGTATCTCATAGCCTTTTGGTTGTTCCACATACACTTCATCCTTTAGATAGCCATTTAGAAATTTTTATTTCACATTCATTTGGTACACAACCCACTTGTTCTGAGTAGCAATAGCCAATATAGTCCTAATTATGTCCAATCATGCAATAGGGGAAAATGTTTCATTGAAATCTATTATGGGCTATTGTGTGAAGCCCCTTGCAACTAGCCTCACTTTATGGTTTTTCACTTTTCCATCAACATTTTGTTTAGTCTTATAAATCCACTTTACACTTATTGCATCTTTTCCTTCAAGCAAATTGACCAACTCCCTTGTTTGGTTCTTCTCAATGGACTCAATCTCTTCATCTGGCTTGTTATGATTTACATCACTCATAGCTTCTTTAGATGTTAATGGATCATATACATGAGAAAATAAAGAAAAAACTAAAAAATAAATTTATTGTATCAATATTATACAACTCACTCAAACTCCTTTTTTTTTTTTCTGGCAGCATGCTTGCTAGAGTTGGATCTGAAGATGTAGAACTACTTGGAGTGCTAGTTGGAGTTGCTCCAAGAATGCTAGCTGATGTAGATGCTACTATGGTTACTTATGGATTTTTTTGTACTCTTGGTGTGGATATCAACCTTGAAGATCTCATTGTCAGGAATGGACGTGTAGCTTGAGCTACAACTTGTGGCGCTGCCCCAAGAGTGGAAGGAGCCGATGTTTGAGTTGTAATTGATGATGGAAACACTTCATCTGCTATATCATCATGAGGAGCAACAAAAAAAAAATTTGCAGTCCTCTCTACACTTCCATTCCATGCATCATTCTTCACAAATTGAACATCATGACTAATTATGACCTTTGCAGTGAAAGGATTAAAACTTATATGCCTTTGTATCCTTTGAATAACCAACAAATATATATTTTTTTTTCCTTTATTTTCTAACTTCTTCCTCATCTCATTACGAATATGTGCATATGCAACACAACCACATACCTTAAGATGAGAAACACGATGTTTCATACCTGTTAAAGCTTCTTGAGGGAATTTGTTCTTCACACTCTTTGTTGGACATCTATTAATGATATAAACATCAACTGCCACTGCCTCAACCCAATATTCATTAGGTAAATGCTTGGCTGCCAACATACTACATGTCATCTCCATAATGGTGCAATTATTCCTCTCCACCACATAGTTTTTTTGAGGTGTATAGTGGGTTGTAAATTGCTTATGTATGCCATGTGATCTACAAAAATTGAGAAAGTCATTTGAAATATATTCACCACATCTATTAGACCTCAAAACCTTGATGTAGTAGCCACCTTTTTTTTCCACAAGTGCCTTGAACTACTAAAAATAAGAAAATGCGTCTGAGTTGTGTTTTAAAAAGTAAGCCCAAGTTTTCCTTGTCAAATCATCAATAAAAGTAAGAAAATAAGTGGAGCCTCCTATAGACGATGTTTGCATTTTCTCACAACTATCTCAATGAACAATATCAAGTGGAACTCTTGCTCTTATTGATTTTCCATCTAGGAAAGACTCTCTATGTTGTTCTCCTAAGATACTACCTTTGCAAACTCTTTCTAGTTTCTCAATTAATGGAAAACCTTTCACCATGTTCTTCATATGTAGTAGCTTCAACCCTCCAAAGTTTAAATGCCCAAATCCAGTATGCCACAACCAAGATTCATCATTTACAACTGATTGAAATGTTGTTTGAATTTCTCCACCACTACCTTTTTCTTCTTCAAAGCTAAATTGGCTTGTTTCAAAATTTATTAAATCTATAGATTCATTTCAACTCTTGATTTTGTATTTGTTTCCTTAAAGGAAGCTCCAAAATGTGTACATTATTTTTTTTATGAACAACTTGGGCTATTTTCCCTTTCATATTTGGCCTTATCCTCAAGGGAAACATTTAGTTGCTAGTCACTTGAACTTTGGAAAGCAGTTGGCTGCTTAGAAACCTGCCCAGAATCACACACTCATTGTTTTCCATGTAGACTGGGAGACTCTATAACCTTTTCGTACCAACTGATCAATACTTGTTAAGTTATGTTTTACACCAGCAACATACTACACCACAGGCATAAATTTTTGCTCACCCTTCTTGGTTAGAATATTAATTGTTCCTTTATAACCCAAAACAATGACCTTGTTGTTACCAAGTGTGACATAAATTTGAACTGATTCTTCCAAGCTAAAAAACAAATCTACATTATCCTTCATGTGATTACTAAAACCAAAATCCAAATACCATATGTCAGATGGGATTTCTTGAAAAATATTGCACTCAATTGGAGAATTTGTAGAAATTTTTTCAGCAATCCTAGTGCATGCAATAAACATAGTGCTTGTGGGAGTGCTACTTGACTAATTTTGACCTTTCTTGTGCTGATCATACTATTTTTTCTTGCATTCATGAGAATAATTTCCAAAATTCTTACAATAATGACATTGAATGTGTGACTTTTCAAACCTTTGGCTAGTTGGGTGACTAGAATTTTGATTTTGACCTCTACTACCAAAATTTTCAGGACTATTGCTATGTCCACCTCTACCCGAACTTCTTCCTCTACCTCTAGCAGTAAATTTTTGGGTTCCTGTTCCACAACTTATAGATGACTAAGAAAAAAATGCATTTTCCAATGAAATTTTTATCCTATTTATCCTATATTCATGATTGATGAGAGACATGAAGCTCATAAACACTAAACTGACTCAAGTCTTTAGTTTCCTCCAAAGCCACAACTAGAGGATCAAATTTTGAAGGGAGGCTTCTAATCACTTTTCCAACAATTTTCCTATCCTCTATGACCTCTCCATGTGATTTGATTTGATTCATTAGATCAACAACATGGGTAAAGAAAGATTCTACTAAATTTGAGTCTCTCATTGATAAATTTTCAAAATCTCTTCTAAGAATCTATAATTTAGTAGTCTTGACCTTGTTCGTGCCTTGGTAAGAAATTTGTAGTGTATCCCATGCCTTCTTGGCTTGCTTTTCCACTACTACTCTTGGGAGTATGCTCTCATGCCTTTCTTGATGGATGTAGAATAGTTCTTTACCATTCTTCTTCCTTTGTTCTTTCATAGCATATTTCTCAACTTGTGAAAGTGCATAAATATGTTGTTTGGTCTGCTAGTTCCACATAACCATTTTCAACTATCTCCCATACATCTTGAGACTGAAACATTCTTTCATAGTTAAAGACCACTTACTCATATTTTTTCCTCTAAAAATAGGGGTTTACAAACTCGATAGGGATGCATCAAAGGCGGAAGCCATTAATGGCTTTCACGAGAATGGGAAAAGACTCAGAAAAAATAGAAGAGAAGTGGTTCCTTTGGATCTAATACCAGATGTGAGTTTTAAAGGAGGAGCAGAGGAGATAAAATCAAACATTTGGGTATGTGCAGGATCATGATGGGCCAAAAAGTGGCAATATGATGGGTATGTGGCTGACGATTTTTTTAACCCAAAATTGATGAAACAAAAAGGGTTTTTAAAGGAAATTCCCAGCTTTCCACCAATATAAATTATGCTTTACTTTGAATTTAATAAGTAATTATTATTCATTTTCTATTCAAATTACGACTAAAGTCCTGATAGATAGACTGATTGAAAAACATCTATAGCTTTCAAACAATATCACATTTTTTTAATCCAAAACATGCGTCACATTATATGCTTCACATACTATAGGATTAAGAAAATAAAATTTGAATTTCATGAATTTTTGACCAAGTTAAGGTGGTCAGACATACGAGTTTTTTATATTTTTTAAAAATTGTAATAAAAAATTCATAATTAATTATTTACTAGGAAAAAAATTACAAAAAAATATGCATCACATCGGGACATGAGTCCTATACTTATATCTAAAATCTTATAAAAAATATTATCATTTTATTGTGGTTAGGGTGGTCAGACAGACACCTACTTCTTAGTTTTTCCCTAAAATTTAAGTACTGCTGCATTAAAATTTCAATTTTTCACCAAATAGATTTCTTTTTTTCTTAAGAAAACCTAGTATTTTAGAAACTACATTCAATTTTCTATAGATCCTATTCTTACATATTTTTGAAATAATATAGATAACTTATTCAAATTTTTATGTCAAGTTTCCTAACTCTAATTTTTCTGATTTTTTTGCCACTTAAGGGCCTATTTTTTCCATGATGATCTTGCACATACCCGTTTGCTTTAAAATAGAGGAGCATAAACATAATAATAACCCTAGAAATTCAGAGCAAGAGAAAGAACAATAGCTACATCTATTTGTGAAATAATATTTTCACATAAATTAGCCTCAAATAAATATAAATATATTCAACAGTAGCTACAACTGCGCATAAAACTACATATTACTTTGGTCTAGACTAGGATTGAGTTGAACTATGCTCTTTCTTTCTAAGGCAGCACAATATAATGCAAAATGACTCCTCTCTTCTCTTTTCTAGACTTTTTTGGGGCCATGGAAAAAATGAAAGTAGAAATTTTAATGTGTAGCAACAACTAAACATAGGTTAAAGATTAGTATCAAAATAGTACACAACTAAAAGATCATTAATGCAAGTCCTCTTAGCCGACAAAACATAATTAGAAATAACAACTGAAATACTTGGATAATAAATGCCCAGCTATGAATAAGTATAGTCTTTCCAATAATTTTGGCTTAAAAAGTACATTTTAAGTTTTGATTTGATCAGATGACTAATCTTAAATCGCATCAATAGATGGGTCTTATTGAAAAAAAATTGTTATTTGAAATAAGTCGGCTAAACAAGTCAAAGACTAGAGTGTTTTGTTTAAGCCTGCCTAAACAAATGAAAACTTAAGAGTGTTCAACTATTTAAGCTTAACCACCTTTAATCACACAAGCCACCTAAATAAATCAAAACTTAGATTGTACTATTTAAACTTAGTCTAAAAAAATAAAAACTTAAAATTTTTTGTTTAAGCCCAAATGCTTTTAACTAGATAGTTCACCATCTATTAACATATATCATTTCTACTCTATTTAGTAAATAACATATAAATAATTACTTGAAAGGGATATAATGTCCTTTTTAAGAAAGGCTCTGATTATTAAAAGCTGAAATGTGTTGGTTGAGGTTGAATGTTAGACCAAGAGGATAAGTATTTGTGCCTATGAATGGTGATCTTAGACCTGCACAAACACAAAGAAGAAACACATTATTAGTCCAATATGCAAGTTAGAAACAACATGCCCCATGAAATTCATTTGAAACATGAAAATAAGAAATAAGTGAAGAACACAAGTAAAAAAGCTATTAAATCCTATTTTAATGTCCAAACTCTCAATTCCATGGGGGAATCGGTGCCATTTTGATGTGGAAAATGGCCCTTTCCCAATTCCTTGCAAGCTTGATGATCAATGGTGAAGATTTGATGCTCCTTGATGAAATTTCTCCATAACCTAGCTATGAAATTATGAAAATGGATGAAAATGGATGAACTTGATTCAAAACATAAAGATGATAACTTTGCACAAGTTGTGGATGAAAATGCCTAAGATTGTGGATCCAAAATCAATATGAGAGCCTTCTATTTATAGAAGAGAATGATAGAAGAATAAACAAAATGGATAAATGTGGGATAAAAGACCAACCAATAGCACAATGCCACTTGTCAACATGTGAGTGGATAGAGGTGGAGTACATTTTGATGAATGTGTACATAAATTCCATTAGGTGGATATTCAAAATTTGAGAAGTGACAAGTTAGAGGGAGAAGAAAAGAGAGTTTATGCCACTTGGCTCAAAAGGGACATGTAAGACGCCTTTAATGCCTTGTTGGATGTATAAATCCTTTTGGAGGGATTTTTTGAATTGGAGGAATATTCCCACTTGGATGCCTTTTTGAATGAAATAGGAGATTTAATAAATCAAATAAATTGATTTATTGTGCAAGTTGCAAAATCTAGAGGATTTGATGGATTAGTGTTAGCATTAATCAAGATTTGATTAATTTAAATGGAAATTAGCTGATTTCACATTGTGATTTAGATTTTAGGATTTAATTAATTCAAAATGAGAGGAATAATGATTTTAGACTTATTAAATAAAGTTTGATTTATTTAATTAAAGAGGATGGTGTTAGATTTAAATCAAATAAAGATTTATTTATTTAATTTAAAGGAGATGACTTTATAGCTTAATTAAATAAAATGAATTATTTAATTAAAAGAGGGACATTAGGATTAATTAAACAAAATGATATATTTAATTAATATGAGATGATAATTTAAATAGATAAAATTGATTTATTTAATTAAAAGATGAAATATGATGAATTTAATCAAATAAAGATTATTTGATTAAATGGTTAGTAAAGGAGATGATTCAAGATGAACTGGTGTTAGTAAATTAGGATCAAATGCACATGATCGATCAGTATATTTTTGCATTTCTACAGTGCCACTAAGGTTCGCAGTTGCAGATTTTCTCCTTCCTACTAGCACAATCCAGGTCAGTCCTCCCAACCAACAACCAAAATTAACAATTTGTCTTTTTAATCCATTTAGTATTAAAGCTAACAACTTGCCAAATAGGTGTAAATTTTCTTTAAGGTTCCCTATAGAGGGCCTATGCCAAATATATTAGATGGAAAGTATTTGTAGAACTATTATAGAATTTATTTATGCATACAATACCTAGTTGTGCATAATCTTGTTACTACATTTTTTGTACATTAAAGGAAAAACACTTGAAATATTATTAATAATATAGAAGTTTTGAAATTATATAAGTATATTGTTACTACACATGTTGAGTATATTGTGTTGAATACATTAAAATTATTGGTGACCTAGGCTAATTACAAGATCCTTTATTAACATTATAAACAAGTCTTCTTTAGATATTTTGGATTTGATATGATAAATATTCTTGCCTAAGATAGGATATATCTCTCTTCTAAGATCTATGGGCTTCATTTTTTCTTGTTAATGCCCATAATTGAGCCATATAATAATAGTCACAGTATTTTATTACATAAAAAAAGATAATTTTGTATTGATAAGTAATCAACCTAGCCTTTGAGTTGATAATAAATTATAAAATGTTCATGTAGAATCATAGATTAAACTAATGAAGAGGTCTAATATTAGATCTCATGATCCTTAAATAGAAGTGTTGAGTATAGGTTTGCTAAATTAAGAACTTGGTTGGGTTTTGAGCCTATAAACCACTAATAATTATTGATTTTTAATGTCATTTAGTAATAGATTATTGGGGTATGAGATAGTGTTCCAAGAATTTGGATATTGATATTAGTATTTAAAATTAGAAAGTTTTGGTTTGTTTTGGAATGAGTATTGATAAATAGTGATTTGTTACACTATTTGGCTTTAAATAATTTTATGATTTTCCTTTTATAATATTCTTTCTATTTAACTTTCATCAATAGTTTTAAAACCATAGGAATGGGAACACATGCTAATGCTCTTTGAGAGAGATCAATATGAGGGAAATACGTGTGGCTTTGATCTCATTTGAAAGTGGGTATGTAGGTTGTCCTTGGGAAAAGTATGCCCTTGTGACCCAAGTAAGTAAGGGGAGGATTGAGGGAATAACTACAAGTCTTGGTGCCATTCCTAAAATTTATTAACCTTCCTTTCTTTGAATACTTTAGTTATAGATAGATTTGCAAGAGATGGAAGTTAACTTGCCTTCAAATTTAACATGTCCCCCTAATATAGCTTTGAGATAATTAAAGGAAATCATCATCGAGATTTTTTACTCTAAGGTCTATTATATTTGGATCTTCAAAATATACTCCAATACTTAATGAACATTTAGAGTCACTTTCATTGTGGTTTTCCTAGATGTAAATGTTTGTGACTGCTTCTAGACTTGTCTAAACTAAATGAATCATTTTCTATGTGTTAATAATTATGGCCTTATGCCTTGGATTAGTGACATGTATCTAGGAGGGTATATGTTAGCCTCAAGACCTAGTGAGGTCTATTATTCCTAGAAATAAGGGAAATGATAAAACTTTCCATGACTTGGCTATGAATGAACTATGAAAAATCACTAACTTACACTTAATGATGATATTATAAATTAAGACATTGTGATTTGATGGTGTGAAGAAATATTATTAAGTATGGATGATTAGTTTTATCTAATTATGTACAGAGATTTATGTTGAGTTTAGGATAAAATTCCTTATGACTACCATTTCAAACTATAGGAATTAATGGTAGTTATTACTAGATATGATAAGGTGTTCTTTCCCTAAATATATTTGGTAAATAGCGATGTACTAATATTTTTTATTAGTAATATATTTTTTTTAATGTTTAAATAAAATAGGGTATTGCTTAATATTACAATTGTGTGTTTAAATTTTTTCTAACAAATAACGATTTTTCAAATAAAATATACATGAAGTGAATGGACTTTGATTACTTTATGAATTTCTATTGGAGTGTGTATATGGGTTTGGATAGTGGAAAACTCATGTAGGTTCAATATTCTACTTGTATAATGGATTTTGACCACAACAAATATATGACTAGTGTATGTTTTAATGGATACCTTTGGGGTATTGTAATTAGATTAACTAGACTAAGTTATAAACCCTTAGGATCATGTGCTTTAGAACAATGTTCTTGTATAGTCTAATGTTAGAATGATGAATTGAGATCAATATAAGGACCACCTTCTTTGGATCACAACTAGTGTTGAGAAAGAGACTTTACAAGGGGACTCTATGAAGGTATAGGTAGAGGATAATTTCTCTTAGTGTAGCTTGTAACACTCATATTGAGGTGATCATCAAAATTCTAAAACCTATGACTCACTTATAGATAGTATTTTTGTTGGTTGATCATGACAAGAGTCAAGGAACATGCTCTACCAAAATAAGTATTCAACCATGTATCATAAGGATTGACTATATTTTACTAGTAGAATGTAGGTGATAGATGCCAAAAACTACCATATTTTGTATGATTAGTCAGATTTCACTAGTCACATGTAGGTGATAGATGTTAGGAGCTATTCATCTTAGGATTTTATTATTATCATTGGTGCATTAGAATAAATATGTGTGCTTCTATTATGGTTCCCACTTGAGGTATTATTTACAAGGTTTTGATTGTTAAATCTAAGTGATTGATAGTATAGTCACTAGTATTAGGTGAGGTAGAACCATATGATATTTTTATTATATTTATTCAACTAGAAGATGACTAGAAGTTTATTGAAATATGAAGTCATTATTAACTAGCTTATGTGATTAATTTTATTAGGATTTAATATTGTTGGTGATAACAAGTAGTATGAGAAGCTTTCTCATCGTCACAACTAGCACTGATCTAGGAAAATGGATGGGGCCCATGGTTCTGATGAGATGCACCAAAATTGTTTTTTCTAGCTTGAATGTACTTAAAGATTTTGTGTAGTGAATTAGTAAATAAGATATCTTTGCAATAAGGTTTCCTTCACATCCCAACTAGTCATTGTGTGTGCATGTTATACTGTTTAAGTTATTCATATTGTGTATATGTGATGTATGCATGAAGTAGTCACATTGTGTTTAGGTGATGTATGCATAAGTTAGTATTGTGCATGTCTTCTACAAATGAATTAATCACTATGTGTATATATGTGCTCTATGTATAAGTTGGTCCTTACGTGGATTGTCTAGATGAATTCTTGTTATTTGGGAATATGAACTACAATGCCTATAATTCCTGGAAAGTCGTATGTATATAAGAACATCTCAAATTAACCCTCGAAGAATAGGTCTAGATGTAAGGATTTGTCTTGTTACATGAGCTTATCTTATTTGATGCAAGATTATAGAACTATACTTTAGAATTGTCATCCTTCTTATAATTTTGATAAGATTAAAAGAAATGATAATAACAAAAAAGGATTATTAAAATATATTTAAAATTAATCAATCACACCCTACTATGCACCAACTTATTCCAATCAATATTATGTCAATCTACTTATAACATTAAAAGAAACAATTAACAAATTCATTGAGCACAATAGACTTTGTTTCAAGTAATGAATATTTATTTTGACCATGACTAAATTGAAATTATGGAATGAATTAATAGAGGACCAAGCCTCACATTATATCATATTATATAAACATGATACTCTTTCCTCCATACTTATAATCTTGTTTATGTTTCTTCAAACAGTCTTAAACTTTTGTTCTGGATGGATCAATTACGAAGAGAAAGATAACAATAATTCCAACATGTTAGTGGCTCTACACCCTACACCCTACTCCATTCACTTTTGTGACACTCGTCTTTTTCAAATGCACTATTTTGACTGTATCTTTATGGTTAAAGCTGAGGAGATACTACAACTTATTACTCTTTTTTTCATTCATTTAATAATTCATATCCAATATCTTATCATCAACTTTCAGAAACATGAAATACAATAGTGTGAAAATTATGCAGGCTAATGATTTGAACCAATTCCAAACAAACTCTTTCCACATGCTTTTCAGGGTGATTATGGATTGGTCATGCTCTGCACCTGTTGTCTATGTGGGATTGGATCTTACACATAAACAACCAGTGTATTGACTATGCTATTTATTGTTGCACTATTGATTTTCCTACAATTAGTGCGGACTTCTCCACTGCTACCAGTAAGAGGGTTTATGTTTCCCATTTTCACCATGGCAATTGCAAAATCAGTGAAGAAAGCGCTTTGATTACTGGCATAGGTGGTCACCTGTGAATCAGCAGATCCTCCATTAAAAAGCTCTTGGTCAGAGTGAAAAAGTCCTTCCTGGCTTAAGAGTTTTACATAGTACTGGTTGTCAAAGGTAGTGGGAGTTTGTATGTCTATGGATGACAGGTTGTCGTCTCCACCACTGAAAGGGCAGATAGCCTGACGAGAAGTGGCGAATGTGCTGTTTATATTTGTGTCATTGTAGATGTGAGCTCTGAAATTCGTGCACCGGCCTTGACCAATCGTATGACCACCTGAATATAATTAACCATTCACCATTGATTAACAGTGGAGATTACTAATAATTAGGTAGCTCTTGCATATCAAGCACATGTATCTTCATATTTTAATTGAAAAATATCAGTCCAGTTTCTGTAAACTGTAGTAGGCTTTGATATTTTGGTTTAAACAATATATTTTATGTTTTGAGTTGTTCAGGTGGTTAATCATAAATCACATTTATAGATGGGTCTTATTGAAAAACAAGTGTGATTTCAAATGAACCACCTAAACAAGTCAAATCTTAGAGTGTTCTGTTTAAACCCACCTATACAAATAAAAATTTATAGTGAACTGTTTAAACCCAATCAGTTTTAACCACACAAGCCACCTAAACAAATCAAAACTTAAATTATACTGGTTAAATTCAGCTAAACAAATAAAAACTTAAAATTTGCTGTTTAAGCCCAGATGCCTTTAACCCCACAGTTCATCATCTATTAACATATACCATTTCTGCTCTATTCAGTTAATAACATATAAATAATTACCTGAAAGGGCTATCATGTCCTTTTCAGAAAGGCTCTTATTATTAAAAGCTGAAATGAGTTCGCTGAGGTTTAATGTCGGAGCAGGAAGATCGGCATTTGCGCCGCTGAGATTTGCAGTTGTAGAGTCTCTCCTTCCTACCAGCACAGTCCACGTCGGCCCTCCCAACTAGCAACCAAAATTAACGATTTGTTTCTTTAACCTATTTAACATTAAAGCTAACAACTCACCAAAAAATACCAAAAATTAGAAGCATATGTGATTAGGAGAAAACAGTTACCTCCACGACTGAATCCCGAGCAGCAATAGCCAAAATATCAGCACAAGACACAACTCCGCTGCAATTTGCCTCCACTTGAGACTTAATGCTGTCTATCACCTCGAATCCTCTCACAGAATTGTTGTTTGGACCCGCACTCTTTTCTCCCAGAAAGTTGGACGTGTCGTCGAGCAGTATCGACCCATCGCACCCCTGCAAATCAAATATATTCCAACTAATCATCAAAGATTTTGACAGTGGAACCTTGTACAGAGATTTTTCATTGAAAAGTCATTTTTCTGTTAAAATCCGAGCAAAGCAAAACTGATCATACTCCAAATAATGCAAGAATAGTGGCAACAAGGAAGCAAAGCCGATTACAGATAAAAAAAAGGAACATTTAGGGTTTGAAATTTGTACATCAACAAAACAGTCATGAAAGTGAAGGCGTAGCAACGATGCAGCCATTCGTGTTTCGTTGGCGATTGCCTGTTTCACTGCGGCTTTCACTGTGGAGAAAACCCCCGGACATGTCTGGTCATAAAATGTGGAATTGAGCTGCGCATTGACTGGACTCCAACACAATACAAGCAAGACAGCACATTCAATCACCCTCATACTTCTCATCACTCCTTGCTCTGCACCTCACTTAAACGAACTGATACAAAACAGATGCAATTCTGTGTTGTGGAAATTTTTTAGAGGACTTTGACTCTTTTATAATGTCTGAGGAGCTTCCACCTCATGATTATTGATGGTTAATATAATCTGTTTAGCTTTTCCTCATGTTCACTCTACAATTAAACCGGTTTTTGGCCGGTCAGGAGTCAGTCCAAAGGTGACCAGGAATATTCGTTGCATCCTCGATGTAAAATACAATTTATTTGCATGCGAGGTGGGTTAGATTCCTCTCGGTTTGCAAGCTCAGTTGATATAATAACAGTCAATTGGTTAAAAATGTCCACCAAAGTTAGGGTATATATAGGTACGTGTGTTTTATTTGTTTTTTTATTATTATTTTACAATAAAGGCAAGTGGAATGGTATTAATTTTTTAAAAATTCATGTAATTAAACAAGTTAATTTTTTTTTGTTAAACTATTAATGTCATTAAAGCAATTAATGGAGAAGGGAGATCTTTATCGTGTGTCATGAATCACATTAATTAAATTAGAGGTCTTTGTCACAAAAAACAAGGTCCCATTTAATAATGACATTTTTTGTTTGGCTTTTCGTCTTCAACAATAAGAATAACACAAACAAAAGAAATACTTAAGTTTGATTTAAATTTTTTACTACTATCGAATCTATAAAACAAACCTTTATCAAAAAAATATAAAGAACATGAATGTACATTGGATTTAATAGACCTACAACACCCTACATATGGAAGAAAGTAATGTCCACGTGATTAAGTAGACCTACCACAATTTATGTGAAGGCAAGCCATTAAAATCATAAAAGATTTGTTTAGAATAATTGCATCCACATCAACAACTTGTATGAGAAGACAAAACATGTACAAGAAATTAAGTAGATCTTTTTTTATTGAAAAAATATAAAAAGACTACAATAATACATAACATAAAGAAAACGATCCAACAAAAAATACCGAAAATTGTAAATTTATAACTATAATTTTGAAGCTATTGTATATTGTAGTATTGTAATTAAGTAGACCTACCACAACTTTTGTGTATAGGCAGTGGTTAGAAGTTAAGAAAAGTTGCATGCACATCAACACGCTCGAAAAGAAAAAAGACCCTAAAAAATCGATGGCACATGAATATTAACTCAATACCCTTGACCCCAATGTCGATATCGAGGAGTGTTTAAAATATGCTTGGTTTGGTAAAGAAGGGATCAACTTGTATTATTATTATCCGTAATTTATGGTCGAAAACTGTTAACCTCCAACCTGCCCCAAGACTCCCCATTATTTAAAATACTTTTCTAACAGCTAAATCGACCTCAAATTATTTTATAGATTTCTTAATAATTTAATAAGCCATTGACGGTATTGTGATGAAGCCTAATCCGATATTATGCATCTATTTAAATAATTAATTTAAAAAATCTTGAGAGATAGAGTTAAAGGAGTTATTTTAAGAATTATATATATAAAAATTTTAATTTATGAATTATTTTATTTTATTAAAATGTCTATTTTGTTTTGTATTTGACGATTTATGTAAATTTTAATATTACATTTGAAAAAGTCATGGTTCATTATTTTCATAATTTTTTATTATTTCATTTTTAATTTTTAAAAGTGAAGTACATATTTGTATATTTATATGTTATTTTTCAAAGTTTATTTTTTTATAATATATGTTAGTTGTGTTTTGACTTTAATGTATACGCTTATGACATGATGCCATGTGTCTTGTTGTCACTATAGAATGTCTCTTGTTGTAATAATTACAATGAACTTATGCTAGTTAATTATAAGTTGGGATTTAACTTATGTTAATTATTTATGAGTTGAGATTTGACTTATTGAGTTTTATAATTGAAATGTGTAGAAATATAAATAGAAAACAACTATATTTAATTTGATAATCAATGAGTGTACAAAGTGTAAAAACTAAAATAATATCTCCTTTGTCATCCTTATTCTATCACAATGCATCAATGGACATTATCACGTCATCACCCATTTGGCACTTAGTACCCATAGCACCTAATCATTTAATCAAATAATTCTTAATTATTTCGTTAAATTGAACCAACATTATTCATTAATTTAATAATTAGTATCTATTATTCATCCATATTTATCCATTCATTTTTCAAATATTATCCATTACTAAATTAATTAATATTACTTTCTACCTAATATACACCTAAAATTCATGCAAATAATTATTAATTTATCAAAATCCACTTCACCTAGTTAACTATCTAGTTTGTTTAGTTCACTCAAATATAATCCTAGTCAACTCACTAGTCTATTCCACTTCACACACTCATGTACTCAATTAACTACTTCATGCAAGAAATTAACTTATCAATCAATTTGAGTTGAGAAATAATAATTATGTTTATTGAAAATCAAAATAATATGTAACTCTTCCATGCAACTATTTCTCATTAGCTCCACCAATCTTGGATCTCAATATCAATAATCTATTTGATTCTCTTGAAATTTTATAAATAAAACCCCTCATTCATCAATTGCTAATCAATCTTTCATGCAGATCTATATTATATTAGTTTATCATCTAGGGAATGTAATTTTTATAATGGTGAATTGAGCACTCACATCCAAAATGAGCACATCCTCACATTAAGGTCGACATGACATTTGATGTGTGGAATATAGTGTTTAAATTTAATTTGATGGGTAGAAGATTATTTTGGTAGATTGAGGAAGGTGTTGTATGGTTTGAAACAAGCACCAAGAGCTTGTTATTCCAGATTAGATCAATATCTTCAACATGAAGGTTTCAAGAAGAGGTGTGCAAACAACAATCTATACTTCAAATCAGAAGGTGAGCACATGATAAATGTTGTTGTTTATGTAAGGGTGATCCCACAATACTGGTTCACATTTTTTGGCCAAACTAGACACTAAGAGCACCTATAGCGGCTAAACCATGAGGAATTTGAAGATGATGCAAACTAGTGATTTGTGACACTTTTTCTATAGATTCTAAATATATTTTTTTCAAAAAATTTGAAATCAGATTGCACTTATTTTTCCATCTCCTTCAAAAACTAGTTTTTTTCATTAAACACCATTTTTAAGGAGTGATGCTCACCGTATACAACATAACTTTTTTTCCATGAAGGATAATTTTTTTATTATTATTATTTTGATTTGTAACTACAATATATAGTGCTTTCATTTGGTTTCATAGTGTTTTATTGAATATTTTTTCCTTAATCAAGTTTTGAAGTCAAACCAATTACAATTCAAACATAGGAGGACTGTATACAACATAACCTTTTTTGTAGGTATTGAAATTTAATTTCTTTTTTGTTGGATCAAGGACTTCAATATCTAATACATTGATATTTTTTTTAAAAGAAAATTGATAATCTACTATTTTTCCACATGTGCAGAACAAAGAGCTTGATTTTCGGTGAAAAACTTATATTCATAAGAAATAAAAAATAAATATAATAATAAAATTAAATTTATTTAAAATTATACTTTTTGGGAAGCTTATAATAAAGACTACATACTTACAAAAAATAAACTTTAATAAATGAATTCATTTGATCCCCCAAAAGGTAAATCAAAAGTGGTTTTTTATTAGCATTTTGATAGGTGTAAAGGAGACTCCATTATAGGTATGGTTTAAAACTAGTGTGGTTCTATCCAAGGGAGTTTGATCTAAGGTGGTTCGATCAATCCCTCTTCAATTGGAATCCTTTAAATGGAACTTTTCAAGGCTTAAATCATTATATTTTCTAAAAATATATGATTTCAGCAAAAATCAAGATCTCTTGGAAATTGTAAACCAGTATTGTGGGATCACTTGTAGATGAAATTATTTTTGGAGGCAACAATGATAGAATGTGTAAAATATTTTCCACACACATGCAAGATGAATTTGAGATGTCTATGTTAGGAGAGTAATCATTTTTCCTTGGTTTATAGATAGCATAAATAGAAAATGGGATATTCATATCTCAAACTAAATATGCAAGGGAAATGCTTAAGAAGTTTGGCATGGAAGACAATAGACCACTCAGTACTCCCATGATGACTAGTTGAAAATTGAGCAAATCAGACAACGTATAGGTCAATGATTGGTAGCTTGTTGTACTTAATCGCATCAAGGCTAGATATTATGCAAGTAGTATGCATGGTTGCAAGATTTCAAGCTGTACCAAAAGAGTCTCATGTCAACGTAGTGAAGAGAATCTTTAGATACATTAAAAGCACTATTGACTATGGGTTGTGGTACCCTAAAAGCAAATATTTCACTATGACTGCATATGCTGGTGCTAACTGGGCTGGAAGTGTAGGATATGTGCAGGATCATCATGGAAAAAATAGGCCCTTAAGTGGCAAAAATTTTAGAAAAAATTAGAGTTAGGTAACTTGACTAAAAAATTTGAATAAGCTATCTATATTATTTCAAAAATATGTAAGAATAGAATATGTAGAAAATTGAATGCTTTCTAAACTACTAGGTTTTTTTAAATAAAATCTATTTGGTGAAAATTTGAAATTTCAATGTAGTAGTAATTTAAATTTTAGGGAAAAACTAAGAAGTAGGTATCGTCCACCACCCTAACAACAATAAAATGATAATATTTTATTTATAATATTTTAGATATAAGTAGAGGACTCATGTTTGATGTGATGCATAGTTTTGTAATTTTTTTCCAAGTAAATAATTAATTATGAATTTTTTATTAAAACTTTAAAAAATATAAAAACTCGTATGTCTAACCAATCTTAACTTGGTCAAAACTTTGAATTTTTTTTTTTTAATCCTATAGTATGCAAAGAATAGAATGTGACACATGTTTCTCGATTCAAAAATGTGATACCATTTGAAAGCTATAGATGTTTTCAATCATCCTATCAATCAGACTTTAGTCATAATTCAAATAGAAAATGGATAATAATTATTTATTAAATTCAAAGTAAAGCAAAATTTATATTGGTGGAAAGCTGAGAATCTGCTTTAAAAACCCTTTTCATTTCATCAATTTTTTGTTGAAAAAATTTGTTAGCCACATACCCATCATATTGCCACTTTTTGGCCCATCACGATCCTGCACATACCCTATAGATGACAGGAAAAACACTAGTGGATGAGCTTTCTTTCTAGGAAACAGATTAGTTTCATGGATGAGTAAGAAGCAAGATTCGATTACTCTCTCCATAGCTAAGGCAGAGTATGTTGCAGCAGTAGCTTGTATACTCAAGTCCTATGGATGAAGCAAACACTTAAGGACATCAAGGTAGAGTAAAAAGAACCAATCTCAATTCTCTATGATAATTCAAACACTATAAACATTTCAAAGAATTCAAGGATGCATTCTAGAATAAAACATATATCTATTAAGTATCACTTCATCAGAGATAAGGTTGTAGATAAAGAGGTCAGCATGGAATATGTCCCAACAAAAGAATAGGTAGCTGAAATTTTTACTAAGGCTCTTCCCACAAAGCATTTTGAATATCTAAGGTAGAAGTTGGAAGTAATTTCTCCCACATCACGTCACTAGAATCTAGTGATAGGATATACATCTAAGGGGGCCTTAGTTGTACTTCCTTTATCCCTAGAAATGTGGCTGAGATCAAGTCAGGAGGAGTATTTTTTTAGGGGGAGTCTGCCCTTTGCCATTGATGTCAAAGGAGGAGAAATGCAAGAAAATTATTGAAATAGGAAAATAGGAGCATGGAGGAGATGATGTATGTCGAAGGCGGAGTGAACTGATGTGTAAATGATTTAATTGGTACATAGCTTAAATGTTACAATGTGTATGAGCATTTTGATTTTTTCCATCAATGACAAAGGGGGAAATTGTTGGCATATTATTGTCATTGATGTCAAAAGGTGTGGTTCAAGCTCTGGAAATGTGCAAGACATTCATGGTGCAAAGTGCATATCTTGCAAAGTGTTGCACAATTTGATCAAATTGGTGCAATGAGGAGTTTATAGTCACAGTGTTCAAGTAGTGTTCTATTTTTTCAGTGACTTGTTAGTGTAGGTTGCAAGTCATTTAAGAAATCACTTTAGTTTTTGCAATCATAGGGGAATCGACCCCCTTTTCCTAGTGGTTAAATGTTACATTCAGTGTCTATCGAAGTGACTTCATGTTTTCAAAGCGATAATAATTAGAGTCCCCTTGATGTATCAAAGCTCCTTCTATAAAGGTTGGTGGTGTATGTGTGTTTGGTTGGAGCGACAACACTATATCAAAAAGACTAAGTTTATTGTCCCATCAATGAAGTGATGGAGAGAGGTAATACTATATAAGAGTGATAGTGGAAGTTTGAAGAGACTATATCTTGTGTCCCATTGATACTCCATTGGTGGGCCCAAACAATGAGATATGACTTGGATGGAGCTTGTGTGTTGTGCAGTATGAAGATGACATGGCCAAAAGGTGGAAACAGTTGATTGCATTGGCCAGGGTGATGTTGGAGAAGAAAGTGTGGATGCAAAGGTATTTGATCAGGGAGACCTCAACATGTCGGTAGTAGCCCTTTTAGTTTCCCTTTGACACTATGATGGTAGAATATGAAGAATGATGGAGTTATCCATGAGACAATGCCAATTCAAAGAGAGGCATTTTGGTGTCCCCTCGATATTCTGAAGGATCTTCATTGGTGAGAAGAATGTATATCGAAGTGAATCTAAAATGAGTCCTTTCGATATAATGATAAGATGGATGATGGTTAGCGGTGATGTGGCAGAAACATGGAGATGATGATCAAGTAAGCTTATGAAACATGGAAAAAGGAGATAGTAGTTGGTGACATGTGATGATAAATGGTGAAGAACGATCGCTTAGCTAAGCAATTCACATCCTTGTTGTGAATTGCATGGTGATGATGTGAACATGTTGATTGAAGGTATCTTATCGAAGAGAAAGAAAGACTTCAGAGTGAGTAATCTATAAGTCCCTTCGATGTAACGAGGCACAATGATCATAAAGCTATGAGATCAATGATAGAGATTCAAAGAAGAACAAGCCAACGGAAATGTCTTAAAGTTTTCAAGATGAATAGAGAACCATGGATCATGGTGTATAGTGACAAGATCAATGGTCAAGATTTGAAGGTGGTGGTTTCAAACAGTTAAGTCTATGTAAGCAGTTTTTGACTGGCAGCCAACCAAAAGAATGAAATTAATTGGTCTGCTTGCTACAATAATTGACTTAATTGGTGATTTAAGTTGCAAAACAGTGGCACATAGTGCTATGCCAACAAATATTGGGTTCAAATCTTATGAATAGAGGAATACATTAAATGACTATTTGATTTAGGGTCTATAGATTGTCAATCTTAGAAGATATTCTAAGACAAAAATTAATGTAGATATTTCTCAAAGTAGAGAATGCTTCCTGAAGAAGAAAGGATGAAAACCCTAAAAGAAATATCAAGTTGCATTGGTCAGAGGTACACAGCTCAAGAAAGTGTCTATAGGATAGTGAGGAAAAGGAAAATAATGTGGATGTTGCTGAGGTGAAGGGGAATCAACAAGTATTGGAGATTAGTATGGAGAAAGAGGGGTCTAGTGTGGTAGAGTGCAAAGAATGTTGTTGTAAAAAAACAATGCACTATGCCTAAATAAGTTGATCCAAACACAAATTAGAAATTCAAATCTGGATTTAAGTTCAAGGTAAACCCCTTGACTATATTGGTGCCTTTTTTTTGGGTTTCGCTCATTCAAACAAGTATTACAGAAAAGGGGATGTGTTGTTGAGTGAGGATTAGATGTAGAGAATAGGGGTGCGGAAAAAGAAGTGAATATAGAATGGATAAAGAGGTGCAAATTTGAGGAAGAGTTGCAGAGTGTGCAACATATATGTATGTGTAGTTGCAAGTAAGTTGTACATAATATAGAATAGTCATTAAAATTGTAATATCCTACATTGTAAATCTGATTGGTGGGTGTCATCAGATATTTGGGTAGGTGCTCAGATTAGGGAATGGGTGATTCTAAAACTAGGGGATTAGCATCTCCTTAGGGTTGGTACCCTTAAAGCATTGTAACTAAACTTCAAGCTTGTGAGGCTAGATTAGGACAATAGCTCCTAGCAGCATTTTTCACCATGGTTTTTCCCATCTTGGGTTTTCCACGTACATCTTGTGTTATGTGATATTTTTTTGTGTGTGCTTATTGTGGTATATACATGTTAAGTCTAAATCTGCACTTCAAGGGTTTGAAATAATTAATCTGCACAAAGTGTCTAAGAGAATTTTGAAAATCTATTGATTCACCCCTCTCTTAGTAAATTATTATGTTTTAATAGTTGCTCAATAATCTCTCTTAGAATTTGTGCTAAGAGATCACCATGACATTGCACATCACCATGTGCTATATCAGGTTGCACATCACCATGTGCTATATCAGACTACACATCACCATGTGCTATATCAAGCTACACATCATCACAACTATTATTTTCACCAACTGCATTTGTTGAATCAAAAATGCGGTTGCTTCTATGAGATGGCGGAACTATACCTTTTCTTACGTTTTGTTTTTTCTTTGCATTTTCTTTGCACTCTTTTTCTTTCCTATAAAACAAAAAAAAAATCATATTATATGTCTTATATGCATAAAGCTCTTTCCTATAAAATTTCATTAAACACTATTAAAAAAATAATACACTACTTAGTGGATTTACAACTTGCCTGTTTGTCAAACTAAGACATGATAAATATTCATTATTCTTTGCCACTTTTTTACTACAAAAGTGCTCATAATTTGTCACTAAAATTTCAACATTATGATCACTATCATGGGTATGTGCAAGATCATGATGGGCCAAAAAGTGGTGATATAATATGGGTATGTGTAGGGTATGTGGCTGATGACTTTTTTTTACCCAAAATTGATGAAATGAAAAGGGTTTTAAAGGAGATTCTCAACTTTCCACCAATATAAATTATGCTTTACTTTGAATTTAATAAATAATTATTATTCATTTCTATTTGAATTACTTAATTAAAGTCTTGATTGTTGAAAAATATCTATAGCTTTCTGTAATGGTATCACATTTTTTTAATTCAAAAATGTGTCACATCTCATGCTCTCGCGATACTATAGGATTAGAAAAAAGAATTGATTTCATGAAGTTTTGACCAAGTTAAGGTGGTTAGACATAATGAAGTTTCTTTTATATTTTTTAAAAGTTGTAATTAAAAATTCATAATTAATTATTTACTTGGAAAAAATTACAAAAAAATATGCATCACATTGAGACATGAACTCTCTCCACTTATATCTAAAATCTTATAAAAATATATTATCATTTTATTGTAGCTAGGTGGCCTAATAAACACCTACTCTTTTTATTTTTCCTTGAAATTTAAGTACCATTGCATTGAAATTTTGTGGTTTTCACCAAATAGATTTTTTTTTTTTAAATAAACCGAGTAGTTAAGAAACTACATTCAATTTTCTATAGATTCTATTCTTACATATTTTTGAAATAATATAGATAACTTATTCAATTTTTTTACGTCAAGTTGCCTAACTTTGGTTTTTCTAAATTTTTTGCCACTTAAGGGCCTTTTTTCTCCATGATGATCTTGCACATACCCTCATCTAATTTGCGCCTTACAGTCCTTTTCCTCATTTCCTGAAGCCCAAACAAACAATAATTTATAAATTAGCAACTTGAATCAATAAAACTTTATTGAGTTCATAAGTTGATAATTGATAACTTTCCAATCCGCTGATAACTGCAAATGGAGACTTAAAATAGAATTCAATTTACAAAGTAAAAATAATTTACAATAAAAAACCAAGAAGATGTTTGCAATTACAAGTATCAGACACATTTTCCTTAGGGATATATTCACAAGAAAAGAACTCATAAAAACATAACACAAGCAGGATGACGGAAAAACACACTCTAGTTCATCATGAGGTGTGTTAGAACCTTCAAATTTTTTCTAGTCCATCATCACAATTAACCTTGAGCTCCATGACTTGAGCCTTAACCCTTATATTCCTTTTTTATTTTTGATTGAGCCTCCCCACTGTAAACAAACATATATATATATATATATATATATATATATATATATATATATATATATTATGTCTGACTAACACTGAAAGGCCTATAAAAAGCCAAAAATTCATCATATATACTTTTAAAGGGTGATCCCACAATAATGGTATAAAATTTTTGGCCAAAGTGGACACTGAACTAATTTTTTCTAACTAAATCTTCACTTTCGGGCACCTATAGTAGCTAAACTGCGAGGAATTTGAAGATGATGCAAACTAGTGATTTGTGACATTTTTTCTATAGATTCCAAATATATTTTTTTCAAAAAATTTGGACTTAGACTGCACTTCTTTTTCCATCTCCTTCAAAAAATAGGTTCTTTTACTAAATACCATTTTTAAGGAGTGATGCTCACCGTATACAACATAACTTTTTTTCTATGAAGGATAAAATTCTATTTTTTTCAAATTTAGATTTGTAACTACGATATCTAGTGCTTTCATTTGGTTTCATAGTGTTTTATTGAATATTTTTTCCTTAATCAAGTTTCAAATTCAAACCAATTACAATTCAGACATAGGTGGACCATATACAACATAACATTTTTTGTATATATCAAAATTCAATTTTTTTTGTTGGATCAAGGACTTCAATATCTAGTGCACTAATATTTTTGAAATTTTCTTTTGATAATCTACCATTTTTCCACATGTGAAGAACAAAGAGCTTGATTTTTCGTGAAAAACCTATGTTTAATTAAACTAAAAAAACAAATACATAATAAAACCAAAACATATTAAAATTATATTCATTGGATAGCTTGTTCTGAGGATTACCATCATCTAGTTGGGTCTATGAATTCTCCTCCATTTTCATCCTCAACTAGTGCTTCGAAGGGAAAAATTATGGAGAAATTGGTGCCAGAGGGGAAGGGGGAAAGGGGGTTTCTAGCAAACTAGGGTTCGCTAAAGCTAGGGGGTTCACTCAAACCCTCGTGGTTCTAGTGAACCCCCCTTTAATGCAATTAAAAAATAAACCCATTAATGAACCCCCATGGTTCTAGTGAACCCCCTTTTAATGCAATTAAAAAATAAACCCATTAATGTGGGGTTCGCTCGAACCCCCTTGGTTCTAGCAAACCCTTTAGGGGGTTCTAGTGAACCCTCCTAGTTCTAGCTAACCCCCCGAAGTGTTTTCCATCCGAAAATGCATTTTTCCTTCCTCAATGAAATTGTAAACCAATTTTGTGGGTTTACCCTTAAGTAAAAACATGTCCAGCCATTTTACATCCATAAAAGTCCTTTACCACAATCCCACATCAAAAATTTGAACCCTTAGCAGGTTGGCTATATATTACAGAAAACATAAAATTATTCTCCACAATACCGCAGGGGTATTATAATAAAGGTGCGGTTGGGCTGTATAAAAGAGTTTAATTACATTATAACTGCAATACTACAGCAAGGAAAAGTGAATAGTGCAGTATAATGGGGAAAAACCCACCACCCCGCAAGGAAGGAGATAATAAAGAGTGGTAGTGTAGTAAGAGTCTCACTGCCCCATGATGAAGCATAAGTAAGCTTGTGGTATACCGGTATACACCCCGCTATCCCACGATAGAGAAATCTCAAGACAATGGTACATCAATAAGTTTGATAAATAAAAAGATTCATGACCTTGCTATCACACACCAGTTAAAGAAAGAGATGATAGTGTTACAGTATAGACTATCAGGGCATTATTACTAGTTGTGGTATTAAATGCATAACTCTTAACAACTCTTAGATCTTGTGAAAATCAATGGTGCACATTCAAACTCAAAATATGAGTTGATCATAGAATGTTTGGCATAAGGTTGATATTAATGACGACATGAATGAACTAGTAAGCCATTAAAATTGAGAACTCAACATTGTTTTGGAACTCATTTGGAAGGATTGTCATGCAGGAAGCTAGGAGTTCAACATGGAATTTTTTTTGCAACTATCACATACAAGGTAAGTACATTGAACTTACTAAAGTAGCTTTGCAAGCATAGGATTGTTTGAAATCCTACATTTAAACAATTAGAAAGCTTGAGTAGAGGTTGACATTAGATATCATGCCGCCTAAAAAGAAAGAACATGAGACTAAGAAGGAAGAGCCTAAGGGTAAAAAGAGATAAACATTAGGTATCATGCCGCCTAAAAAGAAAGAACCTGAGACTAAGAAGGAAGAGACTAAGGGTAAAAATAGATCATTACAACAATCTATCTTAGATACCTTTCCTAACTCGACTAACAAAGGATACAAGAAGGTTTTCAAGGATACAACTCATGGTTGTAAGGATGCCCTTATTCCTGTTTCGAGGTGGGAATTGTTTTGGTATTTCTATGAAAAGAGGGAAGGGAGAATTCTAGTATTAAATTTGTGGACATTAAACTTTGTGAAAGGTTAAATTTTGTTGGTTCTATGCTTGGTAGATAGACTAACAATCTTCACACTCTCTCATTCAAGGATAACCCTAGAGATCTTAATCCTAGGAATGCAAAGGAGAAAGAGATCTTACAATAGGGTTCTCCTAGGGTTTGATTATAAACTAATGAGGGTTTCACCACCATGCTTGGGCTTGGAAAGACAAATGAAATGAAAATCAAAATGCTTAAACCTAGTATGATGCAATCTTTCACTAAATGACCTAAAATTGCATGAAAAACAAAACATAGAACTGTAAGATGAAATGTGTGCACCTAGAAATTTGGAGATGACTCCAGATGAAGGCCTTAAATGTTGAAAGCACTGATTTTAGAGCCTATTGGGACTCATACGCCAATCTGGGCGATTTAGTCCTAGATTATAGTTTTTGGGTAGAAACTAAAATCTAGCAAAAGGGTGTCTGAAATTGGAAGAATCTAAAAAATGACCTATATTGGGACTCATACACCAAGACTGCTCGTATCAATCCAGTTAGGGTTTTCTAAAACTTCAAAGCCTAAATCTTCTCCTCAATGCATTCTCTATCCTTTCCAATTGATTTTCAGATCTGAAACCCTGATTCACAACCTATAGAAGTCCTCCAATGATCTTCAATGCAAGGTGACAACTTTGACAACTTTGAACACTTTGACAACTTTCTCCAAACTTTCTCTTCAATGTGTCTTCAATCTAGACTTGCAAATCACACACTAAAGAGAGGGAAAAATGTTGTTTTTGTCAGTTGAAAGGGGTTTTCCTTGGTCAAACCCCATTTTGGTAATCAAACCTTGAAATGAAATGAAATAGGAAAAGAGAATGATGAATGAAAAAAATAAGATGTTGCAACTCACCAAATCCTAGCAATAAAGTACTGCAAACATGTATGAAATGGCTCTTATGGATGTAGATCTTGACTCTTACTTGAACGTGATAGATCTTGAGTTGAATGCTTGCTTGAATCATGAAACCCTACATCACAATTGTTAGCTCAAAGACAAACATGATGCATGAAGACTTTGACATGATGTTTGATGCTTGAATAATGCTCTAAATAACTTGATAATCTACCCTTGAGTGCTCATGAATGCTCTTGTGAACTCCAATTTTCTATTATGAATGATCTCACAAAAGTCTTGGGTGAAAATGAGTGAAAGAACCTTGTATTTATACTTAATTATTCCAAATTTCTCAAAATTACAACACTACAAGCTGACATCAAATCTAGGAGGATAAAATCCCACCAAGAATTTGAACTAATTTTTTATTTTGAGCTACATGGGACTCATACGCTCAAGGTGGCATATGAGTCCTTTTAGGCATATATTATGGTACCATTTTCAAAACTGCTTAGAAAGGTGTAAAATCTAGATTGGGACCCCAAACCCTAGGTGGGACTCATACGCCTAAGGTGGCATATGAGTCCTAGATCACTAAATTTGGGCCACACAACATAAAAACACTTGAATTATGATTTGATATTGATTTATGTCAAGATTATCCTCAAAAGGATGCATTAATTAAGGCTCGTGGATGCAAAATAAGGCCAATTAAGGCATAAAGAAGCCCAATTATTTATGAAAACCCTAGAAAAGTGTGAAAGTGTGTTACAACACTTTACAACACTCCAAATAAGGTTTAATTAAGTTTATTTAGTTTACAAGGGCCCAAGACCTAATGTGAGTGTTAAAAACATTACAACACTAAGTCAAGGAATCATTAAGCTCAATTTTATAAGGAGGGCCCAAACAAGTGTGAACATGTCATCGATGACATTTTTCAACATTAAACTTAGCTAAGCTAATTGTCCCTAATGTCTTCATATATGTGGAGTTCATTAGATTTCTAGCCCAGAATTACCACCCTGCTACCAATTCCGTGAGGATAACAAATGGGTCACCATTGGTAATATTAACAAAAGTTGTAATCATTGAATGATTCAATCTAAACAAATAGTCCCTCACTAAGGTCGACTTGCAAAAGAGTGAGGAAGAATATACTAGGTTAAGGAGAACACACAGAAGTGATGAGCTCCCCATATACATGAAAAGGGGTGTTAACAACAAGGTGATAACTATCTCCCCCTCTACCAGCGAACTATTTGATGTACAAAATTTTCATATTTATTTCAAGGAAAATTCCTTTTCTTTCTAACAAGTAATTGGGATAGATGCACAAGAACAAATGCTAGTTAGTTTGATGATGGCTATGAGAATTTAGAACTGCGAGACAAACATTGAATGGATTTGCCTCATATGATGAGAAGGCATTGCATGAAGGCTTCCTACAAGTCAGAGAGAACATGGCCCCTATAACATTTAGAAAGTATTCTTTATTGTGTCACTTGATATTGTACCAAAATAAAGATAGGGTATGTGTAGGATCATCATGGAAAAAATAGGCCCTTAAGTGGTGAAAAATTCAGAAAAAATAGAGTTAGGCAACTTGACGTAAAAAATTGAATAAGTTATCTATATTATTTCAAAAATATGTAAGAATAGAATCTGTAGAAAATTGAATGTAGTTTCTAAACTACTAAGTTTATTTTTTATTTTTTTAAATCTATTTGGTGAAAATTTGAAATTTCAATGTAGTAGTACTTAAATTTCAGGGAAAACATAAGAAGTAGGTGTCTGTCTGACCACCCTAACCACACTAAAATGATAATATTTTTTTATAATATTTTAGATATAAGTAGAGGACTCATGTCCCGATGTGATGCATATTTTTTTGTAATTTTTTTCTAGGTAAATAATTAATTATGAATTTTTTATTACAAATTTTTAAAAATATAAAAACTCATATGTTTCACCACATTAACTTGGTCAAAACTTCATGCAATTTTTTTTTTTTAATCTTATATTATGCGAAGCATAGAATGTGACACATTTTTTGGATTCAAAAAATGTGATATCATTTGAAATCTATAGATGTTTTTGAATCAACCTATCAATCAGGCCTTTAGTTGTAATTCAAATAGAAAACGAATAATAATTATTTATTAAATTCAAATTAATGCATAATTTATATTGGTGGAAAGTTGAGAATCTCTTTTAAAAACCCTTTTTGTTTCATCAATTTTTGGTAAAAAAAAGGTTGTTAGCCACATACCCATCATATTTCCACTTTTTGGCCTATCATGATCCTGCACATACCCGATAGATGGACCAAAAGTATGTGTTTGGGTGAGGTTGATCAACAAGGGAACTTGTTGCCTGTGCAATGATGATTTTATACATGGGATAACAAATGCAAAAACTATGATTATGTAGTGTTCCATGATGACTTTGTGTATAGAGTTATGAGAGTTCTTGGTCACTCACCACCAAGATTACACACACCTATACTACAACTATTGAGGCCCTTGTCTTTGAAACTAGAACAAGGTCATACTCATAACATTGGTGATTGGTTTTCTCTACAAGACATGTCACAATAATCATAATTTATGGGTGCCCATAGGCCTTTTTAGAATTTAAG
>VDFB02252616.1:184645244-184776323 GCA_007258455.2 Sequoia sempervirens | reverse complement strand
TAGTAATTATTTTAAATTTTAGAGAAGTTCTAAAATAATTTATATATTTTCCAACAAACCCCTTGATAATTTATCATCTCCACAACACTTCAACTTGCATAACTTTCAACTAATAAATCCTTTCACCCTGAAATTTTTCTTGGACCATAAAAATATCATGAAAAGAGAAACCTAGAAAACTAATTTTGCTTCGAGCAACCAAATCTTAAATTTTAATGATTTCCGACATTTGATTGAAAAAAATGAAACTTTAAATTTTCCCAATCCAGGATTTGGGTTCCTGCAAAAACTGGCTACATTGCTTGAAATTTCTAAAAAATATCCCCCTTAAATAGCTTTGTAAGAAATTTCATGGTATTTAAAATTTAATTGTTTTTGCAAATCTTGGTAGGCTGCATCATTGATCTTAAAAATGGGGTTAACACTACACTAAGGTGTTTGTTAATGGAGTGAAGATGTGTGTCCAATGTGACGAACATAGGATAGATGGCACATTTTTGCTACTTCATGGAAAGAATGGTGGGTCCCTATGTTAGCTATGCAGGAGCGCAGAATGCCTACGTGTGTCAACTTTCTATTGCAGCACAAGATCTCTACAAAGCACAATTTCATTCTAGAGTGCAAAGGAAAGAATGTGCTAAGCTTTGGTGTTGAAGCATAGGATTTCTATCTTGGAACTATTGAGGCTATCCCCCGTACATAGGGAAATCTTAAAGAAAGCTTTATCTTCATCATCTATCCCTGGGGATATTGATATAGAGTAGTTTCAAGCTATGGTAGGGCATATCACTAATCATCTTCTCACCTTCTCAAAACAAGACCTACCATCGCAGCCATCTCATAACTATGCTTTACACCTTGAGGTCATTATTCATAAGAACAAGGTTAAAAGAGTCTTAGTAGATGGAGGTGCTGGTCTAAACATCTATACCCTTTAGTTGATCAACAACTTGGGTTATTCAAAGGATGCTATTGAGAAAGAAAAGAATACAACCATCAGAGCAGATGAAGATCAAGAGCGGGTATCACAAGGCATCATCACACTACCCATCCAAGTGGGACTTGTCATTGCAGAGACTGCATGCCAAGTGTTAGACCTTGATCTCCCCTATGACATCCTACTTGGTTGACCATGGATCCATTCCCTAAAAGTTGTATCTTAGACCTATCACCAATGTGTAAATTTTCCTTTTGAGGATAGAGAAGTTACCATCCATGGAGATCCTAAGCCTTTTTACTACTGCAAAAATCTTGAGGCCAAGTTCTATAAGATTCTCCAAGTACCCAAGAATGATGAAGGAACTACACCATCCTCCTCATTTGTTGACCCATCATCCCTTGCATCTACCTCAAAAGAAAAAACACCCATTGTGCAAAACATTATCGACATATCAAAGTAGTGATCCAAGATGATGGTTTTGGAAATTATAAGCTAATGAATGATACTTTTGTATTTGGGGAGCTACCTCTTTCTCCCAAATCTCATGGGAAACCCACACCTAGCAACAAAGTCACCGAAACAACAAAGATGGCAGCTACTACCTTCACCAAGTGGGGGGATTTGAACAAAGAAGATATCAATGAGGAGGATGTTTCTAAGCTGCTATATCAAGATGAACAACCCATGCCCGCTCTTCCTATGGACAATGACAACAAAGGCTTGTAGCTAATGAAGGGATGGGGGTACAACAAGAATGAGAAACTAGGACAAAATGGCAATGGTTTGCTAGAACCTGTCGTTCCTAAGAAATGTCCAAAGAATCTTGGCCTAGGTTGTACTACTAGTAAGGTTACCCTTATTGGAAACTTAGGTACTTCTGCTAAATGGGTTGAGGTTTCCTCTTGGTTACCAACATCCTATGATACGACTCTTGACAAATTCCCCCTCAACATTGCTGACCTATTCAAGAATAACTCTCTCTTCATGATATCCACAACATCCTTCGTCCTGAATGATCAACCCACTGAAATTAGCCTAGTCTACCCACAATTCATTGACTGGGACCAACAAGGACCACCAATTCTAGATTTATTCAAAAATGATGAAGCAATCTCAAAATTCTTGGGACTTCACAAAAACTTACCATGGGAAAATCACAAAGCTAGTTTTGATATAGAACTAGACACAAGGGCATACTATTAGGAGACGATTGAATCCTTCAATCGCAAAATGGACAACATGCAGATCTTTGAGTGAAAACCACACTATAACACTTTTTGATCCTAAAACTGAGTAAAAAGAGAGGGCACATCTGAGGGTGAAAACCTCTTTGAGGCACCCAAGGATGACGGATTGAATCTTCCCCTTAGTGCAATGCATCTAGAAAAGTCAACAGTTCTAGCAGAAAAGGCCACCCTAGTAAATGTTAGAATCGACAAAGCACCCAAGATCACTTTCTATGCCAAATCCTTGTTGGATGAAGAACAAAAGAACATAGCATTGTTCCTGAAAGAGAGAAGAACCAACTTTGCATGGTCATACATAGATATTCCAAGGCTCGATCTTGAACTAGTTGTGCATCATTCAACAATCTATTGTGAAGCTAAACTGGTAAAGAAAAAATTAAGAAAGATGCACCCTCAAATAGCACTCTTGGTGAAACTTGAGTTACAAAAGCTTCTAGATGTTGAATTCATCTGATCCATAGATTATCCTGAGTGGATTTCAAACCTGGTATTAGTCTCCAAACCCACTAGGGGCATCAAAATATGCACAAATTTCAAAGACTTGAATAAGGCATGCCCAAAGGATGATTTCCCTCTTCCTAACATCAACATCATTATGGAATTAACATTTGGGCATGAGATGCTATCACTCATGGATGGTTTTTTAGGCTACAATCAAATCATGATTGCCAAGGAGGATCAACTACATCCACTTGTCTATGGGGAACATATTGTTGGAACATGATGCCATTTGGGCTAAAGAATGTAAGAGTGATCTATCAAAGAGCAATTACCCAAGCATGTCTGTCAAAGAGCAATTACCCGAGCATGTCTTTCATGACATGATCCAAAAAATAGTCGAAGACTATGTGGATGATATTTTGGCCAAGTCAAAGAAAAGGAGTGGGCACATAGAAGTCTTAGGACCCATCTTTGATAGGCTTGAAGAGTATAAGGTACAACTAAACCCAAAAAAGTGTGTCTTTGGGGTTACATCAGGGAAGCTTCTTGGCTACATTGTATCACATAGAGAGATAGAAATTGACCTAGAAAAAGTGAAAACCATCCTAGAGATGGAACCACCACAAACATTGAAACATTTGAGAGGGTTACAAGGAAGATTGTAGTCCATCAAAAGGTTTATAGCATAGTTATCAGGAAAGATCCACCCTTTCTCGCATCTTCTCCAGGATGAAAAGTGTCATAAAGCTTTCCAACAAATCAAGGACTACCTATTGGTGCCTCCAGTTCTCATGCCACCAATACCCAACAAATCGTTGATCCTATATATCTCAGCAACATCAGTAGTACTAGGAGCTCTTCAGGCACAACATGATGAAAATAGAAAGGAAAGAGCCATCTATTATATCAACAGGACCTTGGTGGGCTATGAAATGAAATATTCATCCATTAAGAAAGCATGCTTAGTGGTGATTTTTGCTTCACAAAAGTTCAGACACTACATGTTGCATCAAATCAAGATTATTGCAAAGATCAACTTGCTAAAATACATGTTATCCAAAGGAACTCTCATAGGGCGAATGGCCTAATGGGTATTGATATTGACTGAATTTGACACAGAGTACATGGAGTGCAAGGAAATCAAAGGATAGGTGATCGTAGACCAATTGGTGAAAGCACCTATCTATGCAGAGAACCCTTTGGTATCTAAATTTCCTGATGAATCAGTGTTCCTTGTCAATACAACAAATTAGTGGAAAATGTACTTTGATAGGTCATTCACCCAACACAAATCAAGGGTGGGTATCCTTTTTATCACCCCTCAAACTGATTACATCCCAAAGTCATACAGGCTATCATTTCCATGTACTAACAACATTGCTGAGTACAAAGCCCTAATCATAGGTCTAAGTATAGTAGTTCAATGACAGATTCAAGAGTTGAAAGACTATGGAGACTCATTGTTGGTTATCAACCAAGTCAGTGACAATTACCAAAGTAAGGATGACAAGCTCACTCCTTACAAGAAGATGGTGGAGAGTCTCAAGGACCTTTTCATTGATATAAATTTTGAGCAGATTCCTCGCATGGACAACTAAGTAGCAGATGCATGGCAACAATTGGGCCATTGTTAGACATGCTACACAATGTCCTTCAATGCAAATTCTAGGTAGAACAAATTCTCATACCAACTTTTGAAATCCTAGAATTTGAATTTGTGCATGTCGTTGTTGGTCCTAGATCCCCATGGTATCATGATATATTCACCTACCTTAGCAGAGGAACCCTCCCATCTTATATCACCTCCAACCTTAAGAAGACCTTTGTTATGAAGGCATCTCGATTTGTGATCCTAGGTGATACCCTTTACCACAGAAGCATCGAGGGGACATTACTACGGGGTATGTGCAGGATCATGATGGGCCAAAAAGTGGCGATATGATGGGTATGTGTAGGGTTTGTGTCTAATGACTTTTTTTTTACCCAGAATTGATGAAATGAAAAAGGGTTTTTAAAGGAGATTCTCAACTTTCCACTAATATAAATTATGCTTTACTTTGAATTTAATTAATAATAATTATTCATTTTCTATTTGAATTATGACTAAAGTCTTTATTGATAGGCTGATTGAAAAACATCTATAGCTTTCAAATGGTATCACATTTTTTGAATCTGAAACATGCACATTCTATGATTCACATACTATAGGATTAAAAAAAAAGGATTGAATTTCATGAAGTTTTGACCAAGTTAAGGTGGTCAAACATATGATTTTTTATATTTTTAAAAAGTTGTAATAAAAAATCATAATTAATTTTTTACTTGGAAAAAATTGTAAAATAATATGCATCACATCCGAACATGAGTCCTCTACTTATATCTAAAATATTATAAAAAAATATTATCATTTTATTGTGCTTAGGGTGGTCAGACAAAAACCTACTTCTTATTTTTTCCCTAAAATTTAAGTACTACTGCATTGAAATTTCAAATTTTCACCAAATAGATTTTTTTTTTTTAAAATATAAATCTAGTAGTTTAGAAACTACATTCAATTTTCTACAGATTCTATTCTTACATATT
This sequence comes from Sequoia sempervirens, assembly GCA_007258455.2. NCBI lineage: Eukaryota > Viridiplantae > Streptophyta > Pinopsida > Cupressales > Cupressaceae > Sequoia > Sequoia sempervirens. The sequence goes on along the minus strand of VDFB02252616.1, from coordinate 184,771,112 downwards.
TTTGAAATAATATAGTAAACTTATTCAAATTTTTACGGCAAGTTGCCTAACTCTGAGTTTTCTAAATTTTTTGCCAAGTGCTTAAGGGCCTATTTTTTCCATGATGATCCTACACATACCCTACGATGTCTTAAGAAAGAGGAATCCTTGAATGCTTTAACAGAAGTTCATGATGGAATATGTGGTTCCCATTCTAGTGGTATGACTATAGCTAAGAAACCATTGAGGACGGGGTACTAATGGCCAACCATGGAAAGAGAAGCCCATTAGTATGTGCAAAAGTGTGTCCAATGTCAACAACATGGAGACATTATTCATGCTCCAGTTCAGGAGTTGCAACCAATGGTCACACCTTGGCCTTTCTCATAGTGGGGGCTTGCCTTTCTCATAGTGGGGGCTTGACCTCATAGGAAAGATTACTCCCTTATATAATGGCCACAATTTTATCATAACAGCCACCGAGTACTTTACCAAGTGGGTCAAATCCATTCCTATGACCTACATAATGGGGAAGAAAATTGCTCAGTTTATCCTAAATTATCTTATATGTCATTACAGTGTTACACAATCCCTTATCTCAGACAACGAAACACCCTTCAAGAATCAGGCCGTGAAAGAGCTATGTTAGAGATTCAACATCCATGATCAATTCTCTACTTCATATTACCCCCAAGGAAATAGTCAAGTTGAGGCTACAAACAAGACCATTCTAAAAATCCTAAAGAAAATGGTCAATGAAGTTGGTCGTGACTATCATCTACAGTTAAATCCCACCCTCTGGGCCTATCAAACAAGTATCTACACACCTACAGGTGCAACCTCATTCTCCTTGTTCTATGGATCAGAAGCCATATTTCTTATTGAGGTCAAGCTTCCATCACTACGAGTGTCACTACAGAATCTAATCACTGATGAAGAATATAAAGTATCTTGGTTAAATAAGCTAGAATTCTTGGATGAATGTCATCTTGATGCCCTTAATCACTTGCAAGTATACCAAAATCAACTGAAATAGAGCTATAACAAGAAGATCATGGGTCAGTCTTTCTAGGTAGGGGATCTTGTTCAAAAGAAAAATAAAAATAATCTTCTAGATCAAGACAATAAAGGAAAGTTTGAGCCTAACTGGTTAGGTCCCTTTGTCCTCACAACAAGCTATGGATTAGGAGCATATCAATTGTCAATGCCTGAAGGTGAACTTTTGCAAGAACCAACCAATAGTATACATCTTAAAAAAATTTACGCCTAGGCTTGAAGGATGTAAATCTAAAAATACAAAAAATCCAAAAAAATGAGAAAAAGGATTGAAAAAAGTGTGTAATATTTGTGTTGAATCATAGGATTGGAAAGCCAAACAAATTTGCAGATGCATTAAGAAAAAGGAGGAATTTTCTAATAGAGATGAGAGTGCAAGTATTGGGATTTGATGAATTGAAACATATGTATGAAGATGATGCAGATTTTGGTGAATCCTGGAGAGCATTTAATGAGCTAGTAGTGACAAACATGAGCCAATAGTTGGATTCTTTCATTAAAGAAGGTATGCTATTCAAAGTAAATCAGTTTTGTAGATTAAGTTCAATGAGTGAAAAATTTATCAAGGAAAAGGATAGTGGAGGTTTAGTGGGACACTTTGGAGTGGATAAGATAGTACCTTTGGTGAGTGAACATTATTTTTGGAGCTGACAAATATATAATGGTGTAAGGAAGTATGTTCAAAGTTGCAAAATTTGTCAAGTTGTAAAAGGGAGTAGTCAAAATACTAGATTGTACAAGCTTTTTACAGTACCGGAGATACCTTGGGAAGATTTGAGCATGGATTTCATTTTGGGATTTCCTAAAACATAGAGAAGTTATGATTCTATTATGATAGTAGTGGATAGATTTTCTAAAATGGCCCATTTTATTCCTTGTAAGAAGACTAATGATGTTGTGCATGTTGTTGACTTATTTTTCAAGGAGATTGTGAGATTGCATGGATTACTTAAGAGTATTTTTTCAGACAAAGACACTAAATTCATTGGATATTTTTGGAGGACATTGTGGAAGAAGATGAAGATAGATTTGAAGTTCAGTTCAAAATATCACCCATAGATAGGGGTATGTGCAGGATCATCATGGAAAAAACAGGCCCTTAAGTAGCAAAAATTCAGAAAAATCAGAGTTAAGCAACTTGACGTAAAAATTTGAATAAGTTATCTATATTATTTCAAAAATATGTAAGAATAGAATCTGTAGCAAATTGAATGTAGTTTTCAAACTAATAGGTTTCTTTAAGAAAATATATATCTATTTGGTGAAAATTTGAAATTTCAATGTAGTGGTACTTAAATTTCAAGGAAAAAATAAGAAGTAGGTGTGTCTGACCACCCTAACCACAATAAAATGATAATATTTTTTATAATATTTTTTAGATGTAAGTAGAGGACTCATGCCCCGATGTGATACATTTTTTTTTTGTAATTTTTCCAAGTAAATAATTAATTATGAAATTTTTATTACAAATTTTAAAAAGTATAAAAACTCGTAATGTCCGACCACCTTAACTTGGTCAAAACTTCATGAAATTCAATTTTTCTTTTTTAATCCTATAATATGTGAAGCATAGAATGTGACGATATTTTGGATTCAAAAAATGTGATATCGTTTGAAAGCTATAGATATTTTTCAATCACCTATCAATCAGGACTTTAGTCATAATTTGAATAGAAAATGAATAATAATTAATTATTAAATTCAAAGTAAATAATAATTTATATGGATGGAAATCTGAGAATCTCCTTTTAAAACCCTTTTTGTTTCATCAATTTTGGGTAAAAAAATAGTCGGCAGCCACATACCCATCATATTGCCACTTTTTGGTCCATCATGATCCTGCACATACCCATAGATGGACAGAAAGAGGTAGTGAAAAAAACTTTGGGTAACTTGTTGAGATGTTTGGTTGGAGATAAAGTAGGAAGTTGGGATATAGTTTTATCACAGGAAAAGTTTGAGTACAACAATTTAGTGAACCTGAGTACAGGAAAGACACCGTTTTAGATTGTTACCAGAGTAAGTCCTAGAGGAGTTGTAGAATTAAAGAACATCAGTATGGAGAGTAAAAGGAGTATAGAGGCAGAAGAGTTTGCATATTTCATGGAGAAATTGTATAATCAGGTTCAAAAGCATTTAGAAGACATGAATGGTAAGTATAAGGAGAAGGCAGATGAGCATCGAAGACATGAGGAATTTTTTGTTGGAGATGAAGTGATCATGGTATATTTTTGGAAGGAAAGGTTTCGAGTTGGTACATACAATAATTTGAAGATGAGGAATCTTGGACCATGTAAGATACTTAAGAAGTTTGATTCTAGAAATGCATACGAAGTGGAGTTACTAGAGACATTGGGTATATCACCTATTTTCAATGTTGTAGACATATATGAGTTTCATGCAAGACAATCAAGTGGTAGTAGTGATAAAGTGGAGCAGTTACCACATCAAGAACCAGAGAAAATTGAGCAAATTTTGGATACCAGAACTAGAAGTAGCACTAGGAACAAGCAGTATAGAGAATACCTTGTGAAGTGGAAAGGAAAACCAATAGAAGATTCATCATGTATTTCTCAGGTTGAAGTACATACCATCTTGGTTTTCGTCTTGGCCCTAGAAAATGAGGGACTCACTTGTCTTCCAACCTCAGTTGTCTAATACAGGAGCATCCGTAGTTGTAAAGCAATCATGTGTCAACCACAAACAATTATTTTCTTGCATTGAATTCAATAGCAGTTTCAGTAGTTCATTCCACATTTTACCACATCATTGTTTCTCAGTTCACAGAGTAGGATATAGCACCTACACATCAACATATATTGAACATATCCAAATTTCACATCATTTGCATTTTTCTACTAAAAGTTATTGCTCTCATAATTTCATTGTGTTACCAGCTAGAGCATTTGGGCTCGACCTAGTCCATATTTCTTAGTGCATAGCTATTCCAAATCATGTAGAGCTTAACAAGAAATCATACAAGTATCTTGGGTTAGTTGGGACCTTTCGTGAAGATTCATAAGTTGATTCATTACACATGAATCTAATTCTTCATATCTCAAGGTTGACATTCATGTTTGATCATTCATCAGGTTATTAACCCTTGTGGATGACGTAGACCTATTTTCTAGCTTGTGAAGCATATTTATAGGCATTTATCAATTCTAAGTTAGATGTTCTAGATTCATTATATTTTCACACAAACCCTTTAGAGGCATGTAATAAGGCCTGTTGGCCAGTTGTATTGTTGAAATCCCTTGAGGCAAGCCTATGAGCCATTGTAATTCACCCTTGCATCCAATGTTGCATGTAAGAATTTGATATTAATGAAGATTCATGTTCACATATCTATTTTTTGTGTTATTTTCATCGTGTTGACTCATTGTTGCACAGTTCAGATTGTTCCTTCTAGAACCCTCCTACCTTGATTGCACCAACAACTCAAATGTACATTCATAGATAGAATCTTACCAAATCAAACCTAGAGGTTGACACTAGTAACTTACTAATGAAAACATAATGAAACTAATAAAAGCATCATTAGAGACAATAACAACTCAACACCAGTTGCACATCCTTGCAATGAACTCCTTCTCATAAAATTGACAACAATGATGACACCAACTATTCGTACTTGGAACAATCTCCCCCTTTTTCATTGATAGAAACACATGATGTGGAAAAACATCAACAACAAACACAACTGTGATCATCAATAATCCACAATAACTTTGATCATCATGTTAAATATCCAAGATACTAAGAGGGGGGGCATGAATCAGTATCTTCTTAAGTTTTCTAAACAAATACCATCCAATTATTCCAATGCATACAAAAACAAAGATAAATAAGAGCATTAACACAACATGAAATCATAAGACACATGAACACCAAGATGTTTACATGGAAAACCCAAAATGGGAAAAACCAAAGTGAGTGTTAGCTCACAATATAGTATAACCGGTTATAAGATATTACAAAATGGGGTGCCTCACTACCAAGACTCACTATCCAAAATTGAAGGCTCACTGCCTATAGAACTACAATGATAGAAATGGCTTATAGCCAGAAAATGAACTAATAAAGTACACCTAATAAGTGTTGATTCAGTTCCAATGAAGCTCAGTAAACTGACTTGACACACTTCATCATATTCACACTTCTTCAAATTTGCATTCACAACTCTTCCATTTGTATAATAATCTTCAAAAACTATCCAATACATACACTTTATTCATCCATAGTCATCGATTAGGTTGGCCTAATTAGATGCACTTCATATTTATCACAAATACTAGCTGTCGGCTATAAGCTCTAACAAAATTTTAACAAAAGAAATTCAAATGCTCAACACACTACATCATGTTGGCATGGACTTACAACATCCATAAACCATTTCCCAAAACCGCACACAACAATAATCAATAGCAAACAATTGCGGATCAAAACATCAAAGGATGTACCAAAATACTTGATGATTTAAGCTTCATACCGGTTCAAATACTAGACTAGAATACTGGATCAAACTCAAACTTAATCTTGTAGTTGCAACTCATATATGGTGGTGACATCAATGACAACACAAAACAACAAAATGAGATGATCTTCATTCTTCCAACAATCTCCCCCTTTGTCATTGATGGCAACATGTGCCAAAAATAATATTTACAAAACTTCTTACAACTTCTTATTTACAACACTTCTCCCCCTATCACTAGTATTTCACCATTCTTCACTCCCCCTTTGACGTCAAGTAAAAAGGGAAACACAATGGAAAGCATGAAAACAAGAGAAAAAAAAGCATTAACTGGAGGATGGAGAGCCTTGAAGCTCCTTAAGAATACCTTGCCATTCAAATTTACCATTCTCCCAACTTTTCTTTGCATCAATCAACATTCTATTCAAGGATTCCAAATCCATCAAACTCTCTTTTGCTTCATTCGGAGTGTCACGAGTCAAATTTATCTTTCCAAGTTTCTTTGTACCTACCAAGGCATTGGCAACCAGAGTGTATTCCAATCTCACCAGATATCCTAACTGACCATATTTCTTGATGATTTCTTCCTTTTGTTTTTGTAAAACAAATAATTTATGACTCGGTTGCTGCAACACATTAGTTTGAGGTGGGTAAAGAGTAAACTAGGGTTTAGGTGGAGGTGAAGGTCTATGTGACAATGGGTAAAGGATGAGTTGAGGTTGAATAATATTAAAGTCCCTTGGTGAATGATTGTATAACAGAGGCTCTTCATTTTCTTTCAAGGGCATAATATAATTATCAATGTTATCTTTTCCCTTTATGATGATATTCTCCCTAGAAGGAGAGTGTTTAGGAGAACAACAATCCTCATGTTCTTGAAAATTAAGGCTTGGTTCATCCAAACTAACTTCATCGCAACTAAGGGAGTTATCAATGGTTGAATGTGTTTGATGATTGATAGTGGGGAGATTAGAAGAAGACTCTATTTGATTGTCAGTTATTTCTAAGGTTTCATTCTCTTTCAACATACCATATTATCTACCCAACTAGGAGAGCTTGTAATGTGTTCATCCAAGTTTGAGGTTTGTGAAGTAGCTTCATCACAAGTAGGGGAGGCATCAAGAGAAGGACCACTATGGTTGTCAAATAGATTGTCCCAAATGGGATTCTTAATAGGGATGTCTTCTAACACCAACCTATCCTCTTTACATCGAGGAGGGATATTAGGAGATGGACAAGGTTAATTTTAATGGTTATGGAGATTAGGTAAGGTGATATTCAAGAATGTTTCGATGATTTCATCCTTTTGTTTTCTAATGTCTTCTAAAGGCAAAAGAGGAGAGGGACAATCAAGACTCTCAATGCTTGTAGCTCGTTTCACCAAAATACATTCATCACTAATAGGAAAGGTATTGGGAGAAGAAAAATTATGAGTGTTATGATTATCTACACATTCATCCTCTTGTGTTATGATATTTTTACAAATCCGATAGGTACTAGGAGGGTATGCAATATGCATATCAAATGTTTTACTTTGTTGTCCTAGATCATGTCCATGAAAAATAGAATCATACAAGCCACTTGATATTCTAGAAATATGGAATGCTTAAAGAGAACACATACTAACATGAGAAAGTAAATAAAGTGCAATGCAATGACTTAAAGTGAAATGTTTAAATGCAATTTGTAGATGTGAAATAAGGTAATTTTCATTACACAACAACCTAAAAAATGAAATGTGAAAAATGCAAAAGTGAAATGGAGCAATGCATGAAATGAGCTATTTTAAGTTAGATCTAGTGAAATGCATGTTACAGAAACTTAGCTAACTAATATAGGTAGGTAATGGCACCAAAAAGAAGCTGAAAAATAGGGTTTTTAGTTTTGTAAAATGTAGTTTCAGGGGTCAAAAGGGACTGATTCGCCCAAGGTGGTGAATGAATCCCAATATGGACCTTTTTTAGAATTTGCAAAAAAAATTGAGTGATTTTTATGCTTTCTGAGTGCTATGATGTAGACCTAAGTTAAAAATGAAAAATTTCAAAAAATTCAAATGAATTTAGATGCTAAAAATGCAACCTAAATGCACTTTTTATGAATGCAAAATTTGAAACCTAGCATGCAAATGTATCCACGCAAATACTAATGCAAGATCAATGCAAGGCTAGATCTATGATGAAGGAATCCAAAACAGAAAAGAGAAGTATTCAAAAAGAAAGTTCACCAAAATGAACCATAGATTTTAGGGGTGTGAAATGCTATGTCTCTTTTGTTCAATTAGGGTCTTTCACCTAATGAAAAGAGATAGATCCCACACCCAAAATCTAGGTGGTTCACTCAATCTAATGTATGTATAATATAATTATACCTAAATTCAATGATCTAGATGCAATAAACTGATAAAATGGATTGATTATTGAATGGAAACTAAATAATGCAATTTGTTTGAAAACACATTGTGATATGTAGAAATGAATACAAACTATAACATAAATGGATGAAACTAAAAGTGTGCAGCTAAGATATGGATGCAGACTGGAAATATCTTCTGTAATGTTGTTGACGTTGATTTTTAGGCCTAGTGGGACTTGTTTTCCATTCTAGGCAAATCAGTCCCAGTTCTAGAAAACTGAACTGGAGCTCATTTCAAACAAATGGGTATCAAAAACTACAGAAAACCAAAATCAGGCCTAGCAGTGGGACTCATTCACTACCCATGGTGAATGAGTCCACTTTTTAATTTTTGAAAATCCAAATGTGGAAACTGAACTCCCCAATCTGTTCTTCAGCTCCTGACAGGTTTTCGCCTCTGAAAGTCTGATTTCCAAACCTGAAAGTGACTTTTTGTTGATATTTTGACTTGTTCAATAGAAATAAGTCTTCAACAACTTTACAAATTGATCTTCAATGATTTCCAAGTCCTCAAGATTCCTAAATCTGCAAACACACAAGACAAGAGAGAGAAATGTTGAATGTCTAAAGGGCATGGGGGTTTGCCTAGGTCAAACCCCTTTTAGGTAATTAAACCAAAATAGAGAAACAATGTAATGAAACATGCAATAATGGAGTTGATTACCTTGCCATGATGATTGAACTTGAATGTCTACAACAAAACATGAAGAATCTGCCCTTGAATGTCTTAGGAAGCTATCTTAATGACTTGCAATGATGAAACCCTAGCTTACTTGACTTGAAGGAGAAAATAGATGATGGATGAATGATAAGAGATGTGTGAATGAGTTAATGAATGTAAATTAGAGTTTAGAGACTTATATTTATAATAAATCCACCTTATTTTCTTGTAAATTGGATCCCTAAGGCCAACATGTAAAAATAGTAAGCTTAAATTTTAGTTTTTCCCACTCAAAACTCAAATTTGACCCAAATGGGACTCATTCACCACCTTGCGTGAATTAGTCCCACTTGGCAGGGACTCATTTTCCACAGGTGGCGAATTAGTCCCAATGGGGCCCATTTGACAGCTAGGATGCCAGGAAATAAGGAGATAAGGTTTATATGATGACTTTGTCAGATATTTCATCAAATATTGCCTCAGGATGCACAATATGGGGTAATAGGGGCCTATTAATGGTGATGTAAAGAGTAATTAGGGCTTGGGACACAAAATTCAATGTGAAAGTGTGATTAAATACACTTTACAACACTAAAATGAGGTCCACATAGCCTAGGAAGGCACAAGAACCAATGTGAATGTGTAAAACACATTGCAACACTATTTTAACATTAAGTTTATTTTACAATCCCTCTAGATTAGTGTGATAATGTTATTAAGCACATTTTATAATGTTGAATTAAGGAAAAATATGTTCATAAAGTCTAGAATAGCATGAAAGTCCTTTACAACACCTTACAACACCTTTACAACACATTGATAAATGCATTTGAAAGGGTCCAAGACCTAGTGTGGATGTGAAAAACACCTTGCAAGATAGAATTAAGGCCTCATTGAGTCCAATTTTTCATCAATTATTCCCAAATCAAGCAAGTTTCCTTTTTTCTATGGTACAACCTTCAAATGCAACAATGTACAACTTTTCATCCAGCTTCAACTCTAATCATCTTCAAACCTAAAACCACTATTCAATGGCTTCCTTGAAGCACTAAAGTCATACACATCACCTTAAGGTCTTAGATCTTTCGTGCTTGATTACTTCAATTCCTTTGCAGACCTACAAAAGGGGTTAGCCTTCACAAAACAATGATAATATGACAATATGAACTCACATACACTTTGACATGATGCTCAGATCTTGAAATATTGTAATAATATTCACAAATTTTCCCTTGAATGTGCTTGATTGATCGTAGAATCCTCCACTTTCTCTCCTTTCATGAATTGCTTCCTTCATCATAAATTCACATTTCTAAATTGCTCAAAATGAGAGGAAAACATGCTTTTATATGCATTTTAAGTAATCTTTTTGGGTAGCCTGGGCTGACCTAGGGTCATTTTCAAATCATAAAATCTTGCCAATTGAAATTCCAAACATTTAAAATTTTTCCTCAAGGAAAGTGATGCCATTTACTATTGCCAAGTGTCCCAAAATGGTGAATGAATCCCAGACCTAATTTTCATCTTTTATAGGGATGATAGGGAATTAAATATATTTTAGCAATCTAGTTGCAAAATTGGTAAATTGTTATTATAATTAAAGTTGTGGGAAAAATACAGTGTCAAGTTAGTGTGAAATTATCAAGGGTGACAATTTTTTATGCTAGAATACCCATATGAAATGTATATCCATTTTTATATTTAAAATAAGTGTGCATTTTAAAATGAAATGGGCACCCATTTTTATATACATCATATTCTTGCTCCTTTTTAGAAAGGGTATGTGTTTTTGAGTGATTATATGTTTCATAAAATTTGAAATTTGAAACTTGTGGTTTTTCTTTTTTTAGGCATGGAAACCCAAACTCCAACCTTAGATGTGCAAGTACAATTCCATGAAAACAAAAGAAAAAATGACTTTAGTAATATGATTCATGACTTTTTTAATATCTTTCCAATGAAATTAAAACCCATTATAGATGTTGATGTCTAGTTTTTAAATATGTATTTTTTTATGATTGGACATGTATATTTATTTATTATTTAATTTATGAAGAAAGTGGTTCATAAACTTGAAATATCAGGTATTAGTATATTTTTAATAACTTTTAATCTTTAATTAAAAATTACATGTCATCAATTTATACATCATTATTTAAAAAATAAAAAAATAATTATTTTATGATTAGTTTAGCTGAAATTATGCTTATCCTACATGAGGGGTTTTCAAAAATAGCAATTAGGGACAATAAAAAATTAATTAAAATGTTTTTTTTTAAATATAAAAAAATATCCTCATCAAGATTCACTATAATACACCTATTTCTCCTAAAGGAATTAGAAAGATAATTTTATTTAGGTCAAATTATGCTTGTCATACATGTGCATGTTATGGCCCTAAATTTGTTATGTTTGTACATCCTATAAAAAATGAACTTTTGTTGTTTGGGAATTAGAATAAATTATATATTTTAAAGCCAAAATCAAAATGCTATATTTAATATTTTTGGAATTTCTTAATATTTTTTTTGTAAGTACACCAAATTTTTACTCCAATTATAATTCACTTTGATTTTCAGTAAAAAAATATTTCCATGTTTTGAGAAAAAAGTGGACCTAACTTCTTGCACTTATCCAGAATCCACTATGCAAAATAATAAACAAACATACCATCAGGATGACACAAGATATACCCCAGGAAAGCCCTCAAGATGAAAAAACCCAACCTCCAAAAGCATCCACACTCACTATGTTATCTCATGAACAAAGATTACAATACATATGTGGAGTCTCCATGAATACACCTAGAACATCAAGTTGCCTACATGCATTCCATGTGAAAAAGAAAATGAGAATAATGTAATTGCACATCTCACTCCATGTTTTCTCTCCTCACATGTGCAACCTACAAGAGATGTTGTAGTAAGCTAACCTTAACAACTACTCATTTTCTTGATTTTATATAAATAAGATTGTACAAAACCACCAAGTGATATTATATAAACCATGTGACTAATATCATGATATTACAAAACCATTTCCCTCCTCATTTAATTTTTGGTACTAATTTTTCTTAATATAAAATATTTTCATAATGTGTGCAAACACACATTAAATATATATCTTGATGTTTATCTCAATGTTACATACAACATATAAAGTGACGACAAGAATTTCTAACTCATGTTATGCACACATCCATAGATCTCATAGGTGCACCATAAATAATATTAATTTTACATTATAAAATCATGCACGGTGAATCAAACTTATTTTCCTAATAATGTTAATGGGGAACTCTTCAAGTTTTCCATTGTTGGTATTACATGTCTTAGAAAAAGTTGAAAGTAGGCACAATAATTTAAGATGCTATTACATTGAGAGAAAATATAGCATATTCCATTACTACTTTAGAAATATCTTCAAAATCATACCTAGAGTTGACTTTCTCTAATGACATCTACCACTGATAAAAGGTAAATTTTGTAGAGGAGAGTTAATCCAATAGCATGATTTATAATTATGTTATTTCTAATGTAGCATGATAATCATATGTAAATACCATAAATTGGTTATATATAAAATAAGGGGGGTTGATTCCTTAATATTAGCATAGTATATTCTCGAGTTGGGAATAGTGTAGCTTATACTCCATACTAAATGGGAAAATTAAAAATATTTTTGGAATTTGTCATTATTTTGATTTTAATTTTAATGTTCGCTATCATTTTTATATATTGATGTCAATTTATTCTATTTCTATTAGAGTTGATTTATAAGGAGTGAAAGCTTGCTATTTTGATATTTTATGAAATAGTGCATATTTCATGTGTTCATTTTTTTTTGCTAAGAAATTTATGACAAATAATTTATGGGTTATGTGTATTCTTTGACCTTTCCATATGTGTTGGTTCAAATGGAGTACTATTGTATGCATTGATGACCCTAGTTAATCTTAAAACATACTTCAAGCATAAAAATGTGCACATATGAACAAGAATTCATAGTTATTTTACCATCTTTAACATGCCTCACATTCAATAGCTTTGGGGGATGCTTAAGATAATTTATATTTTATTTTAGCACTATAATGGTGACTTTGTACAATATAAAATTATTATATTTATTGAACATGGTATATAGAGGTGATGATAAGTTCTAGAAGCATGTTGTAAGTGGGTGAAGATGTGTATCTTTCTTATGGGCTATCACTATCTAGAAGCTAAAATGAATTTAAGTTATAATATCATTTAGACATGATATTTTGTAATCTAATGATTAGTATAAAAGAATAATTATACTCTTAGTAATATTTTGTGTAAAAAAACTAATTTCTTATTGATAAGTAATCAACTTAGCCTTTGTTTTGATAATAAATTATAGAATATTCATATAGAATCATAGATCAAAGTGATGAAGGGGTCTAATACTAGATCTCATGGTCCTTAAATATAAGTGTTTAGTATAGGTTTGCTAAATTATGAACTTGGTTGGGTTCTGAACCTATAAACCATTAATAATTATTTATTTTTGTTGTCATTTAGTAGAAATTTGTTAGGGTATGAGATAGTGTTCAAGGAATTTAGATTTTGAATTAATATTTAAACTTAGAAAGTTCTGGTTTATTTTGGAATGGGTATTGATAAATAGTGATTTGTTACATATTTTGGTTTTAAATATTTTTGTGATTTTCCTTTTATAATATTCTTTCTATTTAACTTTCATCAATAGTTCTAGAAACCGAGGAATGGGAACGTATGTTAATGCTCTTTGAGAGGTCAATGTGAGGAGAACTACATGAAGCTTTGATCTCATTTGAAAGTGGGTATGTATGTATTCCTTGGTAAAAGTATGCCCTTGTGACCCAAGTACGTAAGGGGAGGATTGAGGGAATAGCTCCAAGGCTTGGTGTAGTTCCTAAAATTGAGTCAGCTTCCCTTATTAGAATGCTTTAGTTATAGATATATTTGTAAGAGATGGAAGTTAACTCACCTTTGAATTTAATGTCCCCCTAAAATAGGATTGAGATAATTAAAGGAAATCATAATCAAGCTTATTTACTCTAAGGTCTATTGTGTTTGGATCTTCCAAATATACTCTAATACTTGATGAACATTTAGAGTCACTTTCATTGTGGTTTTCCTTGATGTGAATGCTTGACAGTGTCTCTAGACTTGTCTAAGCTAAATTAATCATTTTTTTGTGTGATGAGAATTATATCCTTATGTATTAGATCAATGACATGTATAGGAGGGTATATATTAGCCTCAAGACATAGTGAGGTCTATTATTCCTAGAAATAAGGGCATGATAAACATTTCCACGACTTAGCTATGAATGAGCTATGAAAAATCACTTACACTTAATGACAAAATTGTATTAAGACATTATGATTTGCTGGTGTGAAGAAATATTATTATGGATGATTAGTTTTCTCTAATTATGTACATAGATTTGTGTTGACTTTAGGATGAAACTCCTTATAACTACCATTTCCAACTATACGAATTAATGGTAGTTATTACTATATATGGTAAAATGTTTTTCCCCTAAATATATTTGGTAAATAATTGTGTGCCAAGATTTTTGATTGGTAATATGTTTTTTTAACGTACTTAAAATAAGATATTGTTTTCTATTATTATTGTGTGTATAATTTTTTTTCTAACAAATAATTATTTTTTGAATTAAATTACATGAGGTGAATGAAATTTGATTACTTTATGAATCTCTATTGGAATATGTATATGGGTTTGGATAGTGGAAAACTCAAGTAGGTTCAATATGTTACCTGTATATTGGATTTTGACCCCAACACCTATATGACTGGTGTATGATTTAATGGATCCCTTTGGGGTATTGTAACTAGATTAAATAAACTAAGTTGTAAACCCTTAGTATCATATGTTTTAGACCAATGCTCTTGTATAGTCTAATGTCAGAATGATGAACTAAGATTGATACAAGAACCTTCTTCTTTGCATCACAACTAGGGTTGAGAAAGAGACTTTATGAGGGGACTCTATGAAGGTATAGGTATTGGATAATTGCTCTTAGTGTAGCTTATTCCACTCATCTCGAGGTGATCATCAAAGTTGTGAAACCTATGACTCACTTATAGATAATCATTTTTTTGGTCCATCATGGAAAGAGTCAAATAGAAATATTTAACCATATCATAATTATTGGTTATATTTCACTAGTAGTATGTAGGTGACAGATGCCAACATCCACCAAATTTCATACAATTAGTTAGTTTTCACCAGTTGCATGTAGGACATAGATGTTCATAGCTATCCATCTTAAGATTTTATTATTATCATTGGTGCATTATAATAAATGTGTGTACTTCTTTTATGGTGCCCACTTGAGGTATTATTTATAAGGTTTTGATTGTTAAATCTAAGTGATTGATAGTATAGTCACTAGTATTAGGTGAGGTAAAATCATATGGTATTTTTTTTATTATTATTATTCAATTAGAAGATGAATTGGAAGTTTATTGAAATATGAAGATATTATTAATTGACTTATGTGATGTATTCTATTAGGCTTTTGACCTTGTTGGTGATGACAACTATAGTATCCTAAATTGTCACCCTTGATAATTTCACACTAGGTTTTTCTCCCCCCTATGTGCTTGGATCTAATTGTACACCTAATTTTATAAATTATGCATTTCATGGCCCATTTTAACATTATTGGAAAATCAAATGTGAAATACCAAAGTATGTGTTTAATATTTTTCCCCCAACACTTTGAATCCCAAAAAGAGGAGGGATCTTGTCTAGGGTGCCCTAGACCTTTTAAGTTGGTCCCAAATTTAAAAAGGTCAGTGTCATAATTTATTATTTAAAATTCTAATTCTAATTGCTGGCTATTGGGATTCAATTTTTGAGAAATTAGAAGAGTTGTAGATAAATACATAGTATTTTCACCATTTTAATAAAAGGAGAAAAATAAGGAGAAATATATTGAGAATTCAATTGAGCAAATCAAGTTTCCTAAAAGTAGTCAAGAGTAGAATTTACAAGATTATTGTAGCATTTCATCATTGAAGCATCATGTCAAGTTTTATGTGAGTTTGTTAATGTTTATGCATGCATTTTGTTTTTTAGTACTAATGCTTGTAGATCTTCAAATCAAATCATGTCAAACAACAAGGAATCCTTGAAGGTGATCAACATGACTTCAATCCATCAAGGTTGTCAGATTTGAGTGGTGAGTGGCTACAAAGTGTCAATTCCTCATTTTTTTTATCATTTAGTCTCTATCTATCAAAATGATACACTCTATTTTCATCAATTTTGTTATTGTGGAGGTAGAAATACTTGACTGAGGTAAGCCCCTATATGGCACAATCCTTTCTCTCTCTTTATGTGTTCAAGTTATAGATCTAAAGAATTTTTCAAGAAGATTGAAAACAATTTTCTCACTCATGCATCAAAGCCCTACAAGTTGACAAGATAATCTCAATTATCTTGACAACATATGAAGATCTAACAACTAGATCCAAAGAGAAGAAGCTACAAACCAATGTCTAGAAGCTTCTGTCTTCATATTTGAGGAAAATCAAGTTGGAAAAGGGCATCCTTGTGCCCCTGACTAGGGAAAATAGGCTCAAAATTGAATAACAAGTGCACAATACTCTACCCTTCTCAGATCATCTCTCAGAATTTGGTTTCTTAGTTTTATCACTACAAAAATGTTGCATTTCTAGATTAGTTCTTCTAGTCAAATTAATTTCATTAATCCACATTGAATTCAATCAATTGCCAAGGCATTTAAAATTTAGACTCAAGGCTGATTGACTTAGCTCCTAGGTTGAAAATCAATCTCATATCTTTGTTGATTTGTATTCTAATGTTTATTGGAAAAGGATTGATTTTAGTGATCTAGATATTAGATCTAAGATCCCCTTTTAAAAAAAACAACAAGTAGTATGAGAGGCTTTCTCATCATCACAACTAGCACTAATCTAGGAAAATAGATGGGGCCCGTGGTCCTTATGAGATGCACCAAGATTCTTTTCTCTAGCTTGAATGTACTTAAAATATTTTGTGTAGTGGATTAGATAAAGAAGAGATCTTTGCAATAAGATTTCCTTCACATCCCAACTAGTCATTGTGTGTACATGTGTTATATTGTTTAAGTTATTCATATTGTGTATATGTGACATACACTGAAATAGTCACATTGTGTTTAGATGATGCATGCATAAATCAATAACATTATGTACATGTCTTGATAAGATTAAAATTTGATAAAACAAAAAGTGATTATTAAAATATTTAAAATTAATCAATCACACCCTACTATGCACAAACTTATTTCAATCAATATTATGTCAATGTACTTATAACATTAAAGGGAAAATTAGCGAATTCATTGAGCACTATAGACTTTGTTTCAAGTAACAAATAATTATTTTGACCATGACTAAGTGGAAATTTATGGAATGAATTAATAGAGGACTAAGCCTCACATTATATAAACATGATACTCTTTCCTCCATACCCATAATATTCTTTATGTTTCTTCAATAGTCTTAAACTTTTGTTCTAGATGGATCAATTATGAAGAGAAAGATAGCAATAATTCCAACATGTTAGTGGCTCTACATCCTGCTCCATTAACTTTTGTGACAATCGTCCTTTTCAAAAGCACTATTTTGACTTTATCTTTATGGGTAAAACTGAGATACTAAAACTTATTACTCCTTTACTCATTCATTTTATAATTCATATCCAATATCTCATCATCAACTTTTAGAAACTTGAAATACATTAGTGTTTAAATTATGCAGGCTAATGATTTGAATCAATTCCAAACAAACTCTTTCCACATGTTTTTTTAGGGTGATGATGGATTGGTCATGCTCTACACCTGTTGTCTATGTGGGATTGGATCTTACACATAAACAACTGGTGTATTGACTAAGCTATTTATTGTTGCACTATTGATCTTCTTACAATCAGTCCGGACTTCTCCACTGCTACCAGTAAGAGGGCTTATGTTTCCCATTTTCACCATGGCAGTTGCAAAATCAGTGAAGAAAGTGCTTTGATTATTGGCATAGGCGGTAACCTGTGAATCAGCAGATCCTCCATTGAAAAGCTCTTGGTCAGAGTGAAAAAGTCCTTCTTGGCTTAAGAGATTTGCATAGTATTGGTTGTCAAACGTAGTGGGAGTTTGTAAATCTATAGATGACAGGTTGTTATCTCCCCCACTGAAAGGGCAGATAGCCTGACGAGAAGTGGCGAATGTGTTGTTTATATTCGTGTCATTGTAGATGTGAGCTCTGAAATTCGTGCACCGACCTTGACCAATTGTGTGACCACCTGAATATAATTAAACATTCACACCATTGATTAATAGTAGAGATTACTAATAATTAGGCAGCTCTTGCGCTTTCCATTTTTTTTAAAGATATTAGTACAGTTTCTGTAAACTGTGGTGCGCTTTGACATTTCGGCTTAAGCAATATTACACTTTAAATTTTATTTGTTCCCATGATTTCAAATGGATTAGTCTTATTGAAAAACTGGGTGTGATTTCAAATGAATCACTTAAACAAGTCAAAGTTTAGAATGTGTTGTTTAAGCCTATTTAAACAAGTAAAAACTTAGAATGAACTATTTAAATCTGACCATCTTTAACCACACAAATCACATAAATAAATCAAAACTTAATTTGTACTGTTTTTAAACTTACCTAATCAAATAAAAGCTTAAAATTTGCTGTTTAAACCCTAATATAGACAGTTCATCATCTATTAACATATACCATTTCTGCTCTATTCAGTATATAACATATAAATAATTACCTGAAAGGGCTATCATGTCCTTTTCAGAAAGGTTCTTATTATTAAAAGCTGAAATGAGTTGGCTGAGGCTTAATGTCGGAGCAGGAAGATCGGCATTTGCGCCGCTGAGATTTGCAGTTGTAGAGTCTCTCCTTCCTACCAGCACAGTCCACGTCGGCCCTCCCAACTAGCAACCAAAATTAACGATTTGTTTCTTTAACCTATTCAACATTAAGCTAACAACTCACCAAAAAATACCAAAAATTAGAAGCATATGTGATTAGGAGAAAATAGTTACCTCCACCACTGAATCCCGAGCTGCAATAGCCAAAATATCAGCACAAGACACAACTCCGCTGCAATTTGCCTCCACTTGAGACTTAATGCTGTCTATCACCTCGAATCCTCTCACAGAATTGTTGTTTGGACCCGCACTCTTTTCTCACGTAAAGTTGGCCGTGTCGTCGAGCAGTATCGACCCATCGCACCCCTGCAAATCAAATATATTCCAACTAATCATCAAAGATTTCGACTGTGAAAGCTTGTATTAAGAGTTTTCATTGAAAAGTCATTTTTGTGTTAAAATCCAAGCAAAGCAAAACTGATCATACTCCAAATAATGCAAGAATAGTGGCAAAAAGGAAGCAAAGCTGATGAAAGGAGGGAAAAAAAAAAAACATTTAGTTAGTGTTTGAAATTTGTACATTAACAAAACAGTCATGAAAGTGAAGGCGAAGCAACGATGCAGCCATTTGTGTTTCGTTGGCGATTGCTTGTTTCACCGCAGCTTTCACTGTGGAGAAAACCCCCGGACATGTCTGGTCATAAAATGTGGAATTGAGCTGTGCATTGACTGGACTCCAACACAATACAAGCAAGGCAACGCATTCAATCACCCTCATACTTCTCATCACTCCTTGCTCTGCACCTCAGTCAAACAAAGTGTTGCAACTTTGTGGTGTGGAAAGATTTTAGAGTACTTCGACCCTTTTAAAATGTCCGAGGACCGCTTCCTCCTCATGATTATTGATGGTTAATATAATCTGTTTTGCTTTTGCTCATGTGCGCTCTACAGTTTAAAGCTTTTCTGGCCGGTCAGGAGTCAGTCCAAACGTGACCAGGAACATTCGTTGCATCCTCCATGTAAAATATAATTTTTCTGCATGCGAAGTGAGTTAGATTCCTGTCGGTTTGCAGGCTGAGTTGATATAATAATGCCAATTTTATTTTAGAATGTTCACGAAAGTTAGGGTATATATAGATACATGTGTTTTTCTGTTTTCCGAGTAAGCGTTAAATTTTATTTGTTGATATTAGTATTATTATTGGTATTTTTTATTATTTTACAATAAAGTTGGGTGGAATGGGATAAAAAAAATTTAAATTTATATAAGTAAATAAGTTAAAAATTCATTGAATTATTATGTCATGAAAGTAATATTTAGGGAGGAGGGGGATCCATCTTTGTCACATGGATCACACTATTCATTTTGGAGGTCCTTGTCATCTAAAACAAGATCCCACTTAATAATGACACCTTCTTTGTTCAGTTCTTTATCTTTAACAAGAAGAATAGCACTAACCAAAAAAAAAACCTAATTTGACTTAAAAATTTACCACTATCAAGTATACCAAACAAACTTTTATCAAAAAAATAGTAGAAAAAAGAATGTGCATTTGATTGAATAGACCTACAACACCCAGTGTATGGAGGCAAGCCATGCCCATGTGATTAAAATAGATATATTGCAATTTATGTGAAGAAAAGCTATTAGAACTATAAAAAATATGTGTAGAATAGTGGCATCCACATCAACATCTTATATGAGAAGACACAACATGTACACAAAAATTAAGTAGACCTTTTTATTTATTGAGAAAATAGAAAAAGAATACGTCTAAAACTACAATAAAATACAAGAAGGTCCAACATAGATTGCCCAACTCGAAATTTGCACACATAAATTAACACGTTCGAACTTAAGAATAGTTGCATGTACATCAACACGTTCAAAGAGAAGAAGGGCCCTAAAAAAATGGTGACACATGAACAATACAAAGAACATTCTTGTAATATTAAATTGCTCCAACAATACAAAGAACATTCTTGTAAAAAAAATTTATTGGAAGAAGCATCACAAAAATTACATCAGAAGTTGAACATCAAAGTTGTTGCAAAACAACAACAATAAAGTTCCAAACAGCAGCAAGGTTGTTGTAAAGAAGCATTAAAAATAGCAGTAGCAACAAAATGTTTCCAATCAGCAGACAACATGTCCGAAAATATTTACAAAGAGGTCAAAAATTCACAGGCCAACTTAACCAAAAAATAATAAATACATAGACGGGAACATCTATGGATTAATATCATCGGAAGCCAACTTAATCTAGAAGATTTTCTCTCATATGTAGTGTTGATGATGCGTTTGCAAAACAACAATAACGTAAACAATCCACTGTCCATCGGTCTAAGCTTGAATACTCCTCTAGATTTCTCCAAGCCATAGATGTAATGTCGAAGATCAATCCTTGAACTTGTGTATACAACTGCATGATGAACAATCAAAAAGTGAAACCTATTCAAGAATATCATCACGCTAAATGTGGGGGGTTAAATAGGGGGCATGCCATACTCGAACCTCCATTAATCTCAATAGTAGCGTACAGTTGCAGAAGGAGGTTGTGTAAGGTGTCCCCGAGAACAATAAATGGCTGGATAGTTTACAAGTTCATAATTTGAAGGGACAAAATATTACAAATCATTTGCAGCTCTAAATGGGGAGGGATGATGGTGTTAGAGGACATAGCAAGACCCCAAAATTTTCAAATGTGTTTGATAATCACTTGTCTACAAGTGTGGGACATGACGTCAAAGGAAAGGAA
Source organism: Sequoia sempervirens (assembly GCA_007258455.2). Classification (NCBI taxonomy): domain Eukaryota; kingdom Viridiplantae; phylum Streptophyta; class Pinopsida; order Cupressales; family Cupressaceae; genus Sequoia; species Sequoia sempervirens. The sequence continues at coordinate 184,749,839 of VDFB02252616.1, read as the reverse complement.
AGCACCTAGAAGAGTTGATTTCCAAGTCTAAGTTTGGGGAAACAAGGTAGAAAAAGAGGCGAACAATAGGTGCCATAACATACGGGCATGGGTGCAAATCCAAAAGACATGTTTTGTGGATTCCATTCTATTACAAAAAGGATAGGTGGGATAAGGGTACACAAATTTAAGATGGTTTCCAACAAGAAGTTTCCATGCTAGGAGCTGAGACTGAGTATTTGCTTTGGAATTCCAGATTTGGTAGTTGAGTTGATTGCACTTGGATCGAAGAAAAGAAAAATACCACTTCTTATTGAGATGAGGTGTGATGGTAATATAGGGAAGGAGCTATTTGTAGATGGATCGTAGAGGAAAGAAGTGAAAGCTGAGAGAATTAGGCCATCGCCAATCATTCAAAAAGTTAGCATGACAATCCAAAGATAATAGGTCACAGAGTTCAGGAGTGACAAGTTGTTGGATTTGAAGGACTGGTCATTTATCATAGGAAGAAAGGTTAAGTTGCATTTTAAGGATGGGACATGTTTTCCAATGGAATGTGGTGGAGTCCCAAATATCTTGAAAAACTTGCATACCTTTCTTAAATGGATGCTTTCCTTTGAATCTACGGATGGTGCCTAAAGGTTTTTCAAATTTTGTTGCACCATCCTATTTCACCAAATAGAAGAATACGGGAAACTTAGGCCATGGCTAAGGGATTGGTCGAACCAAATTAGCTTAGTAGAAGTTATTTTCCAAGCTTTCCAAATAGAGTTGAAGGGGGAAGATCCACGAGTTTTGAAAAATTAAGGTAAAAGGATATTGTCTTTCCAACTAACATTACCAAAAGGTTGACCATATGAGGCTATTTGGATGGGAAATTTAACTAGTTCCTTCCAAGGAGCATCTCCCTCCAAAGCTCTGATTATCCATTTAGTGGTTAAACACATTCCTTGTGTGTACAGATCAATAATTCCCAACCCCCCCCCTTATCTTTTGGTTGGATACAATGATGTCAAGAAGTAGCAAGTAATCTCTTTTTTTTATTCCCCCATTTGGCCCATAAAAAGTTCCTAATTGGCTAACTTAGCTGATTGTAACAACTCTTGGATGGCATCCAACATGAGGAAATGCAAACATGGCTAGCAAGTAGAATTTTTTTCGTCGCTTGAATACAACTAGCCATAGATAGGAATCTATTAGAACAATTCAATAGTTTGATTTTGATCTTGCTCATAAACCATTTCCATGTGTCCTTAAGAGAAACTCCAACCCCAAATGGGATTCCCAAATATCTTGTGATTGAACCATGTTTTACTTCTTTCCAATCAAGTTGAATCCATGTAGGTCAGTTTTTGGGATGAGACATAATAAATTTAGTCTTGTGCATAGCCAATTTGGAGCCAAAAATGGGTATGTGTAGGATCATCATGGAAAAACTAGGCCCTTAAGTGGCAAAAAATTTAGAAAAAATATAGTTAGGCAACTTGACGTAAAAAATTGAATAAGTTATCTATATTATTTCAAAAATATGTAAGAATATAATCTGTAGAAAATTGAATGTAGTTCTAAACTACTAGGTTTATTTTCTTTTTTAAAAAATCTATTCAAGGTGAAAATTTGAAATTTCAATGCGAGTACTTAAATTTCAAGGAAAAAATAAGTAGGTGTTTGTCTAACCACCCTAACCACAATAAAATGATAACATTTTTTTATAAGATTTTAAATATAGGTAGATGACTCATGTCCCCGATGTGATGCATATTTTTTTGTAATTATTTCCCAAGTAAATAATTAATTATGAAATTTTTATTACAACTTTTAAAAAATATAAAAAATTGTATGTCTGACTACCTTAACTTGGTCAAAACTTCATGAAATTCATTTTTTTTTAATCCTATAGTATGCTAAGCATAGAATGTGACACATGTTTTGATTCAAAAAATGTGATACCATTTGAAAGCTATAGATGTTTTTCAATTAGCCTATCAATCAGGACTTTAGTCGTAATTCAAATAGAAAATGAATAATAATTATTTATTAAATTCAAAGTAAAGCATAATTTATATTGGTGGAAAGTTGAGAATCTCCTTTAAAAAACTTTTTCCTTTCATCAATTTTGGGTAAAAAATAAGTCGTCAGCCACATACCCATCATATCACCACTTTTTGGTCCATCATGATCCTGTACATACCCAAATGGTGCAAAACAAATCTAAAGTACCCAAAGTATTAGTAACTTTATCAACATTGCTTTGGAGAAAAAGCATATTGTCATCAGCAAAGTGAGAGTTGAGAGCAGTGGAATTTTTAGGCAAGGAAATACCATGGATAAACTAATTGGCCTTAACATGCTGAAATAAATAGCCAAGGGCATCGACAACAAGAACATACAAAAAAGAGGGAAGGGGGAAGCCTTGGAAGATAGATATTTAGAGAGGGAATTGAGGTGAAAGGGGTCCATTAACAACTATTCTAGTACTAGCATCAATGCAAAGCATTTTAATGTGATCATGAATTTTAGGGCCAAATCGTAGCCATTACATCATGTTAAGGATGAAGGGCCATCAAATGCGATCGTAGGCTTTGTGAAAGTCCAACTTTACAATAAGGGAATCTTGGATAGTGTGTTGAGCTCATTCAATTGTTTCCCAAGCCAACACAAGATTATCCAGGATAAATCTTCCTACCAAGAAGCATGTTTGTTCTGAATGCACAATCATTTGGGTAATGGGTTTACTTATTCAGGCCAAAGCTTTGGCTATGATTTTGTATGAGGTATTAAGCAAGATAATAGGTTTCCAACTAGTCATAAATTCATCATCTTTCCCTTTAGGAATGAGCTTGATAAGACCCTAGTTAATGGTTGGTCCCAAAGTTCCAGTTTCTATTCCTTCAAGATAAACATAGTATAAATCCTCACAAATGTAAGGCCATAGCTTAAGGTAGAATTAAATAGGGAGGCCATCCATTCTGGGGCTTTTTTCAGTGGCCATGCTAAAAAAAGCCTCATCAAGTTCTTCCAAAGACAGGGGTCTATCAATAAAATTACTATAATCAGCATCAATTTTAAATGGAATACACCCTACCACACTTTCTTCAACGATGGGAATTAAGGGATCGTCTGTAGATTCATCAATGAAGAGTTGATTATAGTAATAAAAAAATGTTTGCATGATGCCTGAGTGGCTAGTTTGTGGGGTGTCATCAGCTAATTTGATGACTAAAATATATTCTCTTTTGTGTTTATGTTTAAAGTATTAGAAGAAAAAGTTGGAGCCTCGATCACCATCCTTAGTCCATTAGAGACGAGCTTGAATTTGCACACCTCTACCTTTATAAATAACTAATTTCCTAAGTTGATTTTCAGCTTGTGCAATAGTTTGTTGAAGGGAAAGGTCAAGGGAGTTGGTAGCAAGGAGAGAGCGACCACGCACTAGCTATCCATTTAGAAACTTTTCAAGTCTCCTATGTTTGGCAGTAGCTCTTTGTCCATAATTACAAATGAAAGAGGAGCATCAAGCAATAGTTATTTCTCACCAACTGATCCATCTATCCTCTTGAGGTTTAGGCTCAACATTCGAAGTAGCAAGGAGGCAATCGATGCAATCTTGTTGCTGCAAATAAGTCACATTAAGTTTGAAAGGGAGGTCATTAGGAAGGGGAAGAGTGTGTGAGAATGAGAGGGTGGTAAAGATGGGGAAGTGATCTGAGAGGGTGGTAGCAAGGTCAAGATGGATAAAATATCCATCCTTTGAGGGAACAATACAACAGTTGGGTGAGATATAGAATTTTTCAAGGTGGCTCATCTTCCTCAAAAGGCCAACTCAACAATTAGACCAAGTGTACCAATGAGGCATGTGAAGGTTTTCTTTTACCTAACAATGGGTCATGCACACCCAATCATCACGAGTAAGATTCCAAGCATCAAATTCTAGCTGAGAAAAGTGAATAGGGTTGTCCCAACTTCGATTAGTTAGGTGCTCCACCATATTGAAGCCTCCCCCTAGCACCCAATCCACATTAGAGAGGTGAAATTGCAACCAATCCCAAAGAACAGTCCTTTCTGAGGGAGTGTTCAGGTCATAGATTGAATAAAATCCATTTAATGTGTCATACATGATTACGGTAACCCAAATGCAACAGTTATTAGGGTCACTTCCTGATGCAACCAGGTTCTTTGCAAGCCAATGGGAAAGGCCTAACATAAATCCTCCACAACCATCAGAGTGATTCATGTGAAAAAAGATAGCTTCATGTCAAATGGTGGAAAGAGTGGCTTTTAGATGGATACCATTGAATTTCACTTCTTGTAGCATGATAATATCTGAGTGATTAGTTTGAATAGACTATCTAACATGATATTTCTAAGAGGGGATTGTTAATCCCTGCACATTCCAAGACTGAATGTTACAATTCATTGGGAAGATTCGGGAAGAGTTTCTTCATCCACCAAGAGAACATTGAACAAATTTTTAGATTGGAAAGCTTGAAAAGCTAATGAATGTGGCAGAACAGATCTTTCACAAGAAGAGGATCAGGAGCAAGAACCTATATGCAAGGAGGGAGTTTCCTGTGAGGGAGAACTCTAGTTAGAATAGGAATGATTGGTGGAGGAGGCGATATCCTTCCATATTTTCATATCCCTAGTGTTGTCACTCAAAGCAACATCTCTGAAGGAGGGTGAACCAAGAGAAGATTGAGGTTGAGGAGAGGAAGGGGCAGCAATATGGTGGAGGGTGGAAGAGGGCAGGTTAGTGGAAGTGATAGGTGTTGGGGATGGTGAAGTACGGATAGAGGGGGTTTATAGCGAGGTAATAGAGGGAGAGGGATTGGAAAGGTGAGAGCCAGACGTGGATGGAGGCATAGGGTGTGGTTTGTAAATAGGACAATCCTGAATAAGGTGACATTCTTTGCGACAATAGAAGCAAGTATGAGGTTTGTTCAAGTAAGAGATCTTTTGGTTGAATTCAAAACCTAGTCCAACAAGTTTGATGGTATCTAGAAGGTGTTGAGTGAGATCCATTTCAATGTGAGCACGAGGTTGAACTCGAAGGCTAAACCATTTATATAAATCAGTTTTTTTTTTGCACCATAGCACCCTACCTAGTTGGGAAGAAATTTCATTCATGAAAGGATGAAAGGAAAGGTTCAAAAATGAGAACTCAACCCACATTTTGTATTTGGATTTCGATATTCCTTAAGGATAAATTCAATATCCCAGGCTTGAAATCAACAAGTCTATCCACAGACACTCCATGAGTCGTATTATAGAATTGTTTGGGCACATTTCGAGATTACAAAAGTATAAGCAACATAGCCCCTACCCAGGCCCCATAATGATTTTATTATCCAGCCTTTTGTTTCCCATGTGTTATGTGCCCATTTAAGAAAATCCTATTCAAATGGAACTCCTCTAAGGAAAAACAAAATTATTGTCCTATCTTTATATTCAAAAATAACATTTGTGATATCATTTGGTAATTCAAAGGTAATGGTCCCTTACCTTCAGTATTGCTACTAGAAATGTTAGAGGGTTTACATTTTGGGTGTCTCTATTATGCTTACATTTTGACAAGAGCGATGCATTGGGACAATCTCCTTTTTGTTGAGGAATCATAGGCTCTTGTGAAGTTTTTTTGGGGCTCTCGACTAGGGCGGACTAGGCATCCAAAATTTCTGAATCATCCATAGCCGCGAGATTTTTGACCTATTTAGAGACTTGCAAATTTGTTGGTATTGAGGGCTCCATGTTCCCTCACTTTTTTCTTCATTGCTAACCAGTATCTAGAAGCTTATATCTTCAGATATGGGGAAAATCAAGCTAGAAAAGGGAGTTGTTGCATCCCTGACCACAGAAAATAGGCTTAGAATTGAATACTAGGTGCATGGTACTCTACCCTTCCCAGATTTATTCTCAGAATTTGGTTTCTCAATTTTATCACTACAAAAAAAAGTTGCATTTTTCATATTACATCTTGTAGTCAAATTAATTCCATTAATCCACATTAAATTCAATCAATTACTAAGGAATTTAAAATTTAGGTTCAAGGTTGATTGACTCAGCTCTCTGGTTGAAAGTCAATCTCTTATTTTTGTTGATTTGCATTCTAATGTTTATTGGAAAAGGATTTATTTTAGTGATCTAGATATTAGATCTAAGATCTATTTTTCAGCAAAACAACAACTAGTAGTATTAGAGTTTTTCTCATCATCACAACTAGCATACATCTAGAAAAATGGATGGGACCCATGGTCTTTATGAGATGCACCAAGATTATTTTTTCTAGCTCGAATACATATAAAATATTTTGTGTATTGAATTAGATAAAGAAGAGATCTTTGCAATAATGTTGCCTTCACATCCCAACTAGTCATTGTGTGTACATGTTATATTGTTTAAGTTATTCATATTGTGTATTTGTGAAATACACGTGAAATAGTCACATTGTGTTTAGGTGATGCATGCATAAATCGATAACATTATGTGCATGTCTTGATAATATTAAAAAAAATGATAATAACAAAAAGTGATTATTAAAATATTTAAAATTAATCAATCACACCCTACTTTTCATATCTTATTCCAATAAATATTGTGTCAATCTTCTTATAACATTAAAGGGACGATTAGCAAATTCATTGAGTACTATAGACTTTGTTTCAAGTTACAAATATTTTTTTTGACCATGACTAGGTCAACTGAAATTTATGAAATGAATTAATAGAGGACTAAGCCTCACATTATATAAACATGATACTCCTCCCTTCATACCTATAATCTTCTTTAAGTTTTGTAATAGTCTTAAACTTTTGTTCTAGATGGATTAATTATGAAGAGAAAGATAGCAATAATTCCAACATGTTAATGGCTCTATACCCTGCTCCATTCACTTTTGTGAGAATCATCCTTTTCAAAAGCACTATTTTGACTTTATCTTTATGGTGAAAGTTGAGGAGATACTACAACTTATTACTCTTTTTCATTCATTATATAATTCATATCCAATATCCTATCATCAACTTTCAAAAGCTTGAAATACAATAGTGTGTAAATTATGCATGCTGATTATTTGAATCAATTCCAAACAAAATATTTCCACGTGCTTTTCTGGGTGATTATTGTTAATTTCTATAACCCAACAACAAATTAATTTCTTAATAAATTCACAAAATATAATCAAATATCTGATTTATAACAATTAATACAACTAGGTTAATTAACAACTAATAAAAGTAGAAGCAAAAATAACAAGAAGCCAATTACAAAAAGAAAATAACACATAATTACCCAGGAAACCCCAATGAGGGGAAAAACCTACAAATGTTAGATCTTCAATTCATCCTAATAGCAAAATTTTCTTTCGAAAATACATTGTGAGTTTGCTACAACAATCTTACATTTATAGAGCCTAGCTGCTTTACTTAGCATGCAAGAAAAAAATCTTTCCTTGCTTTCTTTGGCTTTAATTACACATAAAATCACTCTTGAATTTATCTTATCCTCACAAACTCAGAAACATTCTATTAAAGAATAAAAACTATTGTTGCTAAAAATCCAACTCGAATTGCTTTAAAGCATATCTAACTCGAGTTGCTTTAAAGTGATTTAAAGCATATCCAACTCGAGTTGCTTTAAAACAACTCCACATCCCACCTTTTGAGCTACAAAAATCAACACTTCCTCTTAGCGAGGAAGGTGTTATGCACCACACCCAACTTGTCCCTGAAGAATTCAAAATTTCTCTTCATCAAGGCCTTCATCAGGATATATGCTGTTTGTTCGTCTGTAGGAATGTAATGGAGCTTCACTATCCCCTTCTCCACACAATCTCTGATGAAGTGGTACTTGATCTCAATGTGCTTTGACTTGTCGTGAAACACTAGATTCTCAGAGTTTGATACAACTCTGATTATCACAGGAAATGATTGTAGGATCCAACTCCTGATCAAAGAGCCCAACTAGAAGTTTCTGAAGCTAGATAGCCTCACATGTAGCCATACTGGCTGCCATATACTCCGCCTCTGCAGAACTCAACACAACTAACTTTTGTTTCCTACTATACCAAGAGATTGCTCCTGATACCAAACTAAAATTGCACCCTGAAGTGCTCTTCTGATCAACTATACTACCTGCCCAATCTACATCAGTAAACCCCTCGAGCTTCACTCCATCCTACTGAACATACTTCAGCCCATAATCAAGTGTTCCTTGGAGATATCTCAAAACATGCTTCACATCTATCTAGTGCACACATTTAGGTTCCACCATAAACTGACTGAGTGAGTTCACTGCAAAACAAATGTCTGGCTTGGTGTTGACCATATACATAAGAGAGCCTATCAAATGTTTGTATAAAGTTGGGGACACTGCCTCTAATCTAGAAGCATCAATCTTCTTCCAATTGGTCACAAGTGGCGTTGACATAGGCTTACAATTCTCCATTTTGAATCACTTCAAGATATCAATTAAGTACTTCCCTTGTCCAAGGAAGATCTCTCCCTCTTTCTGCCACAACTCCAATCCCAGAAAGTAGTGCATCAACCCCAAGTCCTTCATCTCCAACTCTCCTTCAAGATCTTGCTTACAGTGTGCTATGAGCTTCTCTGACCCTATGAGAAATAGGTCATCAACATATAATACCAATATGAGAATTTCGCCCTTCATTTGAACATAGTATAGGTTTGGATCCGCCTCACTCTTGATGAAGCCCACACTTTGCAAGTAACTATCAATACATGAATACCACACCCTGGGAGTTTGCTTGAGTCCATACAATTCTCTTTTCAACTTGCATAGATGAGAATCCCTCCCATGTACTTCAAAGCCTTCTGGCTACTCTATGCAAATCTCTTCCTCAATCACTCCGTTGAGGAAGGCCATTTTTACAGCCATCTGGAGAATCCTCCGACCCATTTGTGATGCTACAAAAATGATAGCTCTTATGGATGATAACCTAGCTACTGGAGTGAAATTCTTGTCATAGTCGACTCCTTCCTTCTGAGAAAACCCCTTAGCCACAAACTAAGCTTTGAACTTCTCCACACTACCATCTGTAGCATGCTTAATCTTATACAGCCATCTCAAGCCCACCACTAACTTATCTTTTAGTTGTGGTACTACCCCCCACACACTATTCTTCATGATGGAAGAATACTCTTCCACCATGGAATCTCTCCACACTTGGTGGTTGGATTCCTCCTAAAAGTTGGAAGGCTCTACTTCAATTAATTCACTCATAAGTGTCACATACTCAGAATAACGTCTAGGAGCCCTTCTTTGTATGCTTGAATCTTGAAGATCACCTACATATTCTTGAGCCTCTCTCAATGTTTTATCAGCTGCCCTGTTTCTCCTCTTCTCAGTAATAGGAATCTAAGGCTGAGGAATTATTTTTTCCTCTATTTGATCACCCTACTCGGCCTGCTTTCTCTACTCTCCAGCTTGCATGATTGAAGTTTGAGGAATTTGTGCTACCTCAACTGTGGGTGAGTGTTCCTCCTCATTCATCAAGTTGCTTGACTTCTAAAGAGTCCTCTCTTCCTTGAACTTCATATCTCTATGAACCATTGTTTTCTTGAGAGCAGGAATGTAAACCCGATAAGCCTTAGAAGTTTCACTATACCCAACAAGGATACCCTTCTCTGCAATAGGTTCCAACTTGGTTCTCTTCTCAATAGGAATGTGACAATACACAAGGCATCCAAAGATGCGAATGTGCTCCAAATCTAGTTTCTTACCAGTGAACGCCTCTTCTAGAGTCAACTTGCCTAACACTTTATGAGGGCTCCTATTCTACAAATACACAGCTATATTGCAAGTTTCTACCCATAAGAACCAAGGAAAATCCTGATCATGAAGCATGGCCTTGGCTACTCCAACTATAGCCCTGTATTTAGCAACCCCATTTTGCTTAGGGTTGTACAAAACTATCAACTCTTTCTTGATACCTTCCTAAGAAAAAAAATATTTTAAGGCATTCGAGGTATACTTGCCTCCATTATTAGACCTCAATATCTTGATCTTCCTCCCTGTTTGGTTCTCCATGAGAGCCTTAAACTCTTTGAACCTACTGAATACCTCATCTTTATTCTTCATGAAATAAATCCACGTCTTCCTAGAAAAATCATCAATTAAGGTAACATAATACTCATATCCATTCAAGGATGTTGTTGACATAGGCCCACACACATCTAAGTGTACAGGATCTAAAATCCCTTCGGATCTAGTGTCGCTGCTTGGAAAAATGGTCTTGGCATATTTCCCAAGAGCACAACCCTTGTGCACCTCATGCTTTTATGTCATCTTAGGCAGCCCCATCACTATTTCCTTAAGAATATTAAGTGCTCCATGGTGAAGGTGAGCCATCCTCCTATGCCACAATTCTCCTATCCCTTTATAGCTACTAACCAATGCATGTGTTGGCTCAAACTATAACCGAAAAAAGTTCCCATGCCTGACTCTAATCACTTTTGCAATCTTGGAATATTTGGGATGAATATAGACTTTTCTCTTCTCAAAGGTCACAATGTAACCCTTTTCTTCTAAAGCAAAAACTAATATTAAATTCTTTGTCACACCAGGGACATACAACACATCCTCCACCAACAAGGGTTTTCCAGACTCCCTCTGAAAATTGACGGTTCCAATACTAGTTGCATGGTACTTGGCATTGTCTCTGAGCTCAATATAGATATACAGCTTCTTCTACTCCAACTTGGTGAAACATTCTCTTACTCCCGTCATGTGGCGAGAAGCCCCACTGTCAATACACCATACCCTGTTGGCAATTGAACTTGAGAGATAGGCAATGAGTGAAAACTCATTCTCAAATTGTGATGAAAACTTGTCCACCTCTATTGTAGTAGCAACTCGCTTCTTCTGCTTGTCCTTATTTTTCTTATTCAGACATTGACTGGCATAGTGACCCATCTGATACAGTAAAAACATTTTATCTTGCTTAGATCTTTCTTCTTCCAACTCTTGAAAGAAGAACCTTTTGATTTCTCTTTATTGGACTTCTTCTTACCCTTGCTTGCAAGAGCAATATTTTCTTCATCTTGACCCTTCTTCATCTGATCTCCTCAATGAGCACCTTCATGGATCTCCTCTTGAACAAAATCATCCCAAATTCTTGCCCAATCAGGTAGTCGATCTCTGCCAACAACACACTTGAAAAACACTTCCTAGTGCTTTGAAAAACCATTCAAGGCTATACACACCAAATCATCTTCATCAATCATCTCTCCAATAGCAGCAAGCTCATCCCTGACCTGTGTTAGCTTGGACAAGTAAGAGGTCACACTCTTGCCTTTGGACATCTTGGTATTATGCAATTTGTCCTTGAGCATCATCTTATAACTCTGATAGTCATTCTGATAATGTTTTTGTAGTGTATCCTGGACATCTCCTTGGCGATGTCTTTCCCTGATAAATGAGGAATTAAATGATCTCTTACTCCATCTAAGATAATCTTCTAAGCCTTGGCCTCTTTGACTTCATGCAAATCTAAGGCAACAAGATCATTTGTTGGTGGTGTCACTTTTGTACTAGCATAGATCCACAACCTATTCTCCTTGAGAACGGATGTAATCTGAACCTTCCACTGCAAGAAGTTAGATGCACCCTCAAGCCTATTCTCATATCAAAAACTAGTTGCCATAGCCACAAAAAAATTGGAGACAAAAATATGATTTTTTTATTTTTTTTCTTGAAATCTGCATCACAAATCTTGGTTTCATATTCAGAGTTTAGAGCTCAAATACAATGTTAATTTCTATAACCCAACAACAAATTAATTTCTCAATAAATTCACAAAATATAATCAAATATATGATATATAACAATTAGTACAACTGGGTTAATTAAAGCTAATAACAGCGGAAGCAAAAATAACAAGTCAATCACAAAAAGATAATAACAAAGAATTACCCAGGAAACCCCAATGAGGGGAAAAACCTACAAATGTTGGATCTTCTATTCAGCCCAACAAAAAAAATTTCTTTCAAAAATACAATGTGAGTTTGCTACAACAATCTTACATTTATAGAGCCTAGCTGCTTTACTTAGCGTGCAAGAAAATAATCTTTCCTTGCTTTCTTTGGCTTTAATTACTTATAAAATCACTCTTGGATTTATCTTATCCTCACAAACTCAGAAACATTCTATTAAAGAATTAAAAACTACTGTTGCTGAAAATCCAACTCGAATTGCTTTAAAGCATATCTAACTTGAGTTGCTTTAAAGTGATTTAAAGCATATCCAACTCGAGTTGCTTTAAAACAACTCCACATCCCACCTTTCGACCTACAAAAATCAACAATTATGGATTGGTCATGCTCTACATCAATTTTCTATGTGGGATGAAATCTTACACATAAATAACTAATGTATTGACTAGGCTATTTATTGTTTTCACTATTGATCTCCCTACAATTAGTCCAGACTTCTCCATTGCTACCAGTAAGAGGGCTTATGTTTCCCATTTTCACCATGGCAATCGCAAAATCACTGAAGAAAGCGCTTTGATTATTGGCATAGGCGGTAACATGTGAATCAATAGATCCTCCATTAAAAAGCTCTTGGTCAGAGTGAAAAATTCCTTCCTAGCTTAAGAGTTTTACATAGTACTGGTTGTCAAAGGTAGTGGGAGTTTGTATGTATATGGATGATAGGTTGTTATCTCCCCCACTGAAAGGGAAGATAGCCTAATGAGAAGTGGTGAATGTGTAGTTTATATTTGTTTCATTGTAGATGTGGGCTTTTAAATTGGTGCACCGGCCTTGACCAATTGTATGAAGACTTGAATATAATTAAACATTCACGTGCCATTGATTGATAGTGGATATTACTAATAATTAGGTAGCTCTTGCATATCAAGGACATGCATTTTCAAAATTTTGATTGAAAAATATCAGTCCAATTTCTATAAAGTTTGTTGGGATTTGAAATTTCTATGGGTTTTAAAGGAGGAACGGATGAGATAAAATAAAACATAATCCTTTAAAACAGAGGACCATAAATGTAATAATAATTAAAAAAATTCAAAGCAAGAGAAAGATCAACAACTATTTGTGAAATCATATTTGCACATAAATTAGCCTCAGATATATAAATATATTCAACAATAGCTACAGCTGCACATAAAACTACATATTACTCTATTTTGGACCAAGCTTGAGCTGGACTATGCTCTTTCTTTCTAATGCAGCACAATATAATGCAAAATGACTCCTCTCTTCTCTTTTCTAGACTTTGTTGGGCTCACGGAAAAAATAAAAGTATAAATTTTAATGTGTAGCAACAACTCAAAATACTTGGACAATAAATACTTAGAAATGACAACTAAAATACTTAGAAATGACAACCAAAATACTTAGAAATGACAACTCAAAATACTTGGACAATAAATACTTAGAAATGACAACCAAAATACTTGGAAAATAAATGCCCAACCATGAATAATTATAGTCTTTCCAATACTACCTCTTAATTTTGAACTGTTAGGGGTCAACAAAAAAATTGCATCAAACTTCTCCAGAGTTGTATACATTTGGACAATCAAAAAACTCCTAAACAACTCTATAAATACTAAAATGTCTCCTTCACCAATGGTTTTGTAAATATGTCAACAAACTGATCTTTAGAATTACAATAATCTAGGAATTTGTTTTTGTTGTTGACAAGCTCTCTAATAAAATCATATCTAGTATCAATATGCTTAGTTATATTGTGAAAGGCATGATTTTTGGAAAATGCAATCATTGAGTTGCTATCACAAAATATTATAGTGTCTTCCTTTTGATCATGCATTAAGTCTTGCAACATCCTCCACATCCAAATAGCTTGACAAGTTGCACTAGTGGCTACCACATACTCAGCTTCAGCTAAATAAAGAGTCACAATAGGTTTCTTTGAAGCCCATGACACAACACTTGTACGAAAGTGAAAAACATACCCAAAGGTTCTTTTCTTATCATCTATGTTTCCCCCACAATCACTATTTATGTATCCAACAAGATTAAAGTCGATTGAAGTAGAATACAATATGCCAAAGTCTTTTGTACCACTCACATACCTTAGTATTCTCTTATTTTCCTACTATTGAGAGTCTTTTGGAGACTCCATAAACCTTGAAATTAGGCTTACACCATACATAATATTAGGCCTTGTGGCCATCAAATAAATAATACTTCCAACTAGCCTCTTGAAAAAAGTAGGATCCACGCACGGTCTATCATCCTCCTTGCATAACTTCAATCCCATCATGACAAGTGTTGGGACTACCTTGCACTTCACCATATTGAATCTCTTGAAAAATTCATTTGCATATTTGGATTAAGAAATAAATATACCAGCATTGGATTGATAGACTTCAATGCCCAAAAAATATCTCATAAGCCTCAAGTCATTCATTTCAAATTCACTCTTCATTACTATTTTGAAAGTATCTATACTAAGATCATTGATAATGATAATATCATCTACATACAAGAAAACAATTAGAACGCTACCTTGCTTGTTTACTTTGATGTACAAAGTTGGATAGCAACTTCTTCTTTGGAATCCATCTTTAATGAGATAGGATTCAATGTAATTGTACCAAGCTCTAGGAGCTTGCAATAATCCATGAAGTGCTTTCTTGAAACTATATACCTTGTTTTCATGACCTAGTATCTCATAGCCTTTTGGTTGTTTCACATACACTTCATCCTTTAGATAGCCATTTAGAAATTTTATTTCACATTCATTTGGTACACAACCCACTTGTTCTGAGTAGCAATAGCCAATATAGTCCTAATTATGTCCAATCATGCAATAGGGGAAAATGTTTCATTGAAATCTATTATGGGCTATTGTGTGAAGCCCCTTGCAACTAGCCTCACTTTATGGTTTTTCACTTTTCCATCAACATTTTGTTTAGTCTTATAAATCCACTTTACACTTATTGCATCTTTTCCTTCAAACAAATTGACCAACTCCCTTGTTTGGTTCTCCTCAATGGACTCAATCTCTTCATCTGGCTTGTTATGATTTACATCACTCACAGCTTCTTCAAATGTTAATGGATCATATACATGAGAAAATAAAGAAAAAACTAAAAAATAAATTTATTGTATCAACATTATACAACTCACTCAAACTCTTTGTTTTTTTCTGGCAACATGCTTGCTAGAGTTGGATTTGAAGATGTAGAACTACTTGGAGTGCTAGTTGGAGTTGCTCCAAGAATGCCAGCTGATGTAGATGCTACTATGGTTACTTATGGAGTTTTTTGTACTCTTGGTGTGGATATCAACCTTGAAGATCTCATTGTTAGGAATGGACGTGTAGCTTGAGCTACAACTTGTGGTGTTGCCCCAAGAGTGGAAGGAGCTGATGTTTGAGTTGTACTTGATAATGGAAACACTTCATCTGCCATATCATCATGAGGAGAAACAAAAAAAATATTTGTAGTCCTCTCTACACTTCCATTCCATGCATCATTCTTCACAAATTGAACATCATGACTAATTATGACCTTTGTAGTGATAGGATTAAAACTTATATGCCTTTGTATCCTTTGAATAACCAACAAATATATATTTTTCCTTTATTTTCTAACTTCTTCCTCATCTCATTATGAATATGTGCATATGCAACACAACCACATACCTTAAGATGAGAAACACGATGTTTCATACCTGTCAAAGCCTCTTGAGGGAATTTGTTCTTCACACTCTTTGTTGGACATCTATTCATGATATAAACATCAACTGCCACTGCCTCAACCCAATATTCATTAGGTAAATGCTTGGTTGCCAACATACTACATGTCATCTCCATAATGGTTCAATTATTCCTCTCCACCACATAGTGTTTTTTGAGATGTATAGTGGATTGTAAATTGCTTATGTATGCCATGTGATCTACAAAAATTGAGAAAGTCATTTGAAATATATTCACCACATCTATTAGACCTCAAAACCTTGATGTAGTAGCCACTTTGTTTTTCCACAAGTGCCTTGAACTACTAAAAATAAGAAAAAGCATCTGAGTTGTGTTTTAAAAAGTAAACCCAAGTTTTCCTTGTCAAATCATCAATAAAAGTAAGAAAATAAGTGGAGCCTCCTATAGACGATGTTTGCATTTTCTCACAACTGTCTAAATGAGCAATATCAAGTGGCACTCTTGCTCTTATTGATTTTCCATCTAGGAAAGACTCTCTATGTTGTTCTCCCAAGATACTACCTTTGCAAACTCTTTCTGGTTTCTCAATTAATGGAAAACCTTTCACCATGTTCTTCATATGTAGTAGCTTCAACCCTCCAAAGTTTAAATGCCCAAATCCAATATGCCACAACCAAGATTCATCATTTACAACTGATTGAAATGTTGTTTGAATTTCTCCACCACTACCTTTTTCTTCTTCAAAGCTAACTTGGCTTGTTTCAAAATTTATTAAATCTATAGATTCATTTCAACTCTTGATTTTGTATTTGTTGCCTTAAAGGAAGCTCCAAAATGTGTACATTATTTGTTTTATGAACAACTTGGGCTATTTTCCCTTTCATATCTAGCCTTATCCTCAAGGGAAACATTTAGTTGCTAGTCACTTGAACTTTTGAAAGCAATTGGTTGCTTAGAAACCTGTCCAGAATCACACACTCATTGTTTTCCATGTAAACTGAGAGACTTTATAACCTTTTCGTACCAACTGACCAATACTTGTTAAGTTATGTTTTAGCCTAGCAACATACTATTAGCATGCACGTTTTTCATCATGCATTTTCTTAAAGTCCAACTTGGCATTTATAACCGTAGGTGTGCATTTATTTTTCTTGGTCTGGAGCATTCACTTTGGGCGGTCACCTACTGCAGGCAGGTTTCCCATGATATCTTCTCCAGTTTCTCCAGATGTTTCTTGCATCCTTGCCTACTTATTTATACAGGGCCTTTTGTACATTTCAAATCATCTCATTCACATCAATGGTGAAATAGCTTCACTCTGGTTGCTTCTCATTGTTTGGTTGATTTGGCTTGCAACACAGGCTCCTGGGTGCATCAACATGGTATCAAAGCTACTGTGACTGAAGCCCTTTCTACCCATTGAGTTTTCACCGGATCCATAACAATTTTGGAGATCGCTGTTGGAGAATTCCCTTCTTGTTTATGTCTGGCCGTTCTTCACTAGCAGGCTCGTTGAATTACAAACCAAGTTGTTCATAACAACCGAATTTTTGCATCAAATCGAGTGGTGGCAAGGATACCTGATGCCAGACATTGGAGTCTAATTCGACTTGTGTGCAACCTGCTACTTGGAGGAAGTTTCGAATTTGGGCTTCTGCCTCTTGCTAGAGGATTCATCTCCTGTAGAATGCACAATCTCCTTGACTCTACGTTTTTTTCTTCACTTTCTGCCATGATAACTTTAGTCTCTTTCCTAAAGTTTTTCAGAGCCTTTTTTGGTGTTAGGAGTTCCTGTGGGCCCATCTATGTTGTCTATAGAGGAGTGCTTTAGTCCCACACTAGGCAGGTTGATGTTCGCCTAAGGCTTTAAATAGCCCATTGTGATGTCACTCTATTATCAGGCTACCTGGCATGTTTTGTTCTTGCTTTATTACTATGAGTCTTAGCACTTCCTTGAGCTATGTGTAGCACGTTCTCTTTGTTGATGTGGCACTTCCATCTTTGGTGACTTGGCACTTCCACTTCCATCTTTGGTGACTTGGCAGTACCTCGACTGTGTGGTCCATTCTTCTTGGTACCTTGGCACTTCCTTATTGGAGTTTGGCATGGCTTGTGAGGGTGTCGGAGCACTTGGTGATCATATGGTGTGACCGAGAGCTTCGAAAGTGCCTATTTTAGGCATTTTTTTCAAATTTGCGTAACTATTGCAAACGAAGTCTATTTTCAGCAAACGAGCAACCCTCAGAAAGCTGCTTCAACAATCTTCACTATGGATGAGGTTTTTTTTAGAAATTCTATCATTTTATGCCTTTTTTACTATCTTGAAGTTGCAAGTTGTTATTATTGTATCTCTTGGAAAATTTGGTGTTTTGAGAATTGTAAAATCAATCTGTATCTATTCTTTGGGAAGGGGGGGAGGTGTATCATGTATCTTGCTTTTTAGTCCTTTGTGTCCCTTTGTACATCATGTCGGACCCTAGGATTGAATTGCTCACTACGCACAACTATCACACATGGAAGCTCAAAATGTCACAATTGTTGCAATCTCAGGGTCTATGGCAATTGTTGGATGCCAACCAACCTGAATTCACAAAAACATTTGAGCTATTTGTTCATGGAAACAAAATGGATGAGGCTAAAGGACTCATAATTCTTCATGTGTCTGATAATTTTTTGTTTCATATTGTTGAGTGTAAAACACCTAAAGAGGTGTGGGATAAGCTTGCAGAGTTGTATGGTAAGGTCAATCAGTTTAGGATATTGCAACTTGAAGCAAATCTCACGTCTCTCTCTCCTGAATCTTTTCCTTCCATTCAGGATTTCCTTGCATAGTTCAAGTTGATTTTGTCTCAATTAAAAGGATGTGGTCATGCCAAAGAAGATAAGGAGTGTATTTTTTTGATCCTGTCTAAGCTAAGAGATCCCTTTTAAGTGTTTTCCTCTACTTTCTATTCTACTATGGATGCTATGGGGGAAGATCATAAAATGCCTACTTTTGAGGAGTTTTGTGATCGATTGACTAGGGAGCAAGCCAAGTTGATTCAGATGGATGCTTTTCCTAAGAGTCATGCTTTAATGGCTCAATCTTCCAAGGGTAAGGGTAAGAATAAGAAGAAGCCCAAGATAGATTCGTCTTCAGGTGGTGAGTCTCCCTCCAAGCCTAAGGTAAAGACTGATCAAAAGCATAATCCTTCACCACCTCCTCCTTCTAACTCCATCAAGTCAACTTCCAAGTCTAAGAAGAAGGAGAACTATTCGTTCTGTGGAAAATCTGGGCTTAATGATGCACATTGTTTTGCAAGGCTAGCAACATTAAAGGAAGCTATGAGGAAGCATAATCTTGCCATGCCTAAGTCTTCTTCTTTGAGAAAAGGGTAAGCCCTCTCTGCTACAGCTTTGTCCTCTACCAGTTCTAGTTGGATTCTTGATTCTGGTGCTTCTCATCACATGACTCATACTGAGGCTCTTCTTGATTCTCTTTCTAATAGTCTTACTTCACACATTACTGTTGGGAACTCTTCTCAAATTCTAGTTTTGGGAACAGGCTCAGTTCATATGCAAGATGGTAGCATTGATGATGTTCTTCTTGCTCCTGATATTTCCCAGAATCTACTTTTTGTCTATCAAATTTGTAATCATGGTGATGGAAGGCTTGTTGAGTTCTCTCCTACTGATGTGACTATTCGAGAGATGCAGGATCCTGAGAAGGTCATTGCTACAGGAACAGTTGACCGTGCGGCCCATTTGTATAGGTTTGATGGATTTGAGTCTTCATCAGGATCATCCCTTATTGCTCATGCAGATTCTACAAGAAAGCTTTGGCACGAACAGTTTGGGCACCTGAATTACAAATATCTTCAGCAGATGAGCACACAAAATTTGGTAATTGGTCTACCTCAGATCTCTTGTTCAGATGGAGTTTGTCAAGGTTGTGTGCTTGGCAAGCATCATAGGGATCCTTTTCCTAAGGGTATGTCCACATATGCTTTGGCACCGCTTAAGTTTGTGAATAGTGACCTCATGTCATTCCCCACTCCTTTTTCAAGGGCCAAGTATGTGCTCACCTTCATTGATGATTTTTCTAAGCACACTTGGGTGTATTTTTTGAAGTACAAGGATGACGTTCTTCAACATTTCATGACCTTCCTTGCATTTGTGGAGAATCAGTCATCACATTCCCTTTAGAAGATTCACACAGATAATGGGGGGGAGTATGTCAATCAGGCATTTCAAGAATTCTGTCGTACTAAGGGTATTCTTCATCAGCACATAGTGCCATACACCCCTCAGCAGAATGGAGTAGCCGAGCCAAAGAATAGAACTTTATAGGAGATGGGGAAGTGTATGCTACAATCTAGATCCATGGCTCCTGCATTTTGGGCAGAGGCAGTCAATTGTGCCAACTACATTCAGAATCGTATGTCCCACAAGGCAGTATAGAATATGACTCCTGAGGAGGCTTGGTCTCATGTCAAGCCCAAGGTTTCCTACTTTCGAGTATTTGGGAGTGATGCATGGGCATTCATTCCAGATGGTAGGTGCAAGGCAATGGAGAAGAGAAGTCAACGGTTCATTTTTATTGGCTATTGTGAGGATGTGAAGGGTTATCGATTGTTTGATCCTGTCACTCGAGAGGTTCATTTTTGTCGTGATGTTCAATTTGATGAGTCTTTCACTTTGAAGGATTCTCCATCACAAGCCTCTCCCTCTCTTCTTCCTAGTTCTTCTTCAGAGGATGTTGTGCTTCCAGATGATGATGATGATGCTTGTAATGATGTTTTTCCTGAAGATGGTATCAATCTTGTTGTTGATATTAGTCCATCTTCTCCTTCTCCTCCACCTGCGCCCCGTCGACCTTTATGGGCTCGTACACTTCTTGAGGATGTTGGTTCCCTTGTCCACTTGTTCCCACACTTCAGGTATGAGTCTTTTGAGTCATGTAGTTTCTACTAATCTTCAGAAATTTTTAGATGCTTCGGGTGTTCCGGAATGGGATAGTGCTATGATAGAGGAGTATTCTTATTTGATGAAGAATCATACTTGGGATTTGGTTCCTCTTCCTAAAGGAAGAAAGTTGGTTCGATGCAAGTGGGTGTATCGTACCAAGTTTGCATCTGATGGTTCTATTGATAAGTATAAGGCTCATCTAGTGGCTAAGGGATTTTATCAGGTTGAGGGTATTGACTATTCCGAGACCTTTGCTCCTGTCACAAAGATGGATTCCATACGCCTCATGCTTTCTATTGCTGCATCTCAGGGTTGGTCAGTGTATCAAATGGATGTGAAGAGTGCTTTCTTGCATGGTGATCTTCATGAGGAGATCTATATGGAGCAGCCACCTGGCTTTGTGCAAGACCCTTCACTTGTTTGCAGGCTACGACGTTCATTGTATGGTCTCAAATAGGCTCCTAGAGCTTGGTATGAGAAGATGGATAGTTTCTTGCTTGTTTCTAGATTCACTAGATGTCACTCTGATCCTATAGTTTACATTCAAAGGCATGGGGGGGATCTTCTCATTCTTGTTCTTTATGTGGATGACTTGATTCTCATGGGGAGTTCTAGTGCCATGATTGAGGATACTAAGAAAGCCTTGATGGAGCATTTTGATATGACAGATCTTGGTTTGTTGCATTACTTCCTTGGTCTTCAAATCCATCAGTCTTCTACCGATATTTCTATCTTCTAGCAGAAGTATGCTCTTGATTTGCTTCAGAGGTTTGGAATGGCTGATTGCAATCCAACCCCTACTCCTTTTCATTCAGGTGTTGTGTTTTCCACTAGTTGCACTACTCCATCTTTTGATGCTACTTTGTATCGGCAACTAGTTGGAAGCCTTTTGTACTTAACACATAGTCGTCCTGATATTTCCTTTTTCGTTGGTTTTGTCTCTTGTTTCTCTCAAGATCCTCATGAGAGTCATTGGAAGGCAACCAAGCATATTTTACGATACATTCAGGGCACTACACAGTTTGGCATTCACTACACATCAGGTGCTACTGAGATTGTGGGCTTCACTAACTCAGATTGAGTTTGTGATGTTGATGATAGAAAGTCTACTTTCGGCTTTGTTTTATGTCTTGGTTCTGGTCCAATTGCTTGGTCTTGCAAGAAGCAAACTGCTATTGCATTATCATCAACTGAGGCTGAGTATCGAGGAGTTGTCTTGGCTAGTCAAGAGGTTCTTTGGCTTCGACAGATGATGGCTGAGTTTGGATTTCCTATTGATCAACCCACTATTCTTTGGTGTGATAACCAGAGTGCTATACATATTTCTCGCAACCCAGTGGAGCATCAACGCATTAAGCATATTGAGATCCACATGCACTTCATTCAGCAGCTCATTCAAGATGGTGTTCTTGCTTTGGAGTATTTTCCTACGACGCAGCAGGTTGCAGACATCTTCACTAAACCTTTGGCATCTCCTCGCTATCTTTAGTTGCGATTGATGTTAGGGGTGAAGGAAGTTGTCCTTGGGGGGTCTTGAGGAGTCCTCCTTCCTTTCACTTTTGTTTTGTTCTCGTTTGGAGAGGAGTTTTTCTCCCATAGGGTTTTTCTCCTTTTCTCCGGTTGTGAGAGATTTGCATTGTGGTTGTACATGGGTACCTAACAAGGCTTTATTGCCGGGACCCATAATGATGCATCTCATATTGCATTTTTTTATTCACTCTTTGCATCTCCTACATATTTCTCCCTAAGTTGCACTTAAGGGGGGTTGTTAGCATGCACATTTTTCATCATGCATTTTTTTAAAGTCCAACTTGGCATTTATAACCGTAGGTGTGCATTAATTTTTCTTGGTTTGGAGCATTCACTTTGGGCGGTCACTTGCTGCAGGCATGCTTCTCATGATATCTTCTCCAGTTTCTCTAGATGTTTCTTGCATCCTTGCCTGCTTATTTATACAGGGCCTTTTGTACATTTCAGATCATCTCATTCACATCAATGGTGAAATAGCTTCATTCTGGTCGCTTCTCATTGTTTGGTTGATTTGGCTTACAACACAGGCTCCTAGGTGCATCAACACATACTACACATCAGGCATAAATTTATGCTCACCCTTCTTGGTTGGAATATTAATTGTTCCTTTATAACCCAAAACAATGACCTTGTTACCAAGTGCGACATAAATTTGAACTGATTCATCCAAGCTAAAAAACAAATCTACATTACCCGTCATGTGATTACTACAACCAAAATCCAAATACCATATCTCAGATGGGCTTTCTTGAAAAATATTGCACTCAATTGGAGAATTTGTAGAAATTGTTTCAGCAATCCTAGTGCATGCAATAAACATAGTGCTTGTGGGAGTGCTACTTGACTGATTTTGACCTTTCTTCTATTGATCATACTATTTTTTCTTGCATTCATGAGAATAATTTCCAAAATTCTTACAATAATGACATTGAATGTGTGACTTGTCAAACCTTTGGCTAGTTGGGTGACTAGAATTCTGATTTTGACCTCTACTACCAAAATTTGCAGGACTGCTGCGATGTCCACCTCTACCCGAACTTCTTCCTCTACCTCTAGGAGTAAAATTTTGGGTTACTGTTCCACAACTTATAGATGATTGAGAAAAAAATGAATTTTCCAATGAAATTTTTATCCTATTTATCCTATATTCATGATTGGTGAGAGACATGAAGCTCATAAACACTAAACTGACTCAAGTCTTCAGTTTCCTCCAAAGCCACAACTAGAGGATCAAATCTTGAAGGGAGGATTCTAATCACTTTTCCAACAATTTTCCTATCCTCTACGACCTCTACATGTGATTTGATTTGATTCATTAGACCAACAACATGGGTAAAGAAAGATTCTCCTAAATTTGAGTCTCTCATTGATAACTTTTCAAAATCTCTTCTAAGAATCTATAATTTAGTAGTCTTGACCTTGTTCGTTCCTTGGTAAGAAATTTGTAGTGTATCCCATGCCTCCTTGGCTTGCTTTTCCACTACTACTCTTGGGAGTATGCTCTCATGCCTTTCTTGATGGATGTAGAATAGTGCTTTACCATTCTTCTTCCTTTGTTCTTTCAGAGCATATTTCTCAACTTGTGAAAGAGTATAAATATGTTGTTTGGTCTGCTAGTTCCACATAACCATTTTCAACTATCTCCCATACATCTTGAGACTAAAAAATTCTTTCATAGTTAAAGACCACTTACTCATATTTTTTCCTCTAAAAATAGGGGTTTACAAACTGGATAGGGATGCATCAAAGGTGGAAGCCATTAATGGCTTTCACGAGAATGAGAAAAGACTCAGAAAAAATAGAAGAGAAGAGGTTCCTTTGGATCTGATACCAGATGTGATTTTTAAAGGAGGAGCAGAGGAGATAAAATCAAACATTTGGGTATGTGCAGGATCGTGATGGGCCAAAAAGTGGCAATATGATGGGTATGTGGCTGACAATTTTTTTTAACCCAAAATTGATGAAACAAAAAGGGTTTTTAAAGGAGATTCTCAGCTTTCCACCAATATAAATTATGCTTTACTTTGAATTTGATAAGTAATTATTATTCATTTTCTATTCAAATTACGACTAAAGTCCTGATCGATAGACTAATTGAAAAACATCTATAGCTTTCAAACAGTATCACATTTTTTGAATCCAAAACATGCGTCACATTATATGCTTCACGTACTATAGGATTAAGAAAATAAAATTTGAATTTCATGAATTTTTGACCAAGTTAAGGTGGTTAGACATACGAGTTTTTTATATTTTTTAAAAGTTGTAATAAAAAATTCATAATTAATTATTTACTTGGAAAAAAATTACAAAAAAATATGCATCACATCGAGACATGAGTCCTCTACTTATATCTAAAATCTTATAAAAAAATATTATTATTTTATTATGGTTAGGGTGGTCAGACGGACACCTACTTCTTATTTTTTCCCTGAAATTTAAGTACTGCTGAATTAAAATTTCAAATTTTCACCAAATAGATTTATTTTTTTCTTAAGCAAACCTAGCAGTTTAGAAACTACATTCAATTTTCTATAGATCCTATTCTTACATATTTTTGAAATAATATAGATAACTTATTCAAAATTTTATGTCAAGTTTCCTAACTCTGATTTTTTTGATTTTTTTGCCACTTAAGGGCCTATTTTTTCCATGATGATCATGCACATACTCGTTTGCTTTAAAATAGAGGAGCATAAACATAATAATAACCCTAGAAATTCAGAGAAAGAGAAAGAACAATAGCGACATCTATTTGTGAAATAATATTTTCACATAAATTAGCCTCAAATATATATAAATATATTCAACAGTAGCTACAATTGCACATAAAACTACATATTACTTTGTTCTAGACCAAGATTGAGTTGGACTATACTCTTTCTTTCTAAGGCAGCACAATATAATGCAAAATGACTCCTCTTTTCTCTTTTCTAGACTTTTTTGGGGCCATGGAAAAAATAAAAGTAGAAATTTTAATGTGTAGCAACAACTAAACATAGGTTAAAGATTAGTATCAAAATAGTAGACAACTAAAAGATCATTAATGCAAGTCCTCTTAGCCAACAAAATGTAATTAGAAATAACAACTGAAATACTTGGATAATAAATGCCCAGCTGTGAATAATTAGTATTTCCAATAATTTTGGCTTAAAAAATATAGCTTAAGTTTTGATTTGATCAAATGACTAATCTTAAATCGCATTAGTAGATGGGTCTTACTGAAAAACAATTGTTATTTGAAATGAGTCGGCTAAACAATTCAAAGATTAGAGTGTTTTGTTTAAGCCTACCTAAACAAATGAAAACTTAAGAGTGTTCAACCATTTAAGCTTAACCACCTTTAATCACACAAGCCACCTAAATAAATTAAAACTTAGATTGTACTATTTAAACTTAGTCTAAAAAAAAAAAACATAGAATTTTTTGTTTAAGCCCAAATTCTTTTAACTAGATAGTTCACCATCTATTAACATATATCATTTCTACTCTATTTAGTATATAGCATATAAATAATTACTTGAAAGGGATATCATGTCCTTTTTAAGAAAGGCTCTGATTATTAAAAGTTGAAATGTGTTGGTTGAGGTTGAATGTTAGACCAAGAAGATAAGTATTTGTGCCTGTGAATGGTGATCTTAGACCTACACAAACACAAAGAACAAACACATTATTAGTCCAATATGCAAGTTAGAAACAACATTCCCCATGAAATTCATTTGAAACATGAAAACAAGAAATAAGTGAAGAACACAAGTAAAAAAGCTATTAAATCCTATTTTAATGTCCAAACTCTCAATTCCATGGGGGAATTGGTGCCATTTTGATGTGGAAAATGGCCCTTTCCCAATTCCTTGCAAACTTGATGATCAATGGTGAAGATTTGATGCTCCTTGATGAAATTTCTCCATAACCTAGCTATGAAATTATGAAAATGGATGAAAATGGATGAACTTGATTCAAAACATAAAGATGATAACTTTGCACAAGTTGTGGATGAAAATGCCTAAGATTGTGGATCCAAAATCAATATGAGAGCCTTCTATTTATAGAAGAGAATGATAGAAGAATAAACAAAATGGATAAATGTGGGATAAAAGACCAACCAATAGCACAATGCCACTTGTCAACATGTGAGTGGATAGAGGTGGAGTACATTTTGATGAATGTGTACATAAATTCCATTAGGTGGATATTCAAAATTTGAGAAGTGACAAGTTAGAGGGAGAAGAAAAGAGAGTTTATGCCACTTGGCTCAAAAGGGACATGTAAGACGCCTTTAATGCCTTGTTGGATGTATAAATCCTTTTGGAGGGATTTTTTGAATTGGAGGAATATTCCCACTTGGATGCCTTTTTGAATGAAATAGGAGATTTAATAAATCAAATAAATTGATTTATTGTGCAAGTTGCAAAATCTAGAGGATTTGATGGATTAGTGTTAGCATTAATCAAGATTTGATTAATTTAAATGGAAATTAGCTGATTTCACATTGTGATTTAGATTTTAGGATTTAATTAATTCAAAATGAGAGGAATAATGATTTTAGACTTATTAAATAAAGTTTGATTTATTTAATTAAAGAGGATGGTGTTAGATTTAAATCAAATAAAGATTTATTTATTTAATTTAAAGGAGATGACTTTATAGCTTAATTAAATAAAATGAATTATTTAATTAAAAGAGGGACATTAGGATTAATTAAACAAAATGATATATTTAATTAATATGAGATGATAATTTAAATAGATAAAATTGATTTATTTAATTAAAAGATGAAATATGATGAATTTAATCAAATAAAGATTATTTGATTAAATGGTTAGTAAAGGAGATGATTCAAGATGAACTGGTGTTAGTAAATTAGGATCAAATGCACATGATCGATCAGTATATTTTTGCATTTCTACAGTGCCACTAAGGTTCGCAGTTGCAGATTTTCTCCTTCCTACTAGCACAATCCAGGTCAGTCCTCCCAACCAACAACCAAAATTAACAATTTGTCTTTTTAATCCATTTAGTATTAAAGCTAACAACTTGCCAAATAGGTGTAAATTTTCTTTAAGGTTCCCTATAGAGGGCCTATGCCAAATATATTAGATGGAAAGTATTTGTAGAACTATTATAGAATTTATTTATGCATACAATACCTAGTTGTGCATAATCTTGTTACTACATTTTTTGTACATTAAAGGAAAAACACTTGAAATATTATTAATAATATAGAAGTTTTGAAATTATATAAGTATATTGTTACTACACATGTTGAGTATATTGTGTTGAATACATTAAAATTATTGGTGACCTAGGCTAATTACAAGATCCTTTATTAACATTATAAACAAGTCTTCTTTAGATATTTTGGATTTAATATGATAAATATTCTTGCCTAAGATAGGATATATCTCTCTTCTAAGATCTATGGGTTTCATTTTTTCTTGTTAATGCCCATAATTGAGCCATATAATAATAGTCATAGTATTTTATTACATAAAAAATGATAATTTTGTATTGATAAGTAATCAACCTAGCCTTTGAGTTGATAATAAATTATAAAATGTTCATGTAGAATCATAGATCAAACTAATGAAGAGGTCTAATATTAGATCTCATGATCCTTAAATAGAAGTGTTGAGTATAGGTTTGCTAAATTAAGAACTTGGTTGGGTTTTGAGCCTATAAACCACTAATAATTATTTATTTTTAATGTCATTTAGTAATAGATTATTGGGGTATGAGATAGTGTTCCAAGAATTTGGATATTAATATTAGTATTTAAACTTATAAATTTTTGGTTTGTTTTGGAATGAGTATTGATAAATAGTGATTTGTTACACTATTTGGCTTTAAATAATTTTATGATTTTCCTTTTATAATATTCTTTCTATTTAACTTTCATCAATAGTTTTAAAACCATAGGAATGGGAACCCATGCTAATGCTCTTTGAGAGAGATCAATATGAGGAGAAATACATGTGGCTTTGATCTCATTTGAAAGTGGGTATGTAGGTTGTCCTTGGGAAAAGTATGCCCTTGTGACCCAAGTAAGGGGAGGATTGAGGGAATAACTACAAGTCTTGGTGTCATTCCTAAAATTTATTAACCTTCCTTTCTTTGAATACTTTAGTTATAGATAGATTTGCAAGAGATGGAAGTTAACTTTCCTTCAAATTTAATATGTCCCCCTAATATAGCTTTGAGATAATTAAAGGAAATCATCATCAAGATTTTTTACTCTAAGGTCTATTATGTTTGGATCTTCAAAATATACTCCAATACTTAATGAACATTTAGAGTCACTTTCATTGTGGTTTTCCTGGATGTAAATGTTTGTGACTGCTTCTAGACTTGTCTAAACTAAATGAATCATTTTCTATGTGTTAATAATTATGGCCTTATGCCTTGGATCAGTGACATGTATCTAGGAGGGTATATGTTAGCCTCAAGACCTAGTGAGGTCTATTATTCCTAGAAATAAGGGAAATGATAAAACGTTCCATGACTTGGCTATGAATGAACTATGAAAAATCACTAACTTACACTTAATGATGATATTGTAAATTAAGACATTGTGATTTGATGGTGTGAAGAAATATTATTAAGTATGGATGATTAGTTTTCTCTAATTATGTACAGAAATTTATGTTGAGTTTAGGATAAAATTCCTTATGACTACCATTTCAAACTATAGGAATTAATGGTAGTTATTACTAGATATGATAAGGTGTTCTTTCCCTAAATATATTTGGTAAATAGTGATGTACTAATACTTTTTATTGGTAATATAATTTTTTTAATGTTTAAATAAAATAAGGTATTGCTTAATATTACTATTGTGTGTTTAAATTTTTTCTAACAAATAAAAAGTTTTTAAATAAAATATACATGAAGTGAATGGACTTTGATTACTTTATGAATTTCTATTGGAGTGTGTATATGGGTTTGGATAGTGGAAAACTCATGTAGGTTCAATATTCTACTTGTATAATGGATTTTGACCACAACAAATATATGACTAGTGTATGTTTTAATGGATACCTTTGGGGTATTGTAATTAGATTAACTAGACTAAGTTATAAACCATTAGGATCATGTGCTTTAGTACAATGTTCTTGTATAGTCTAATGTCAAAATGATGAATTGAGATCAATATAAGGACCTTCTTCTTTGCATCACAATTAGTGTTGAGAAAGAGACTTTACGAGGGGACTCTATGAAGGTATAGGTAGAGGATAATTTCTCTTAGTGTAGCTTGTAACACTCATATCGAGGTGATCATCAAAATTCTAAAACCTATGACTCACTTGTAGATAGTATTTTTGTTGGTTGATCATGACAAGAGTCAAGGAACATGCTCTACCAAAATAAGTATTCAACCATGTATCATAAGGATTGACTATATTTTACTAGTAGAATGTAGATGATAGATGCCAAAAACAACCATATTTTGTATGATTAGTCAGATTTCACTAGTCACATGTAGGTGATAGATGTTAGGAGCTATTCATCTTAGGATTTTATTATTATCATTGGTGCATTAAAATAAATATGTGTGCTTCTATTATGGTGCCCACTTGAGGTATTATTTACAAGGTTTTGATAGTTAAATCTAAGTGATTGATAGTATAGTCACTAGTATTAGGTGAGGTAGAACCATATGATATTTTTATTATATTTATTCAACTAGAAGATGACTAGAAGTTTATTGAAATATGAAGACATTATTAACTAGCTTATGTGATTAATTTTATTAGGCTTTTAACCTTGTTGGTGATAACAAGTAGTATGAGAAGCTTTCTCATCATCACAACTAGCACTGATCTAGGAAAATGGATGGGGCCCATGGTCCTTATGAGATGCACCAAAATTGTTTTTTCTAGCTTGAATGTACTTAAAGATTTTGTGTAGTGAATTAGTAAATAAGATATCTTTGCAATAAGGTTTCCTTCACATCCCAACTACTCATTGTATGTGCATGTTATACTATTTAAGTTATTCATATTGTGTATATGTGATGTATGCATGAAGTAGTCACATTGTGTTTAGGTGATGTATGCATAAGTTAGTATTGTCCATGTCTTCTACAAATGAATTAATCACTATGTGTATATATGTGCTCTATGTATAAGTTGGTCCTTACGTGGATTGTCTAGATGAATTCTTGCTATTTGGGAATATGAACTACAATGCCTATAATTCCTGGAAAGTCATATGTATATAAGAACATCTCAAATTAACCCTCGAAGAATAGGTCTAGATGTAAGGATTTGTCTTGTTACATGAGCTTATCTTATTTGATGCAAGATTATAGAACTATACTTTAGAATTGTCATCCTTCTTATAATTTTGATAAGATTAGAAGAAATGATAATAACAAAAAAGGATTATTAAAATATTTAAAATTAATCAATCACACCCTACTATGCACCAACTTATTCCAATCAATATTATGTCAATCTACTTATAACATTAAAAGGAACAATTAACAAATTCATTAAGCACAATAGACTTTGTTTCAAGTAATGAATATTTATTTTGACCATGACTAAATTGAAATTATGGAATGAATTAATAGAGGACCAAGCCTCACATTATATCATATTATATAAACATGATACTCTTTCCTCCATACTTATAATCTTGTTTATGTTTCTTCAAACAGTCTTAAACTTTTGTTCTGGATGGATCAATTACGAAGAGAAAGATAACAATAATTCCAACATGTTAGTGGCTCTACACCCTACACCCTACTCCATTCACTTTTGTGACAATCGTCTTTTTCAAATGCACTATTTTGACTGTATCTTTATGGTTAAAGCTGAGGAGATACTACAACTTATTACTCTTTTTTTCATTCATTTAATAATTCATATCCAATATCTTATCATCAACTTTCAGAAACATGAAATACAATAGTGTGAAAATTATGCAGGCTAATGATTTGAACCAATTCCAAACAAACTCTTTCCACATGCTTTTCAGGGTGATTATGGATTGGTCATGCTCTGCACCTGTTGTCTATGTGGGATTGGATCTTACACATAAACAACCGGTGTATTGACTATGCTATTTATTGTTGCACTATTGATTTTCCTACAATTAGTGCGGACTTCTCCACTGCTACCAGTAAGAGGGTCTATGTTTCCCATTTTCACCATGGCAATTGCAAAATCACTGAAGAAAGCGCTTTGATTATTGGCATAGGTGGTCACCTGTGAATCAGCAGATCCTCTATTAAAAAGCTCTTGGTCAGAGTGAAAAAGTCCTTCCTGGCTTACGAGTTTTACATAGTACTGGTTGTCAAAGGTAGTGGGAGTTTGTATGTCTATGGATGACAGGTTGTCATCTCCACCACTGAAAGGGCAGATAGCCTGACGAGAAGTGGCGAATGTGCTGTTTATATTCGTTTCATTGTAGATGTGAGCTCTGAAATTTGTGCACCGGCCTTGACCAATCGTATGACCACCTGAATATAATCAACCATTCACCATTGATTAACAGTGGAGATTACTAATAATTAGGTAGCTCTGGCATATCAAGCACATGTATCTTCATATTTTATTTGAAAAATATCAGTCCAGTTTCTGTAAACTGTAGTAGGCTTTGACATTTTGGTTTAAATAATATACTTTATGTTTTGATTTGTTCAGGTGGTTAATCCTAAATCACATTTATAGATGGGTCTTATTGAAAAACGAGTGTGATTTCAAATGAACCACCTAATCAAGTCAAATCTTAGAGTGTTCTGTTTAAACCCACCTAAACAAATAAAAACTTATAATAAACTGTTTAAATCCAATTACTTTTAACCACACAAACCACCTAAATAAATCAAAACTTAGATTGTGCTGTTTAAGCTCAGCTAAACAAATAAAAACTTAAAATTTGCTGTTTAAGCCCAGATGCCTTTAACCCCACAGCTCATCATCTATTAACATATACCATTTCTGCTCTATTCAGTATATAACATATAAATAATTACCTGAAAGGGCTATCATGTCCTTTTCAGAAAGGCTCTTATTATTAAAAGCTGAAATGAGTTCGCTGAGGTTTAATGTCGGAGCAGGAAGATCGGCATTTGCGCCGCTGAGATTTGCAGTTGTAGAGTCTCTCCTTCCTACCAGCACAGTCCACGTCGGCCCTCCCAACTAGCAACCAAAATTAACGATTTGTTTCTTTAACCTATTTAACATTAAAGCTAACAACTCACCAAAAAATACCAAAAATTAGAAGCATATGTGATTAGGAGAAAATAGTTACCTCCACCACTGAATCCCGAGCAGCAATAGCCAAAATATCAGCACAAGACACAACTCCGCTGCAATTTGCCTCCACTTGAGACTTAATGCTGTCTATCACCTCGAATCCTCTCACAGAATTGTTGTTTGGACCCGCACTCTTTTCTCCCAGAATGTTGGACGTGTCGTCGAGCAGTATCGACCCATCGCACCCCTGCGAATCAAATATATTCCAACTAATCATCAAAGATTTTGACAGTGGAACCTTGTACAGAGATTTTTCATTGAAAATTCATTTTTCTGTTAAAATCCGAGCAAAGCAAAACTGATCATACTCCAAATAATGCAAGAATAGTGGCAACAAGGAAGCAAAGCCGATGACAGGAAAAAAAAAGGAACATTTAGGGTTTGAAATTTGTACATCAACAAAACAGTCATGGAAGTGAAGGCGTAGCAACGATGCAGCCATTCGTGTTTCGTTGGCGATTGCCTGTTTCACCGCAGCTTTCACTGTGGAGAAAACCCCCGGACATGTCTGGTCATAAAATGTGGAATTGAGCTGCGCATTGACTGGACTCCAACACAATACAAGCAAGACAGCACATTCAATCACCCTCATACTTCTCATCACTCCTTGCTCTGCACCTCACTTAAACGAACTGATACAAAACAGATGCAATTCTGTGTTGTGGAAATTTTTTAGAGGACTTTGACCCTTTTATAATGTCTGAGGAGCTTCCACCTCATGATTATTGATGGTTAATATAATCTGTTTAGCTTTTGCTCATGTTCACTCTACAATTAAACCGGTTTTTGGCCGGT
This sequence comes from Sequoia sempervirens, assembly GCA_007258455.2. Classification (NCBI taxonomy): domain Eukaryota; kingdom Viridiplantae; phylum Streptophyta; class Pinopsida; order Cupressales; family Cupressaceae; genus Sequoia; species Sequoia sempervirens. Next base: position 184,716,657 of record VDFB02252616.1, on the reverse strand, counting down.
CAGGAGTCAGTCCAAACGTGACCAGGAATATTCGTTGCATCCTCGATGTAAAATACAATTTATTTGCATGCGAGGTGGGTTAGATTCCTCTCGGTTTGCAAGCTCAGTTGATATAATAACAGTCAATTGGTTAAAAATGTCCACCAAAGTTAGGGTATATATAGGTACGTGTGTTTTATTTGTTTTTTTTTTATTATTTTACAATAAAGGCAAGTCGAATGGTATTAATTTTTTAAAAATTCATGTAATTAAACAAGTTAATTTTTTTTTGTTAAACTATTAATGTCATTAAAGCAATTAATGGAGAAGGGAGATCTTTATCGTGTGTCATGAATCACATTAATTAAATTAGAGGTCTTTGTCACAAAAAACAAGGTCCCATTTAATACTGACATTTTTTGTTTGGCTTTTCGTCTTCAACAATAAGAATAACACAAACAAAAGAAATACTTAAGTTTGATTTAAATTTTTTACTACTATCGAATCTATAAAACAAACCTTTATCAAAAAAATATAAAGAACATGAATGTACATTGGATTTAATAGACCTACAACACCCTACATATGGAAGAAAGTAATGTCCACGTGATTAAGTAGACCTACCACAATTTATGTGAAGGCGAGCCATTAAAATCATAAAAGATTTGTTTAGAATAATTGCATCCACATCAACTTGTATGAGAAGACAAAAACATGTACAAGAAATTAAATAGATTACGATCCAACAAAAATTACCGAAAAATTGTAAATTTATAACTATAATTTTGAAGCTATTGTATATTGTAATTAAGTAGACCTACCACAACTTGTGTGTAAAGGCAAGTGATTGGAACTTAAGAAAAGTTGCATGCGCATCAACACGCTCGAAAAGGAAAAAAAACCCTAAAAAATCGATAGCACATGAATATTAACTCAATACCCTTGACCACCGTCGATATATTAAATATTTAAGAAGAACAATGTCGATATCGAGGAGTGTTTAAAATATGTTTGGTTTGGTAAAAGAAGGGATCAACTTGTATTATTATAATCCGTAATTTATGGTCGAAAACTGTTAACCTCCAACCTGCCCCAAGTCTCCCCATTATTTAACATACTTTTCTAACAGCTAAATCGACCTCAAATTATTTTATAGATTTCTTAATAATTTAATAAGCCATTGACGGTATTGTGATGAAGCCTAATCCGATATTATGCATCTATTTAAATAATTAATTTAAAAAATCTTGAGAGATAGAGTTAAAGAAGTTATTTTAAGAATTATATATATACAAATTTTAATTTATGAATTATTTTATTTTATTAAAATGTCTATTTTATTTTGTATTTGACGATCTATGTAAATTTTATTATTACATTTGAAAAAGTCATGATTCATTATTTTCATAATTTTTTATTATTTCATTTTTAATTTTTAAAAGTGAAGTACATATTTGTATATTTATATGTTGTTTTTCAAAGTTTATTTGTTTATAATATATGTTAGTTGTGTTTTGACTTTAATGTATACGCTTATGACATAATGCCATGTGTCTTGTTGTCACTATAGAATGTCTCTTGTTGTAATAATTACAATGAACTTATGCTAGTTAATTATAAGTTGGGATTTAACTTATGTTAATTATTTATGAGTTGAGATTTGACTTATTGAGTTTTATAATTGAAATGTGTAGAAATATAAATAGAAAACAACTATATTTAATTTGATAATCAATGAGTGTACAAAGTGTAAAAACTAAAATAATATCTCCTTTGTCATCCTTATTCTATCACAATGCATCAATCCACATTATCACGTCATCACCCATTTGGCACTTAGTACCCATAGCACCTAATCATTTAATCAAATAATTCTTAATTATTTCGTTAAATTGAACCAACATTATTCATTAATTTAATAATTAGTATCTATTATTCATCCATATTTATCCATTCATTTTTCAAATATTATCCATTACTAAATTAATTAATATTACTTTCTACCTAATATACACCTAAAATTCATGCAAATAATTATTAATTTATCAAAATCCACTTCACCTAGTTAACTATCTAGTTTGTTTAGTTCACTCAAATATAATCCTAGTCAACTCACTAGTCTATTCCACTTCACACACTCATGTACTCAATTAACTACTTCATGCAAGAAATTAACTTATCAATCAATTTGAGTTGAGAAATAATAATTATGTTTATTGAAAATCAAAATAATATGTAACTCTTCCATGCAACTATTTCTCATCAGCTCCACCAATCTTGGATCTCAATATCAATAATCTATTTGATTCTGTTGAAATTTTATAAATAAAACCCCTCATTCATCAATTGCTAATCAATCTTTCATGCAGATCTATATCATATTAGTTTATCATCTAGGGAATGTAATTTTTATAATGGTGAATTGAGCACTCACATCCAAAATGAGCACATCCTCACATTAAGGTCGACATGACATTTGATGTGTAGAATATAGTGTTTAAATTTAATTTGATGGGTAGAAGATTATTTTTGTAGATTGAGGAAGGCGTTGTATGGTTTGAAACAAGCACCAAGAGCTTGGTATTCCAGATTAGATCAATATCTTCAACATGAAGGTTTCAAGAAGGGGTGTGCAAACAACAATCTATACTTCAAATCAGAAGGTGAGCACATGATAATTGTTGTTGTTTATGTAGGGGTGATCCCACAATACTGGTTCACATTTTTTGGCTAAACTAGACACTAAGAGCACCTATAGCGGCTAAACCATGAGGAATTTGAAGATGATGCAAACTAGTGATTTGTGACACTTTGTCTATAGACTCTAAATATATTTTTTTCAAAAATTTTGAAATCAAATTGCACTTATTTTTCCATCTCCTTCAAAAACTAGTTTTTTTCATTAAACACCATTTTAAGGAGTGATGCTCACCGTATACAACATAACTTTTTTTCCATGAAGCATAATTTTTTTATTATTATTATTTTGATTTGTAATTAAAATATATAGTGCTTTCATTTGGTTTCATAATGTTTTATTGAATATTTTTTCCTTAATCAAGTTTTGAAGTCAAACCAATTACAATTCAAACATAGGAGGACTGTATACAACATAACTTTTTTTGTAGGTATTGAAATTTAATTTCTTTTTTGTTGGATCAAGGAATTCAATATCTAATGCATTGATATTTTTTTAAAAAGAAAATTGATAGTCTACTATTTTTCCACATGTGCAGAACAAAGAGCTTGATTTTTGGTGAAAAACCTATATTCATAAGAAATAAAAAATAAATATAATAATAAAAATAAATTTATTTAAAATTATACTTTTTGGGAAGCTTATAATAAGGACTACATACTTTCAAATAATAAACTTTAATAAATGAATTCATTTGATCCCCCAAAAGGTAAATCAAAAGTGGTTTTTTATTAGCATTTTGATAGGTGTAAAGGAGACTCCATTATAGGTATGGTTTAAAACTAGTGTGGTTCTATCCAAAGGAGTTTGATCTAAGGTGGTTCGATCAAACCCTCTTCAATTGGAATCCTTTAAATAGAAATTTTCAAGGCTTAAATCATTATATTTTCTAAAAATATATGATTTCAGCAAAAATCAAGATCTCTTGGAAATTGTAAACCAGTATTGTGGGATCACTTGTAGATGAAATTATTTTTGGAGGCAACAATGATAGAATGTGTAAAATATTTTCCACACACATGCAAGATGAATTTGAGATGTCTATGTTAGGAGAGTAATCATTTTTCCTTGGTTTATAGATAGCATAAATAGAAAATGGGATATTCATATCTCAAACTAAATATGCAAGGGAAATGCTTAAGAAGTTTGGCATGGAAGACAATAGACCACTCAGTACTCCTATGATGACTAGCTACAAATTGAGCAAATCAGATGAATCTCCAGATGCAAATCAAACAACGTATAGGTCAATGATTGGTAGCTTGTTGTACTTAATCGCATCAAGGCTAGATATTATGCAAGTAGTATGCATGGTTGCAAGATTTCAGGCTGCACCAAAAGAGTCTCATGTCAACATAGTGAAGAGAATCTTTAGATACATTAAAAGCACTATTGACTATGGATTGTGGTACCCTTAAAGCAAATATTTCACTATGACTGCATATACTAGTGCTAACTGGGCTAGAAATGTAGGGTATGTGCAGGATCATCATGGAAAAAATAGGCCCTTAAGTGGCAAAAATTTTAGAAAAATCAGAGTTAGGCAACTTGACGTAAAAGTTTGAATAAGTTATCTATATTATTTCAAAAATATGTAAGAATAGAATATGTAGCAAATTGAATGCAGTTTCTAAACTACTAGGTTTATTTTTTTTAAATAAAATCTATTTGGTGAAAATTTGAAATTTCAATGTAGTAGTACTTAAATTTTAGGAAAAACTTCAAGTAGGTGTCTCGACCACCCTAACAAAAATAAAATGATAATATTTTTATAATATTTTAGATATAAGTAGAGGACTCATGTTTGGATGTGATGCATATTTTTTGTAATTTTTTTTCAAGTAAATAATTGATTATGATTTTTTATTACAACCTTTAAAAAAATATAAAAACTCGTATGTATAACCACCTTAACTTGGTCAAAACTTCTTGAAATTATTATTTTTTAAATCCTATAGTATGCAAAGAATAGAATGTGACACATGTTTCAGATTCAAAAAATGTGATACCATTTGAAAGCTATAGATGTTTTTCAATCAGCCTATCAATCAGGACTTTAGTCATAATTCAAATAGAAAATGAATAATAATTATTTATTAAATTCAAAGTAAAGCAAAATTTATATTGGTGGAAAGCTGAGAATCTCCTTTAAAAACCCTTTTCATTTCATCAATTTTTTGTTGAAAAAAGTCGTTAACCACATACCCATCATATTGCCACTTTTTGGTCCATCATGATCCTGCACATACCCTATAGATGATAGGAAAAACACTAGTGGATGAGCTTTCTTTCTAGGAAACATATTAGTTTCATGGATGAGTAAGAAGCAAGATTTGATTACTCGCTCCATAGCTGAGGCAGAGTATGTTGCAGCAGTAGCTTGTATACTCAAGTCCTATGGATGAAGCAAACACTTAAGGACATCAAGGTAGAGTAAAAAGAACCAATATCAATTCTCTGTGATAATTCAAGCACTCTAAACATTTCAAAGAATTCAAGGATGCATTCTAGAAAAAAACATATATCTATTAAGTATCACTTCATCAGAGATAAGGTTGTAGATAAAGAGGTCAGCATGGAATATGTCCCAACAAAAGAACAGGTAGCTAAAATTTTTACTAAGGCTCTTCCCACAAAGCATTTTGAATATCTAAGGTAGAAGTTGGAAGTAATTTCTCCCACATCATGTCACTAGAATCTAGTGATAGGGTATACATCTAAGGGGGCCTTAATTGTACTTCCTTTATCCCTAGAAATGTGGCTGAGATCAAGTCAAGAGGAGTATTTTTTCAGGGGGAGTCTACCCTTTACCATTGATGTCAAAGGAGGAGAAATGCAAGAAAATTATTGAAATATGAAAATAGGAGCATGGAGGAGATGGTGTATGTCGAAGGCGGAGTGAACTGATGTGTAAATGATTTAATTGGTACATAGCTTAAATGTTACAATGTGTATGATCATTTTGAGTTTTCCCATCAATGACAAAGGGGGAAACTGTTGGCATATTATTGTCATTGATGTCAAAAGGTGTGGTTCAAGCTCTGGAAATATGCAAGACATTCATGGTGCAAAGTGCATATCTTGCAAAGTGTTGCACAAGTTGATCAAATTGGTGCAATGAGGAGTTTATAGTCACAGTGTTCAAGTAGTGTTCTATTTTGTCAGTGACTTGTTATTGCAGGTTGCAATTCATTTAAGAAATCACTTAAGTTTTTGCAATCATAGGGGAATCGACCCCCTTTTCCTAGTGGTTAAATGTTACATTCAGTGTCTGTCGAAGTGACTTCATGTTTTCAAAGCGATAATAATTAGAGTCCCCTCAATGTATCAAAGCTTCTTCTATAAAGGTTAGTGGTGTATGTGTGTTTGGTTGGAGCGACAACACTATATCAAAAAGACTAAGTTTAGTGTCCCATCAATGAAGTGATGGAGAGAGGTAATACTATATAAGAGTGATAGTGGAAGTTTGAAGAGACTATATCTTGTGTCCCATTGATACTCCATTGGTGGGCCCAAACAATGAGATATGACTTGGATGGAGCTTGTGTGTTGTGCAGTATGAAGATGACATGGCCAAAAGGTGGAAACAGTTGATTGCATTGGCCAGGGTGATGTTGCGGAAGAAAGTGTGGATGCAAAGGTATTTAATCAGGGAGACCTCAACATGTCGGTAGTAGCCCTTTTAGTTTCCCTTTGACACTGTGATGGTAGAATATGAAGAATGATGGAGTTATCCATGAGACAATGCCAATTCAAAGAGAGGCATTTTGGTGTCCCCTCGATATTTTGAAGGATCTTCATTGGTGAGAAGAATGTATATCGAAGTGAATCTAAAATGAGTCCTTTCGATATAATGATAAGATGGATGATGGTTAGCGGTGATGTGGTAGAAATGTATGGAGATGATGATCAAGTAAGCTTATGAAACATAGCAAAAGGCGATAGTAGTTGGTGACATGTAATGATAAATGGTGAAGAATGATCGCTTAGCTAAGAAATTCACATTCTTGTTGTGAATTGCATGGTGATGATGTGGACATGTTGATTGAAGGTATCTTATCAAAGAGAAAGAAAGACTTCAGATTGAGTAATCTATAAGTCCCTTCAATGTAACGAGGCACAATGATCATAAAGCTATGAGATCAACGATAGAGATTCAAAGAAGAACAAGCCAATGGCAATGTCTTAAAGTTGTCAAGATGAATAGAGAACCATGGATCATGGTGTATAGTGACAAGATCAATGGTCAAGATTTGAAGGTGGTGGTTTCAAACAGTTAAGTCGATGTAAGCAGTTTTTGACTGGCAGCCAACCAGAAGAATGAAATTAATTGGTCTGCCTGCTACAATAATTGACTTAATTGGTGATTTAAGTTGCAAAATAGTGGCACAAAGTGCTATGCCAACAAAGATTGGGTTCAAATCTTATGAATAGAGGAATACATTAAATGACTATCTAATTTAGGGTCTATAGATTGTCAATCTTAGAAGATACTCTAAGACAAAAATTAATGTAGATATTGCTCAAAGTAGAGAATGCTTCCTGAAGAAGAAAGGATGAAAACCCTAAAAGAAATATCAAGTTGCATTGGTCAGAGGTACACAGCTCAAGAAAGTGTCTATAGGATAGCGAGGAAAAGGAAAATAATGTGGATGTTGCTAAGGTGAAGGGGAGTCAACAAGTATTGGAGATTAGTATGGAGAAAGAGGGGTCTAGTGTGGTAGAGTGCAAAGAATGCTGTTGTAAAAAAGCAATGGACTATGCCTGAATAAGTTGATCCAAACAAAAATTAGAAATTCAAATCTGGATTTACGTTCAAGGTAAACCCCTTGACTATATTGGTGCCTTTTTTTTTGGTTTCGCTCATTCAAATAGGTATTACAGAAAAGGGGATGTGTTGTTGAGTGAGGATTAGATGTAGAGAATAGGGGTGCAGAAAAAGAAGTGAATATAGAATGGATAAAGAGGTGCAAATTTGAGGAAGAGTTGCAGAGTGTGCAACATATATGTATGTGTAGTTGCAAGTAAGTTGTACATAATATAGAATAGTCATTCAAATTGTAATATCCTGCATTGTAAATCTGATTTGTGGGTGTCATCAGATATTTGGGTACGTGCTCAGATTAGGGAATGGGTGATTCTAAAACCAGGGGATTAGCATCTCCTTAGGGTTGGTACCCTTAAAGCATTGTAACTAAACTTCAAGCTTGTGAGGCTAGATTAGGACAATAGCTCCTAGTAGCATTTTTCACCATGGTTTTTCCCATCTTGGGTTTTCCACATACATCTTTTGTTATGTGATATGTTTTTGTGTGTGCTTATTGTGGTATATACATGTTAAGTCTAAATCTGCACTTCAAGGGTTTGAAATAATTAATCTGCACAAAGTGTCTAAGAGAATTTTGAAAATCTATTGATTCACCCCCCTCTTAGTAGATTATTATGTTTTAATAGTTGCTCAATAATCTCTCTTAGAATTTGCGCTAAGAGATCACCATGACATTGCACATCACCATGTGCTATATCAGGTTGCACATCACCATGTGCTATATCAGACTACACATCACCATGTGCTATATCAAGCTACACATCATCACAACTATTATTTTCACCAACTGCATTTGTTGAATAAAAAATGCGGTTGCTTCTATGAGATGGCGGAACTATACCTTTTCTTACGTTTTGTTTTTTCTTTGCATTTTCTTTGCACTCTTTTTCTTGCCTATAAAACAAAAAAAAATCATATTATATGTCTTATATGCATAAAGCTCTATCCTATAAAATTTCATTAAACACTATTAAAAAAATAATACACTACTTAGTGGATTTACAACTTGCCTATTTGTCAAACTAAGACATGATAAATATTCATTATTCTTTGCCACTTTTTTACTACAAAAGTGCTCATAATTTGTCACTAAAATTTCAGCATTATGATCACTATCATGGGTATGTGCAGGATCATGATGGGCCAAAAAGTGGCGATATAATATGGGTATGTGTAGGGTATGTGGCTGATGACTTTTTTTTACCTAAAATTGATGAAACGAAAAGGGTTTTAAAGGAGATTCTTAACTTTCCACCAATATAAATTATGCTTTACTTTGAATTTAATAAATAATTATTATTCATTTCTATTTGAATTACGACTAAAGTCTTGATTGTTGAAAAACATCTATAGCTTTCAAATGGTATCACATTTTTTGAATTCAAAACATGCATCACATTCTATGCTTCGCATACTATAGGATTAGAAAAAAGAATTGGATTTCATGAATTTTTGACCAAGTTAAGGTGGTTAGACATACAAATTTTTATATTTTTTAAAAGTTGTAATAAAAAATTCATAATTAATTATTTACTTGGAAAAAAATTACAAAATATGCATCACATCGAGACATGAGTCCTCTACTTATCTAAAATCTTATAAAAAATATCATTTTATTGTGGTTAGGGTGGTCACAAATACTTCTTATTTTTCCTTGAAATTTAAGTACTTGCATTGAAATTTCAGGTTTTCACCAAATAGATTTTTTTTTTAAATAAACCAAGTAGTTAAGAAACTACATTCAATTTTCTATAGATTCTATTCTTACATATTTTTGAAATAATATAGATAACTTATTCAATTTTTTTATGTCAGGTTGCCTAACTTTGGTTTTTCTAAATTTTTTGCCACTTAAGGGCCTTTTTTCTCCATGATGATCTTGCACATACCCTCATCTAATTTGCGCCTTATAGTCCTTTTCCTCATTTCTTGAAGCCCAAACAAACAATAATTTATAAATTAGCAACTTGAATCAATAAAACTTTATTGAGTTCATAAGTTGATAATTGTTGACTTTCCAATCCGCTGATAACTGCAAATGGAGACTTAAAATAGAATTCAATTTACAAAGTAAAAATAATTTACAATAAAAAACCAAGAAGATTTTTGCAATTACAAGTATCAGACACATTTTCCTTAGGGATATATTCACAAGAAAAGAACTCATAAAAACATAACACAAGCAGGATGAAGGAAAAACACACTCTAGTTCATCATGAGGTGTGTTAGAACATTCAAATTTTTTCTAGTCCATCATCACAATTAACCTTGAGCTCCATGACTTGAGCCTTAACCCTTATATTCCTTTTCTATTTTTGATTGAGCCTCCCCACTGTAAACAAACATATATATTTTTTTTAGGTCTGACTAACACTGAAAGGCCTATAAAAAGCCAAAAATTCATCATATATACTTTTAAAGGGTGATCCCACAATAATGGTATCAAATTTTTGGCCAAAGTGGACACTGAACTAATTTTTTCTAACTAAATCTTCACTTTCTGGCACCTATAGTAGCTAAACTGTGAGGAATTTGAAGATGATTCAAACTAGTGATTTGTGACATTTTTTCTGTAGATTCTAAATATAATTTTTTCAAAAAAAATGGACTTAGATTGCACTTCTTTTTCCATCTCCTTCAAAAAATAGGTTTTTTTAGTAAATACCATTTTTAAGGAGTGATGCTCACCGTATACAACATAACTTTTTTTCTATGAAGGATAAAATTCAATTTTTTTCAAATTTAGATTTGTAACTATGATATCTAGTGCTTTCATTTGGTTTCATAGTGTTTTATTGAATATTTTTTCCTTAATCAAGTTTCAAATTCAAACCAATTACAATTCAGACATAGGCGGACCATATACAACATAACATTTTTTGTATGTATCAAAATTCAATTTTTTTTGTTGGATCAAGGACTTCAATATCTAGTGCACTGATATTTTTGAAATTTTGTTTTGATAATCTACCATTTTTCCACATGTGAAGAATAAAGAGCTTGATTTTTGGTGAAAAACCTATGTTTAATCAAACTAAAAAAAAAAATACATAATAAAACCAAAACATATTAAAATTATATTCATTGGATAGCTTATTCTGAGGATTACCATCATCCAGTTGGGTCTATGAATTCTCCTCCATTTTCATCCTCAACTAGAGCTTCAAAGGGAAAAATTATGGAGAAATTGGTGCCAGAGGGGGAGAAGGGGGAAAGGGGGGGTTCTAGCAAACTAGGGTTCGCTAGAGCCAAGGGGTTCACTCAAACCCTCATGGTTCTAGTGAACCCCCCTTTAATGAAATTAAAAAATAAACCCATTAATGAACCCCCACGGTTCTAGTGAACCCCCTTTTAATGCAATTAAAAAATAAACCCATTAATGTGGGGTTTGCTCGAACCCCCTTGGTTCTAGCAAACCCTTTAGGGGGTTCTAGTGAACCCTCCTAGTTCTAGCTAACCCCCCGAAGTGTTTTCCATCCGAAAATGCATTTTTCCTTCCTCAATGAAATTGTAAACCAATTTTGTGGGTTTACCCTTAAGTAAAAACATGTCCAGCCATTTTACATCCATAAAAGTCCTTTACCACAATCCCACATCAACAATTTGAACCCTTAGCAGGTTGGCTATATATTACAGACAACATAAAATTATTCTCCACAATACCGCAGGGGTATTATAATAAAGGTGCGGTTGGGCTGTATAAAAGAGCTTAATTACATTATAACCGCAATACTACGGCAAGGAAAAGTGAATAGTGTAGTATAATGGGGAAAAACCCACCACCCCACAAGGAAGGAGATAATAAAGAGTGGTAGTGTAGTAAGAGTCTCACTGCCCCATGATGAAGCATAAGTAAGCTTGTGGTATACCAGTATACACCCCGCTATCCCACGATAGAGAAATCTCAAGACAATGGTACATCAGTAAGTTTGATAAATAAAAAGATTCATGACCTTGATATCACACACCAGTTAAAGAAAGAGATGACAGTGTTACAGTATAGACTATCAGGGGATTATTACTAGTTGTGGTATTAAATGCATAACTCTTAACAACTCTTAGATCTTGTGAAAATCAATGGTGCACATTCAAACTCAAAATATGAGTTGATCATAGAATGTTTGGCATAAGGTTGATATTAATTATGACATGAATGAACTAGTAAGCCATTAAAATTGAGAACTCAACATTGTTTTGGAACTCATTTGGAAGGATTGTCATGCAGGAAGCTAGGAGTTCAACAGGGAAATTTTTTTGCAACTATCACATACGAGGTAAGTACATTGAACTTACTAAAGCAGCTTTGCAAGCATAGGATTGTTTGAAATCCTACATTTAAACACTTAGAAAGCTTGAGTAGAGGTTGACATTAGATATCATGCCACCTAAAAAGAAAGAACATGAGACTAAGAAGGAAGAGCCTAAGGGTAAAAAGAGATAAACATTAGGTATCATGCCGCCTAAAAAGAAAGAACCTGAGACTAAGAAGGAAGAGCCTAAGGGTAAAAATAGATCATTACAACAATCTATCTTAGATACCTTTCCTAACTCGACTAACAAAGGATACAAGAAGGTTTTCAAGGATACAACTCATGGTTGTAAGGATGTCCTTATTCCTGTTTCGAGGTGGGAATTGTTTTGGTATTTCTATGAAAAGAGGGAAGGGAGAATTCTAGTATTAAATTTGTGGACATTAAACTTTGTGAAAGGTTAAATTTTGTTGGTTCTATGCTTGGTAGATAGACTAACAATCTTCACACACTCTCATTCAAGGATAACCCTAGAGATCTTAATCCTAGGAATGCAAAGGAGAAAGAGATCTTACAATAGGGTTCTCCTAGGGTCTAATTATAAACTAATGAGGGTTTCACCACCATGCTTGGGCTTGGAAAGACAAATGCAATGCAAATCAAAATGCTTAAACCTAGTATGATGCAATCTTTCACTAAGTGACCTAAAATTGCATGAAAAACAAAACATAGAACTGTAAGATGAAATGTGTGCACCTAGAAATTTGGAGATGACTCCAGATGAAGGCCTTAAATGTTGAAAGCACTAATTTTAGAGCCTATTGGGACTCATACGCCAATCTGGGTGATTTAGTCCTAGATTATAGTTTTTGGGTAGAAACTAAAATCTAGCAAAAGGGTATCTGAAATTGGAAGAATCTGAAAAATGACCTATATTGGGACTCATACACCAAGACTAGCGTATCAATCCAGTTAGGGTTTTATAAAACTTCAAAGCCTAAATCTTCTCCTCAATGCATTCTCTGTCCTTTCCAATTGATTTTCATATCCGAAACCCTGATTCACAACCTATAGAAGTCCTCCAATGATCTTCAATGCAAGGTGACAACTTTGACAACTTTGAACACTTTGACAACTTTCTCCAAACTTTCTCTTCAATGTGTCTTCAATCTAGACTTGCAAATCACACACTAAAGAGAGGGAAAAATGTTGTTTTTGTCAGTTGAAAGGGGTTTTCCTTGGTCAAACCCCATTTTGGTAATCAAACCTTGAAATGAAATGAAATAGGAAAAGAGAATGATGAATGAAAAAAATAAGATGTTGCAACTCACCAAATCCTAGCAATAAAGTACTGCAAACATGTATGAAATGGCTCTAATGGATGTAGATCTTGACTCTTACTTGAATGTGATAGATCTTGAGTTGAATGCTTGCTTGAATCATGAAACCCTACATCACAATTGTTAGCTCAAAGACAAACATGATGCATGAAGACTTTGACATGATGTTTGATGCTTGAATAATGCTCTAAATCACTTGATAATCTACCCTTGAGTGCTCATGAATGCTCTTGTGAACTCCAATTTTCTATTATGAATGATCTCACAAAATTCTTGGGTGAAAACGAGTGAAAGAACTTTGTATTTATACTTAATTATTCCAAATTTCTCGAAATTACAACACTACAAGCTGACATCAAATCTAGGAGGATAAAATCCCACCAAGAATTTGAACTAATTTTGATTTTGAGCTGCATGGGACTCATACGCTCAAGGTGGCATATGAGTCCTTTTAGGCATATATTATGGTACCATTTTCAAAAATGCTTAGAAAGGTGTAAAATCTAGATCGGGATCCCAAACCCTAGGTGGGACTCATACGCCTAAGGTGGCATATGAGTCCTAGATCACTAAATTTGGGCCACACAACATAAAAACACTTGAATTATGATTTGATATTGATTTATGTCAGGATTATCCTCAAAAAGATGCATTAATTAAGGCTCGTGGATGCAAAATAAGGCCAATTAAGGCATAAAGAAGCCCAATTATCTATGAAAACCCTAGAAAAGTGTGAAAGTGTGTTACAACACTTTACAACACTCCAAATAAGGTTTAATTAAGTTTATTTAGTTTACAAGGGCCCAAGACCTAATGTGAGTGTTAAAAACATTACAACACTAAGTCAAGGCATCATTAAGCTCAATTTTATAAGGAGGGCCCAAACAAGTGTGAAAATGTCAACGATGACATTTTTCAACATTAAACTTAGCTAAGCTAATTGTCCCTAATGTATTCATATATGTGGAGTTCATTAGATTTCTAGCCCAGAATTACCACCCTGTTACCAAGTTCGTGAGGATAACAAATGGGTCACCATTGGTAATATTAACAAAAGTTGTAATCATTAAATGATTCAATCTAAACAAATAGTCCCTCACTAAGGTCAACTTGCAAAAGAGTGAGGAAGAATATACTAGGTTAAGGAGAACACACAAAAGTGATGAGCTCCCCATATACATGAAAAGGGGTGTTAACAACAAGGTGATACCTATCTCCCCCTCTGCCAGCGAACTATTTGATGTACAAAATTTTCATATTTATTTCAAGGAAAATTCCTTTGCTTTCTAACAAGTAATTGGGATAGATGCATAAGAACAAATGCTAGTTAGTTTGATGATGATGGCTATGAGAATTTAGAATTGCGAGACAAACATTGAATGGCTTTGCCTCATATGATGAGAAGGCATTGCATGAAGGCTTCCTACAAGTCAGAGAGAACATGGCCCCTATAACATTTAGAAAGTATTCTTTATTGTGTCACTTGATATTGTACCAAAATAAAGATAGGGTATGTGTAGGATCATCATGGAAAAAATAGGCCCTTAAGTGGTGAAAAATTCAGAAAAATTAGAGTTAGGCAACTTGACGTAAAAAATTGAATAAGTTATCTATATTATTTCAAAAATACGTAAGAATAGAATCTGTAGAAAATTGAATGTAGTTTCTAAACTACTAAGTTTATTTTTATTTTTTTTAAATCTATTTGGTGAAAATTTGAAATTTCAATGTAGTAGTACTTAAATTTCAGGGAAAACATAAGAAGTAGGTGTCTATCTGACCACCCTAACCACACTAAAATGATAATATTTTTTATAATATTTTAGATATAAGTAGAGGACTCATGTCTCGATGTGATGCATATTTTTTTGTAATTTTTTTCTAGGTAAATAATTAATTATGGATTTTTTATTACAAATTTTTAAAAATATAAAAACTCATATGTTTGACCACATTAACTTGGTCAAAACTTCATGCAATTTATTTATTTTTTTAATCTTATATTATGCAAAGCATATAATGTGACACATGTTTTGGATTCAAAAAATGTGATATCATTTGAAATCTATAGATGTTTTTCAATCAACCTATCAATCAAGCCTTTAGTTGTAATTCAAATATAAAATGAATAATAATTATTTATTAAATTTAAATTAATGCATAATTTATATTGGTGGAAAGTTGAGAATCTCTTTTAAAAACCCTTTTCGTTTCATCAATTTTGGGTAAAAAAAAGGTTGTTAGCCACATACCCATCATATTGCCACTTTTTGGCCCATCATGATCCTGCACATACCCGATAGATGGACCAAAAGTATGTGTTTGGGTGAGGTTGATCAACAAGGGAACTTGCTGCCTATGCAATGATGGTTTTATACATGGGATAACAAATGCAAAAACTATGATTATGTAGTGTTCCATGATGACTTTGTGTATAGAGTTATGAGAGTTATTGGTTACTCACCACCAAGATTACACACACCTATACTACAACTGTTGAGGCCCTTGTCTTTGAAACTAGAACAAGGTCATACTCATAACTTTGGTGATTGGTTTTCTCTACAAGACATGTCACAATAATCATAATTTATGGGTGCCCATAGGCCTTTTTAGAATTTATGTGGCAGATGTTGTGGATGGAAAAGGATGTCATCTAGAAACAAAAGAAGCGTAGATTTCTACCTAACTTGACAACATGTGAAGACTTTTCTATTGGATATGACACCCTTGAAGAATTGCAATATTACCTTAAGAAAAGATATTCTTTGAGGCTTGAAAGTGAAAGGGTTTTTGACCCTAAGGGCCATATGAATTCTATAAGACAAAACCTCCACACAAAGGCCACAATCACTCATCAAATGGATTTTGAAGAGGATTTGATTAGAAACTACTTCACTCCCCAAGAGGTATATCAAAGGAAAATAAAATGGGAGATCTTGATGAAGCTATAGGAATAAAGGAAGAAGAAGAACAGTGACTTCTTGGGGTATTTTTTAGAAAAAGAAAATCCAAGGTTAAGAGGATAAATTTGGTATTTGATAAGTTTGATGAATTTTATGCTAATTCTATAGCAGAGGAGGAGAGGCCCACCAAATTATCTCCCAAAAGGCCAAGTGTTATTGTAATTTTAGAGCCATCTCCTGACACTATTTCAATATGCCATGTTCCTCAAGAATCACCTCTTGAACAACCACTTCTTAACAAACAAAAGACACAGTAGCCACATAGATTGGTCTCCTATGCAATGAGGGAAGAAGTGGGAGATACAAAAGAAGTGGCTAGTGTATTGAAGAGTTTGAATAATGATGTTGAGGTAGCTGATCAACTAGCCCATTAAATCGAAGCTCATAAACCAAAGGCTAGAATTGATATCCTTATGCAAGGAGAAATGGAAATGTAGGATGATGAGAGGAAAATTGCATCTCGCAAATTTAATGAAGATGATGATTTCATTAAGACCCCTGAATAGCCTCAACGTGATCAGATTGTAGCCCAAAATTTCAATGAATTGAGAATTGATAATTTTGATATTAGCCCACAAGAAGGTAGGGATATGGTTTTGAAGAGTAATGTACTCATTATTTTGGGTATGGAACTAAGGAAGATATTCTTACTTGACCAGGTAAGAGCATAAGAAGACCCAATGATTATTGTTGAATTTTCTTTTGATGAAGGGATAAATGGTACATGGTACAACCCTAAGATTGAGACCTTGGAATTTTGGGCCAAGCAAAGAAATACACAAAAACCAAGGTTGTTAGATGTGGTACAAGAGATGAGAGGAATGACTATGGTAAAAAAATTGAAGGACACATCTCCTTTAGAAGATACAACCATGACAATTCACTAGACCATTTTCACTCGAGTTGTTGTTAAGGAAATGGAAAACAAATTGACAAAATATGAAATGGAACATAAATTCTCAAATGATGAGGTAAATAGATTGTTCATAGAAAATGTAAGAGTAAAAAAGAAATTGAAAGGAGCAAGGCCCTCACAGAGTAAAGAAATAGTATTGTACAACCTCCTACTACCCAATCAATTGATATAGACAGTGCATCCTCTGAACAAATGAATTTACTAAGAGAGGATATCAAAGAGGGTAAAAAAAGTCAATAATGAAACCAAGGAGGGAGTGAGGGACTAGATCATCATCAATGTCTTGGAGAAAATCTTGGATCATAGGATCAAACTGATTGAGGATAAATTAGAAAGTGTGTATGATTGCCACACTTCATTATCCTAAGCAATTGAATAGATGAAAGCCCATACACTTATATTGGATCCTCTTTTCAAGAAATGGTGCCAATTCACCATACTTTGATGACTTTATGCAGGGTATTACAGAGAAGTGTGGAAGCTCCTTCAGCTTTGAAGCCAACTAAGCAGATGGTTAAGATAGTTATAGATGAATCTCAGTATATAAATGGAGAAGATCAGAAGATCAAAACAAGGATGGAATTATTTCATACATTGAAGAAGTGGTTTGTTCCAAGCATATTAAAGGATGATGACCAATTGAAAAATCTTAGTGAATGTAGAAAGGAATTTAGAAAAATTGTTCCTGATTGCATTTTTCATGTACAAAAGGATGGTGAATTGAATGCCCATAGCCTCAATTTGATCATGGATGGAATAATAGCCTTGGATGTATGGGATATTCTCAATTCATTATAGATGGTAGAGGGTTACTCAGTAACAAATGGAGGAATCACCTAACAAATATATTAGATTCAAGAATACAAATGGCCTCATGACTACATAGTATACCAATGGGAGAAAAAATATTTGGCTCCTCCAAAAGAATAGGGCCTTGACGATGTTGTAATGGAAGAACCGATCCTTCAAACACTCTATCATGGAGAGGGGGACTTTGCTAGATCAGGATGATCATGAGTCTCCTATGTTGATTAGCAGGTTACAAGTGTATCGAAAGTGTTGCGGGATTCCAATCAATATTGTCTACTTTCTCTATTTTCTCTTAATTATGTTTTAATCAAAAATAATGTTTAGTTTATACGTGAAGAGGCATGAATTTTCAAAAGATACCATATTTTGTAACAGTCTAAAGCTTGTTGCTTCTCTTATAAAAGAGAAACCAAGACTGAATTTTGGTATCATCATCATAGGCTTTTATAGAAACATATATGAGGAGACTTCTGTTATATTGTAATATATATTTGAAGCAATCAATGGAGAAGAAGATTTAATTAGGTACTCAAATTTCAAGGTCTCAATTATTTGTTGATAATAGTGTGTATGATTTTATGGTTGTCTCTTGTTTAACATTTCCTTGTTATTCAAATTAAGTATATCAAGTATATGTTTAATTTTTCAATACACATTGTCATTGTGTGATTTATTTTAATTGGTTCCTTCAAATAAAGATTGAAACCCTTTAAATAAATCATAGTAACCTAGAAGTCTTATTTGGATAAAAAAGAAGAACCATATAATTGCATCATCACACATCTAGGCAAGCCATAGACTCTCATTGTGCCAAAAAAATAGAGTTGTAGCTAGAAATAGGACACATATCACCCACATCTTGACTCCATTGCCCAATAGGAATAGGCACTAATTGATTTCACTTAAAATATTATTTCACAACACCTCATTCACATATTTCCAGTTTTCAATGTTAGTTAGACCTAAGAGATCATTTCTTTGTTTGTAATGAGGAGGCTTAGTTCACCTAATCTTAAGATAACTATATATATTATTAAATCACAAATGTTCATTATTGTTTCCTTCACACAAGTATATTCAATGCATGTGGAGGCTAGAAGTTGTATTACAAACTAAAGCTATCATCTAGGACATACAAGAAAATTCTAGCATCTAGAAAACATATAGAACATACAAGAAATTATATTCTAACTAAACAAAATTAATTTCAAACAAAGTAATATAACTAAGAAGAATGACTGAACCAAACTTTAAATGCACTTCAAATAAGCAGTGAACATCTTATGTTTTGTATATAATGTACTAGTAGAATAGGATACATTCGTCATTCTATATGATATATCAATCTCATTCTTACTAGGCCACAATGCTCTAGTTCATATTCTAGATGTATCAAAAGATGCATAGAAATGTTAAAGATTGTTGGTGGAAATTCCCATTCCAATAGATAAAGGACTTCAACAACCTCCTCCCTAAATCTATCAATGTTCGAAGGATCTAATACATGTAAAATCATTCTCTTTAATATTAGGACCAACCTTATAACTGCCAATCTTGGCCCCTTTATATTATGAGGATCTTAAGAAAAATCAGGCCATCTATTATCAAATTCCATCCACGTCTTAGAATCAGGCACATGTCATTGTTTTCCATCAGTGCTCTTATTTTGGGCATGCCATTGCATAAGTTTAGTAATGTCTCTACACTTATACATTCGAAGTAATCTTGGGATTACTAGAAAGTGGTGAAGAACCTTTCTAGAAACCACAACTAATTTCAACCCTTGTTTATACCCCGCTTCATGAAATTTTAGATATTCACTCTCACTTGCAAGATTCTTGCAAAATAATACACAACTATTCACACATGTGTGGATGTTTTCATACCCTAAGCCCAACTTAGTGATTTGATTTTTACATTGACTTCATTTTGTTAGCAATGTGGAATCAGGTGGTAACAACGAACTTAATAATGTTGCAAGTATGAAGCAAGTATGAAGGTGTTGTCATTGATGTCAACTGGTTAACTAGTTTTTAACTAGTTGTTTTTGTCATGGATGAAGGTTATTGGTTATATATGCTGAGGATATTGGGAAAATTGTAAAGGAAAAGGTTGCAGCTATTCAGTGTTTTCTCTAGGATTTTCTCCTATGTTTGTGTGATTTAGGTATGTTGATTATGGTTGACGGAAGTTGCTATATCTAGATTTTGGGCTTCTAGTTCATTATACAATGCAAGTTATGTTCACCAGTTGTGAACTGTGGTTTTAAGTGTATTTGGCTGAGGTTTAGGAGAAATGTAGTTGCTCTAGATTTCTTCTTGTTTGAGTCTTATGACTTGCAGTTTTGGAGTTAAGCTAATATGATTGTGTTGAAGTTAATTTTGTTATCTGGAAGGATTGGATCATATTAAGGTTGTGTGTACCTAATTTTTTATGTGTTTTACACTAGTTTGACCAACCTTGTGTTAAACACTACTTGTGAAGTTCATGAAGCATGTCAGAATTTATTTGGGTCCTTACTTAGCATGTGCTTGGGTTGCCCTCATTCTAATTCCACCCTAGAATATTTTGCCACCGACCTAATTTGAATTTGTAAATGCAAATGATGTATGGCTGACTTTGGATATGTTTCAAAGTTGAAGAAGGTATAAATATAGGATGAGATATTTGTGAAGTTGAATTACAAAGAAATAGAGTGAGATAGATGTGGATCAGTGTGTATGTGATGCGAGTTGGTGTAGATCAGTGAGAAAACTAATTGTTGAGTTTTTGGATGTAGTGAATTGAAGGTGTACTCTATCATTCATGCATGTATGCAAGTGGTTGAGAAAATTGTGGTGGAAATATTTGTTGCATTAAGATTGTTTTTATTTGTGTAACAAATCCCTTCTATCTTCTTTGTAACTATGTGATAGTGATCCCTCTGGGTGGTTAACCCTTGTTGGATAGTGAGTCCTAATCCGAAGAGTGTGTCCTATTTTGGAAGTGAGCCTTCTCTGGCAATGAGCCTTTGTAATCAATTTTGATATTCTCTATATTGTGAGCTAATCCTCGTCATGGTTTTTCCCTTATTGGGTTTTCCACATAAATCTAGTGTTATTGTGTTTGTGTGATGATTTTCAGTTTCTGCTTTTTCACTTGATGGTTAATCATATTAGCAGAGTAAAAGATTTGTGATTGGTTTATTTTTTGGTGAAATTTTTAAAGGTTAAAGTTTGTTATAACTGATTCACCCCCCCTCTCAGTTTTCTTTTCAACAATTGGTATCAGAGCTTGGTTCCTTGGAGAGAAGCTTAACCACTTAAGGAAGGTCCAAGATGGCAAGCAAGATCACTTTTGAATGTCCTAGGTTCGATGGAACAAATTATACTATCTAGAAAATATAGATGGAAGGATATCAAGAGTACTGTGGATATGATGTTAAAAAGATTATAAGAATTTTTACACTCCAACTAATGGTTTGAGTACAGCTAATGAAATCAAGGTGCATGAAGCAAACAATGAAGCGAAGTTTATTTTGAAGAATAGTCTTTCACATTCCAAGTTGATTGAAGTTCAAAATATGAAGACTACTAAAGAAGTATGGGATACTCTAGAGAGGATGCATGAAGGAGATGAAAAGGTCAAAGAAGCAAAGTTGTAGAATTTGGAGGCACAGTTTGAGGTTCTACATATGTCTAAAGATGAAAATATTAAATTCTATGTGTAGAGATTGGACATGAGCTGATAGGTAGTATGTGAGGAATTGGCACTATAGTAGATGAATCCAAGATTGTGAAGAATATTTTTAGAAATTTCTCTGATGCATACAGTGAAAAGGTATCTGCTATTGAAGAGTATGTGGATTACAAGACTTATACTAAATATTAGTTATTGGGAACTCTAACATCTTATGAGATGAGAAATCCAAACTTGAGAAATGTATCCAATTCAGAAATTGCTTTCAAGGCTACAAGAGCTGAAGATTTGGATGAAGAGAATCTTGATGAAGTAAAAGCCAAATTTGTGAGAAGGATGAAGAAAGGCTCCAAAAAATATGAAGGTAAGCTACCCTTTAAATGCTTTAGTTGTGGAGGAATAGGTCATTATGCTTCGAGATGTCCAAAAAGAGCTAAGAAGAATAAATAGAGATTTAACTAAGAAAGAAAAGAAAAGAAGATCAATAGAGCATATTATGTGAATGAGGATGCTAGTATTTCTGATGACAAATTTGATTATGGAGATTTTGATGATAATGAATGCTTGTTCTTGGATATAAAAGATGAACCTACTTTTGTTAAATATGAAAGAGAGGAGAAGGAATGTCCTCCAGAGAAAGAGAAAGATGAATATATTGTAATCTTTGTCGTACATGCTAAAAAAGAAAAGAAATACGGGGTTGTTGATAGTGGCTATTCACATCACATGACTGGTGATAAGAGTAAGTTTGTTAAACTTGAAAAATATGATGGAGGCTTAGTTATGCTTGGAGATGATACTGGTGCTAAAATTTGTGGGATAGGTTCAATAAGTTTTGATGGCAAGCATAATACTGATAATGTCTACTATGTTAAGGGTTTAAGGCATAATCTCTTGAGTGTTGGACAGATGTGTAGGGTGATCCCACAATACTGGTTTACAATTTTTGGCCAAACTGGACATTGAACTAATTTTTTTTAACTAAATATTCACTTTTAGGCACCTATAACTGCTAAAACATGGGGAATTTGAAGCTGATGCGAACTAGTGATTTGTTAAATTTTGTCTATAGATTCAAATATATTTTTTATTTTCTCTTTTTTAATTAGATTGCATTACTTTTTCCATCTCCTTCAAAAACTATTTTTTATTAGTAAACACCATTTTTAAGCAGTCATTCTCACCATAAACAACATAACTTTTTTTCTATGAAGGATAAATTTTTTTTTTTTTTTGAAATTAGATTTATAACTATGATATCTAACAAGTTATTTGGTTTCATAGTGTTTTATTAAATATTTTTTTCTTAATCAAGTTTTGAAGTCAAACCAATTACAATTCAGACATAGGTAGACCATATACAACATAAATTTTTTTGTATGTATCGAAATTCTTTTTTTTTTACTGGATCAAGGACATCAATACCTAGCCTGAACATAGTTTTCAAAATTTTATTTTGATAATCTACTATTTTTCCACATCTGAAGAATAAAGAGCTTAATTTTTGGTGAAAAACTTATGTTTAATCAAACAAAAAAAAAACATAATAAAACCAAAACATATTAAAATTATATTCAATGGATAGCTCGTTCCAAGGACTATCATAATCTAGCTGGGTCTATGAAGTATCCTCCATTTTCACCCTCAACTTGAGCTTTGAAAGGAAAAATTTTGTAGATATTTGGTAGAAGAGGAGGGGAAGGGGGAAAAAGTGGGGTTCTTATGGACCCTAGGTTCGATCGAACCCCCCTTCGGGGTTTGCTTGAAGGGGAGTTCATATGGACCCTAGTTTGAGTGAACCCCCCCTTTTTTCTGAATTTTCCATTGTCTTTGTTTTAAAAAAATTCTAAAAAGTGGGTCCCATCATTAAATAGGGTTTTCTCGAACCAGGGTCCATGTATGAACCTCTTTTTGGGTCCATACGAACACCCCAGTTTGTGTGAACCCCTAAAAACCATTTTTTTTTTCATGGGAGCATTTTTGCAATTTTCCTTCCTCAACATAATTGTAAACTAGTATTGTGGCATCACCTTGTAGTAAAGGATATAATCTTGTATTTGAGGATGAGAGATGTGAAATCAAGAAAGGATCCAAAACAGTGATTGTTGTAGGAAATAAATCATAAGGAAATATATATCAGCTTAAGGGTGGTGATGGACATTTCTTTACAACTCAGATTAATGAAAGTTGGTTATGGTATCGAAGAATGTTTCACATGAATTTTTATAACTTGGTGAGGATTAATGTAATGCAAGCCACAAGAGATTTACCGAGCATTACAAAGCCTGTTAATGCTATTTTTAGAAATTGTTAGTTTGGAAAGCAAGCAAGAAATAACTTCAAGTCAAAGGAACAATCTACTACTAGACTACTAGATTTAATTCATACAAATCTTTGTGGTCCTACAAGAGTGAGAATTCTACAAGGTGAAAGGTGCTTTATGATTTGGATTGATGATTACTCTAGATATACATGGGTTACTTTTCTTAGAGAGAAAACTAATGCATTAGATAGATTCAAAACATTCAAAGCTATGGTAGAGAATGAAGTGAATTTGAGAATAAAATGCTTGAGGTCTAACAGAGGGGGAGAATTCACCTCCCATGAGTTTAATATGTTTTGTGAAGTTCATGCAATAAAAAGATGATTATATGCTCCTAGAACTCCTTAGCATAATGTATTTGTTGAAAGAAAGAACGAAACAATTCATGAAGCAGCTAGATCAATGATTATTGAAGCTCATTTACCGAAATTTTATTGGAGAGAAGCTATTCACACTATTGTTTATGTGTTCAATTGATTTTAAGAAAAATCTAATAGTATGAGGACCCCCTATGAGCTATGGTGTCGAAGAATCCCTACTGTTAAGTATTTCAAGGTGTTTGGAAGAAAAATCTACATCAGACTAGATGAAGAAAATTTAGGGAAGTTTGATGCTAGAAGTGATGAAGGTATTTTCCTTGGATATTCTACTAAGAGAAAATCTTATAGATGTTTCAATAAGATACTGAGAAAGATTGTGGAAAGAACAAATTTCAAGGTTGATGAAACAATGAAGAATTCAATTGAAGTTTATGGTTATGTATCTGATGAACCTGATTGTGCAAGAATTGAAGTTGTGGAAGAATGGGAGAAGCATAATGAAGAAGAAGAGGAAGCCTCGGTGGTGTCCCCTTAAGACACCTAAATATGTGCAAAAAAATCATTCAGAAAATCAAATCATTGGAGACAAAAGGAAAGGATTATTGACAAGAAGCAGAGTTGTTATTGCTAGTGAGATAAATCTATGTTTACTTTTTGAGGTTGAACCAAATACTAAAAGTGAGACATGCAAAGATGAGCATTGGATGGAAGCTATGAAAGAAGAACTTATGCAAATTGAGAAGAATAAAAAATTGGGAATTAATCCCTAGACCGATAGATAAAAAAACATAATTGGATCAAAGTGGTTATTCAGAAACAAGTTGAATGAGAATGGAGAAGTAGTCAAAAACAAAGCAAGGCTTATGTGTAAGGGTTACTCACAAGTAGAGGCATATATTTTTAGGAGATTTTTTCTCTAGTGGCAATAATGGAAGCTATCAGAATGCTCTTAGTGTTTTCTGCTCATAAAGATTTTAGGGGACCTATAAGATGGATGTTAAGTCTATATTCTTGACTGGTCAGTTAGAGGAAGATGTCTACATGGAACAACCAGAAGGATTTTAGTTGTCATATTAACATATGGTTTGCATATTGAAGAAGGATTTATATGGATTGAAGCAAGCTCCTAGATCTTGGTATGCAAGGTTAGATATCTAGTTCAACAAGGTTTCAAAAAAGGTACAATAGATAGTAATCTTTATTTTAAAATTGAAAATGAAAAATTATTGATAGTAGTTGTATATGTTGATGACATTATCTTTGAAGAAAATGAAACTATGTGCAAAATGTTTGCTGAAGAAATGCAAAAAGAATTTGAGATGTCTATGTTTGGTGAGATGAATTTATTTCTTGGGCTGCAAATTAATCAAACAGAGAAAGGGATTTTTATTTCATAGTCAAAGTATGTAAGAGAGATGTTGAAGAAGTTTGGGATGGATGGTTCCAATCTAGTATTCACTCCTATGGTGACTGGTTGCAAATTGAGTAAAGATGATGGTTCACCTAAAGCTAGTTAGAGAAAATATAGATTTATGATTGGAGGTTTGTTGTATTTAATTTCTACGAGACCGGATATCATGCATGAATTTTGTCTTGTGGCTAGATTTCAAGAAGATCCTAAAGAACGGATGTTGCTATTGTTAAGAGAATATTCAAATATTTGAATGGCACTCAGGATTATGGCTTGTGGTATCTTAGGGATACTAATTTTACACTAAGTTCTTACACAGATGTAGATTGGGTTAGTTGTGTAGATGATAGGAAGAGTACAAGTGGTGTTCCATTATTTCTTGGTTGCAAATTGGTGGATTGGTTGAGTAAGAAGAAAGATTCAATTTCCTTATCTATTGTTGAAGCTAAGTATAATGTTGTTGCATCTTTATGTAAAAAAGTTTTATGAATGAAATGTACATTGAAAGATATCAAAGTATTGTATGATGATCTCATTTCTATCTTCTATGATAATACATGTGCAATTAACATTTCAAAGAATCTAGTGATTCATTTGAGGAAAAAGCATATATCTATCAAGAATCACTTTTTGAGAGAGAAGGTTGTGGAGAATGAAGTAAAGCTTGAGTATGTACCTATGAAGGATCAAGTGGCTGCCATATTTATGAAGGCTCTTCCTAAAGATACTTTTGAGTATCTTTGAGAGAATTTAGGGGTTATTTCCTCTCCTTTCTTGAACTAGATGCATATGGAGATGCATCAATCCAGTGGATCTATGGATATATCTTTCTTCTAGACTAACATTTTGGTGGCTACCTCTTAGGGGGAGTAGGTAGTGTCATGTGTTGTCATTGAAAGAGTACTCTATTCTTAATGTCAAAGGGGAAATCAATGTAAAGTATCTTTTGTCTTTTTGATTTATGTCAAAGAGGGAGAGAAAGATGTAGAAACAAATGGAGAGAAAGATGAGAGAAAGAAGTATCATGTGAAAAATATTATCTACCAAGGGGGAGAAAAAAAAATATAATCATGAGGAAATGCGTTCAAAGTTGTTGTGTTGTCTTTGATGGTTTTTCACATCATGTGTTGCCATCAATGACAAAGGGGGATATTGTTGCAAGTATGAAGAAAGTATGAAGGTGCTTTCATTGATGTCAACTGGTTAACCAGTTTTCAACTAGTTGTTATTGTCATGGATGAAGGTTATTGGTTGTATATGTCAAGGATATTGAGAAAATTGTAAAGGAAAAGGTTGCAGTTGTTTAGTGTTTTCTCTAGGATTTTCTCCTATGTTTGTGTGATTTAGATATGTTGATCATGGTTGATGGAAGTTGCTATATCTAGATTTTGGGCTTCTAGTTCATTGTACAATACGAGTTATGTCCATCCTTTGTGAATTGTGGTTTATAACGTATCTGGCTAAGGTCTAGGAGAAATGTGGTTGCTCTGGGTTTCTTCTTGTTTGAGTCTTATGACTTGTAATTTTGGAGTTAAGCTGATATGATCGTGTTGAAGTTAATTTTGTTATTTGGAAGGATTGGATGGTGTTAAGGTTGTGTGTGCTTAATTGTTTATGTGTTTTACATTGGTTTGGCCAACCTTGTGTTAAACAAGCTACTTGTGAAGTTCATGAAGTGTGTTTGAATTTATTTGGGTCCTCACTTAGCATGTGTTTGGGTCGCTCTCATTCTAATTCAACCCTAGAATGCTTTGGCACAAACCTAATTTGAATTTGTAAATACAAATGATGTATGGATGACTTTGGATATGTTTCAAAGTTGAAGAAGATATAAATACAGGATGAGATATTTGTGAAGATGAAGTAAAAATAAATAGAGCAAGATAGATGTGCATCAGTGTGTATGTGATACAAGTTGGTTGTAACGCCCGTCATGCAAACCCCAGAGAACACACACAATGCAAATAATTTTTTTTTAAAATAACAAAAGTAAACATGCAATAACATTAAATCATAACCACATAACATATTACATAGCATTAACACACTTGGTTCTCTGGGGCACGCGAGATTACATCGCAACAACTAAACAGAAATAAAGATAACAATACAACATAACCATTTACTTTATAATGACCGTGAACAATGATACATCCCATAACCATGATGCGAGAACAATAAACATCACCTAATACATCCATGATAAATCTCCTAATAGAGTTACAAATGAGCCTAACTATTACATCATCGTTATAATATTACATTACAATTTTCTGATAACTGAATTACATTGAATTTCCCAACATGGGGATTGATACAAGAATAATGAAATATGAAATACAAGTGATCACTGGTACAACTCCAACTGGAAATGCTGAGAAGACAGGACGCTGATGGGGAACCCAATGGGTGCGGAGCACGTTCCACCCAACCATGTGAATTACAAGTAACTCACCCCCCGTGCTCAGAGGTGACGAGGAAGTGAACCCGACCATGAAAGTCAAACCAACTCAACAACAACATGATACAAAACAAGTACAACTCAAAGCATACAATGAACCACTATCAACGTTCACAAATCACATAACAAGTTAAACTGAGAACTCATCACAATAACATGAAGCATCACCAATTAGCAATCATGAGACAAATTCACAAAAATCAAAGACATCACAAGATACAATATCCAGAAGGACCAAACCAACACCCAAAATACATTTCCAAATAAATCTGAACCAATAAAAAGAACACAAATCCATAATAACTCTAAATCAACCATTCAATACACCATTCCATAAGTAACAAGAACAAGTACAAGCAGGTGTCAAGTGGGGAGGGTCATCGCATAGCTCTCATGGGATCCCCTGGCTCTTCCTCCAACTGAGGCGCCAGCACCCATCTATGGATCCCCTAGACCTAAAATCAGCAACAACATAAATATTACAATATCCAGAGGCGACAAGAAACAAGGACAAGGATGTCTAGTGGAGAGTGTCATCGCATAGCTCTCATGGGATCCCCTGGCACTTCCTCCTAACTGAGGTGCCGACACCCATCTATGGATCACCTGGCCCTTCCTCCTACTGAGGCGCCGGCACCATAGGGTAGCTAATGCGGAGCCGATAATCTCTCATGAAGACGAGACTACGACTTTGCCGACCACAGCCTACTCAGTCTATCACTAGTCTACAGTAGCCCTAATGCATAGACGAGGAATCCAGTTTTAATTATCTTGTGTGTTTTACTACCCATCCCCCCTAAATTCTATTTTTAGGTTATCACTTGTTTAACTACTCTTATGTGGGTTCCCCTGAGCACTTCCTCTCACCCGAGGCACCGGCCCCCACGAAGAGCCACTCTCCCTATGACCCCTAACATAATCAAAACTAGGCAAGGGTTGAACTATAACATAAAGAACATAATACTAAACCAGAACCAGGCGAGGCATTAACCCTCTCGCATCACTCATAATCAAAAGTCTTACAAAACTGTTCAACCCTTCCACACATAAAACCAATAATGCTCAAGAACATAATCAAGAGGAGAATAACACTCTAAATGACAAGCCTCTGGAACAAGGTTTCACAGATCAAAACGGTTCCCATAACGACAACACTAAACAAAGAAAACCATAACATAAAAAGAAACTCAGATTATAGTTGCAAGGTTGCACTATTACGTTTGATTTCAGTCCCGATTATGTAACAAAAAAATGATTGTCTCAATAAGGTCCACAATTACAACTAAAGGCTAATTCTTGTCAGAAATATTTATTTAATCAAAATAATAATTAAACAGTGCCCTTTTAAAGTATATCGAAATTACTTAAATAGGAACAAAATTAATCATTTAAAACCAATATAAAATTACATTCATGCAATGTAATAAATTAACATTAAAATTAAATAAATATAATTCATTTTTGAATAAGTAATATTACATAACTGATTATAATTTATTTATAAAATTCATTGTAATTATATTTTGAAAAATTGTAAATGCATATAAAAATATAAATATACATACATATATATATATATATTTAAAATAAATAATAAACAAAACTTAAAAAAAAACACATATAAAAATAAACAAATAAAAATCAAATTTAAAAACACACGTCGCAGCTGTACACATCCCTTACGGCTGCTGTACACAGCAGCCCTTACGGCCGCTGTACACAGCAGTCCGTAAGGACTGCTATACACAACATGGACCGCTGTGACAGGGGCGGGGTACGGCCCAGCCGTCCCCCCAAACCCCCATTAATAACTTTAATAAAATAAATAAATAAAAAAATTTGATACAATCAAAAACTTGTTCATATTTTGTTTTATTTTTGGTATTTATTTATGAACACGGAAAAATGAAATAAATCCCTGCGCATGGTATAGTATACGGACTACGAAAAATTTCAATTTTTGTTTTCTAAAAAAAATATGAATACTTTTAAACAAACGATTTCAATAAAAATTAATACAAGGGTATATATATATATGTATATATACACGAAATCTCTCTGTATATATATATATATACATATTATATATATATTTCAATGAATAAAGATACAGTTATATATATAAAATTATATAAACATAGATAATTTAATTTTTTGTATAAAATACAGATTCATCACATATTTAAAATCTATATTAAAGATAATCACAAAAACCAAATTTCAAATTTATTTAAACACAAAAATTGATCTTTTCCTATTGGTTTGTTTATCAGGAATCATTAAATTTTCAAATGAAGGTTTTCTATATTCACAAAAATTATTTTTAATAAAATTTATTTTTCTTTTCTGAAGCACACAGATAAAGAGAAGGTACGAGAAGGAGACTTCGAGTGGAACCTAGTGTCCAACGCTTATTCAAAAATTTGCAGATGCCTGCTTGACTTTGATGACCTCGAAGAGCTTCTTGTTCGTGCTTCCAAATCTCTTCTGCAGACTTTTGCCCTCAAACTCTATTCCAATTCTTAATCCAGAAAGAACTCCCCAAGACAACACCAGTAACAGATTGAAGACAAATTTCCTTCCTAGAACTCACCTCAAATAATAGCAAAAGATTTCAAACTAATCTCTTCAGATTCAATAGTACATAAACAATGACTTGAGCAACTTCAATCTCCCTGATCTTCTGTGTGTATAAGAACTTACCAAAATTCTTAATTAAATAAAAATATATTGTCCCTCTCTCACAAAACTCTAAAAATCAAAAATAAAAGAAAACAATTCTTTAAAAGCCAGCTTTTTACTCAAATTTGTATTCTTATTGGCTCACACAATCTTTTCATTCTTTTATTTCTTTTATTGTTTTAATTTCAATTTTTGCAACTTTACTTGCACATCACTTTACTTATTTAATTTAAATAAATTATTTTAATAATTATCCTCCACCAGATAATTGATTAAAATAATTAAAACACATTTAATATATAATTATCATTTAATTGTAATATATGATTTTCAAAAATAATTAAATTATTCAAATATTCGAATATAATTTAAATCTAACATTAAAAATAAACAATCACCTCCATTATTTAAATCGAACACACCACAACATACAAGGTACCAACATTAATCAAAATACGACAAAATGCAAACCACAACCCACGAATGACGACAAATTACAATAATGAACAATACCAAATCAAATGAGACGATCTGACATCATGGGACGAAAGGACTTCATCATCACCTCTATTTCAACATTTAACCGTTGGGCTATTGGTTCTCGCCCTGTCCTGCTGAAGCAGGTGGAATCGAGACTTGTACCTACAAATCCTGCATACAAACGAAGTTGTGTACATGTGCATACGTATATACAAAATCAAAGCATTAAATCAAGTACTGCATTGTGAGAAGGAATCACAACATAGCAGGGCACTCGCGAATGAGTGATGCCATATTGTCCTTCATCATACCTATTCTAACAATTATAATATAACTAATAAATCAACATTTCTAACTAACAATCATCTTCTAGCATATCTAATTAAATCACTACATCATATCATAATTCTAAAAATCAACTAATATAACCAACCATAATGTCCATAATGAAATAACATCATCATCTAACGTCTAGCAAGCCAAATCAAACAATAACAGTATCATCATAGTATCCAACCAAAGCACATAAAATAATAAGTCTAAATAGTATGAGGGGTATTACATTGGTGCAAATCAGTGCAAAAACTAATTGCTAAGTTTTTAGATGCAGTGAGCTGAAGGAGTACTCTGTCATTCATGCATGTCTGCAAGTGGTTGAACAAATTGTGGTGGAAATTTTTGTTGCATTGAGATTTTTTTCTTTGTGTAGTAAATCCCTTCTATCTTCTTTGTAATTCTATAGTAGTGAGCCCTCTGGGTGGTTAACCCTTGTTGGACAGTGAGTCTTATTTTTGGAAGTGAGCCTTCTTTGGCAGTGAGCCTTTATAATCAATTTTGATATTCTCTATATTGTGAGAAAATCCTCATTGTGTTTTTTCCCTTATTGGGTTTTCCACGTAAATCTAGTGTTATTGTTAGGGTTAGAAGGAATATATCTAATAGTTAAATGCAGATTTGATCAATAAAATAGAGAAATAAAACACACACAAAATTATAGCAAAAATAAGACAACACAAAGAATTTAACGTGGTTCACCCAATCTGGGCTACATCCACAAAACCATAGCCATCTAATTATTGTATTATCTAGTTTAAAACATATTACAATCTCACTAATAATGCCCCACTACAACCCCCATCCAAATTACTTATAACAAGATTTTCAGAAGCTTATAGAATTAGGGTTCTACAAAGTCAATTTTTTCTTTTGTCGGTGATGAAGAAAAAACAAGAGAAAAAAAAATTCTCGAGGGTTTCTGCCCTCGAATCCCTACCTAGGCCCAACCCATCCCCAGACCTGAGCGAGGATACATGAAGAATGTATAGTATAGCATGATCAGTCACCACATACCAACAATCTCCCACTTGGAGATTGTTCAAGCTCCACACCAAACAATCTCCCACTTGGAGACTGATCCTGGACGATACTATTGCACTTATAGCTCCCACTAGAAATAAGCACCTTGGACCCTACTACTCTATTATACTTTTAACCATGAAGACCAACTTAAGTTGAAGAGGAGCTCAACTTCTCCCTTGTCACTGCCTTTGTAAATATATCCACTGGATTGACATATGTATATATCTTTTCTAGCTTTACCTATCCATCCTCCAACACTAACTGAATGAAATGATATTTCAACTATATGTGTTTGGTTTTAGAGTGCAAGGGAGAATTCTTTGCAAGATGTATAGCACTTTGGTTGTCTTTAAACAAGTGATTTTCAACCTATTGTTTTCTCAACTCTTCCATGAAAATTTTCAGCCATATCATCTCCTTTGCCACCTATGTTGCAACAACATACTCTACCTCCATGGTGGATAAAGAAACCACCTTTTGCAATCGATAAATCTAACTCACTGTTGCCCCACCAACTGTAAATACATAACTTGTGGTACTCCACCTGGTATCTACATTCCCTGCCAAATATGAGTTAACATAGACTTTTAAATTAGTATTAGAGCCCCCAAAACATACACATAATTTATTGGATGTGCCTCTCAAATACCTGAGAATCCATTTTACTACATTCCAATTCTCAACTCTGGGATGACTCATATACCTACTAACAACTCCTACAACACATGCAATATCCGGTCTTGTGCATACCATGGAATACATTAAACTGCCTACAACTGAAGCATGTGGTACCTTGGACTTTTTTTCTTCCTCCTCTTGTGTCTTTGGATAGATATCCTTAGTCAATTTAACAAGACTGGGAAAAGGTGTGCTGACAACTTTTGTACTCTTGATATGAAATCTTTACAACACCTTTTCAACATAATCAGCTTGAGATAAAAATATCTTTTTGTTTTTCCTATCTCATGTAATCTCCATACCAAGGATTGTCTTTGGTGCCCCCAGATCCTTCATAGCAAATCAATTTGCTAACTGTTGTTTTAACTCCTTAATGTGATCTGTGTTAGACCCCACTACAAGCATATCATCAACATATAAACATAAAATAATGTAGCTATCATCATCCAACCTCTTAAAATAAACACAATGGTCTGAATTACATCGACTGTAGCAATGTTTAGCCATAAAGCTATCAAATTTAATAACCATTGCCGAGGTTCTTGGTTCAAGCCATATAAAATTTTCTTCAATCTGTACACTAGTTTCTCCTGGCCTTTGACCTCAAATCCTTGTGGTTGTTCCATGTATATTTCCTCTTTCAAATCACCATGGAGAAAGGTTGTTGTAACATCAAGTTGTTCTAAATACAAATCTTCAACAATCACAATACTTAAAATAGTACGAATAGAAGTTATTTTAACAATTGGAGAAAAAATTTCATCAAAATCAATACCCTTTTTCTATGCAAATCCCTTTACAACTAATATGGCTTTAAATCTTTTCTTACCTTCGTCCTCCTCTTTCAGCCTATAAACCCATTTGTTTGGTAAAGCCTTTTTACATGTAGGCAACTTGCATAATTCCCAAGCTTTATTTTTTAGCAAGGAGTCCATTTCTTCTTCCATTCCATTCTCCCACTAAACCTTGGTATCCACCTGCATAGCTTCATCATAACATTCTAGTTCACTAGCATTAGTTAATAGAATAGAATACAAAGAGGGAGAAAATGTTTCTGAAGGTCTACTTATCCTTTAAGATTGTCTAACATTCACTAGAGTTTTTTGTATTTTTTGTTGTTGTTGTTGTGGAGCATGAGGAGCCACTGGAACATCACTGTTATTTGGTGTATCATCCATCACTACATAATCATTTTCTTTCTTCTCATGTTGTTGCATCTAATCTTTGTACAACACTTTCTCATTGAATATGACATCCCTACTTCTTACGATTATTTGATTTTCAAAATCCCAAAGCCTATATCCAAATTCATCAATGCCATATCCATCAAATATACATTTCTTTGATTTTGCATCAAGCTTGGTTCTATTTTTAGAATCTACATGTGCAAATGCTTCACAACCGAAGGTCTCGAGAAAATAATAACTCACCTTCAGCTGTCCATGCTTCCTCTGGAATACCACAACCCAAAGGATTAGAGGGACTGCTACTGATTAAATAAACATCAGTGTTTATAACCTCTGCCCACCAGTGATAACTTTAAGAAACCCCCTTAAAAATATATATATATAATCTTGACGAATATTTCATTTTTTTAGGAAAAAATATTCATTTCTATTTGCAAATCTTTCCTCTTTTAAAAAAAATAATAATTTTATTGGCAATTTTTTTTTACCTCACTAAATTTTGTAGAAAATTTTGGCGAACCTTGAAAAATAATAGGAAAATGTATTGATTATGATGGAAAATCTATCCAATCTAAAAATAATTTTCATGGAAAAGTAGGGGCCCAAGGGTGGAAATTATTGATGGGTTGAAGGGGTAGACTATATATTTACTTTCCACCATTGTTTTAAAATATAATATTATGGCCCTCATTGTATTCTGCAATGTAAACTGTACCCATGATCTATAGTTCTCATGGGGCTCAAACTTGCTTTTAGATCATTGATATATGACCCTTATACTCTGTAAGGTAAAATTTACCCACAATTTATAATGCTCATGAGACCCAAAATTGTGGGCCCTATGAGCATTATAGATCATGGGTACATTTTACCTCATGGAATACAACAAGGGCCATTAGATTATATTATAAATCAATGGTGGAAACTAAAGATTAGAAATATGGTTCTAAAGCAACTAATAATTATGATATACTATTGGCGAATTAATATAGATTTCTACTATAATTTATAAAATTTAGGTGAATCCAATCTAATCATATATCAAATATTATGGCGAATTTTTGAGTTGAAATTTTTAATAAAATAAATTATTTGGCGATT
Organism: Sequoia sempervirens; assembly: GCA_007258455.2. Lineage (NCBI taxonomy): Eukaryota > Viridiplantae > Streptophyta > Pinopsida > Cupressales > Cupressaceae > Sequoia > Sequoia sempervirens. The sequence continues at coordinate 184,681,193 of VDFB02252616.1, read as the reverse complement.
TAAATAAGACTATAATAAAATTTTGTAAAAATGTGGCGATTCAAGTCATGTTGTAGCTTGAACTATTAGCCAATTGGAAAATATTAGCCACTAAAAAAATCACTACTGCCCACATGTTTAAAGGCAGCCCAACATGAAATCTCATAGTCCGTGCACGCTCCATTATTGTTCTATTCATGTACTCAATCACTCCATTTTCTTATGGAGTCCTTGGAACTATTTTATGCCTACGAATACCATTAGAGGAACAATAATCTTCAATCTCTTTGCTACAATAGTCACCACCATTATTAGATCTGAGACATTTTAACTTTTTACCTATCTCATTCTCAACCAAGCTTCTCCATTTGTTAAAAGTTTCAAATACATAAGATTTTTGCCTAAGGAAATAAATCCATACCTTCCTTGTTGCATCATCAATAAAAGTGACATAATACCGAGAGCCACTGAGAGAAGATACTTGAGCTGGTCCCCATACATGATCTGTATGCACAAGCTCCAATTTCTCCTCTTTCTTTTGCTTCCCATCCTTGAGAAAACTAACTCTCTTTTGTTTTCCATACACAAAACTTTCACATAAATCCATATTAACACATTTCAGACCTAGTAAAAAATTATTTTAATGAAGTAATTTCATACCTTTTGCACTCATATTCCCAAGTCTATTATGCCACAGTGTTGATTCAAAATCCATAGCAACTGTCTTATTTTCCACTTGTTGAACTACAACAACTGTTCCTAGACATTGATTTTTATCTACAATAGCTAAAGTAGAAAGAACAATATGACCTATACAAAGATATAAGGTGCCTACTTTCACACCTTTTTCTACCACTAAGGCACCTTTTGTAACCTTCAAATTTTTATCACTAAATGTAATAACACAACCTTCATCATCTAGTTTCCCTGCTGAAATTAAATTTATTTTTAACTTTGCAACGTGTTTTACCTCATGTAGTAGCCAATTATTCCCATTCTGCAACTTAATCTTGATTCTTCCCTTTCCAACAATCTTACAAGGTTCGTTATCTCCCAAATGAACCAACCCAAAATCCCCTTGGAAATAATTAAGAAAATAACTTCTATGGGGCATAGCATGAAATGAAGCCCCTTAATCTAACACCCAATAATCATCAACATTATCAAGGGAAAGAATCAAAGCATCCTCATCAGATTTATTACTTAACAAATTTTCCTCTTTATTGCCTTCTTTTTTTCCCCTTCTTTATTTTTCTGAGACCAACAATCTTTTTTTAAATGACCTAGTTTACCATAGTACCAGTAATCCCTCTTGTCTCTAGATTGGGACCTTTTGTCCTTTGATTTTCCTCGTGACTTCCCATGACTTCTAGAATTGTTTCCTTTCTCCTTTGTTCTACCCCTACTTTCTACATTCAAAACACTACCTGATATGGATGTTCCACTTGAGCTTTTCCTATGAATTTCCTCACTCAAAATAACACCAACAACATCATCAAATTTCAATGTATTCGAACTAGAAATAGAATTGCTAGGAGCCATTACCAAGATATTCTAGCTTTTAGGCAAAGAACACAGAATCAAAAGAGCCCTAACTTCTTCATCAAAGTTTACATTTATAGAATTTAATTGACTGGTAACAGTATTAAACTCATTTAAATGATCAACAACTTACCCACCTTCTACCATTTTCATATTAAATAAATGCTTCATAAGGAATACCTTATTCAAAGTAGAAGGCTTTTCATATAACTTCACCAGGGTTTTCATCAACTTTTGAGTTATCTTTGTTGTTGTAATATTGAATGCCACCAATTGTGCCAAGCATAATCGAATGGATCCTAGTGCCTTTCTATCCAGAAGATTCCAATCCTCATCACTCATTGTTGCCAATTTCTTGGCTATTCCTTCCAACGGCCTCCATAAATCCTTCTGATAGAGATAATCCTCCATCTGCATCTTCCATAACTGATAGTTTTTCGCATTGAATTTATCTACCTTCAATTTACCCTCATCCACCATTGCTCCCACTTAATCGTGAGACTTTCCTATAGATGATAATCGAACACAACCTACTCTGATACCACTTGTTAGGGTTAGAAGGAAGATATCTAATAGTTAAATGCAAATTTGATCAATAAAACACAAAAAATTATAGTAAAAATACGACAACATAGAGAATTTAACGTGGTTCACCCAATCCGGGCTACATCCACAAAACTGCAGCCATCTAATGATTTTATTATCCAGTGTAAAACATATTACAATCTTGCCAATAATGCCCCACTGCAACCCCCATCCAAACCACTTATAGCAAGCTTTTTAGAAGCTTCCAGAATTAGGGTTTTACAAAGTTGATTATTTTCTTTTGTCAATGACGAAGGAAAAAAATGGGAAAAAAAAATTTCTCGGGGGCTACCGCCCTTGAACCTCGGTGAGGATACATGAAGAATGTATAGTATAGCATGATTAGTCACCACATACAAACAATCTCCCACGTGGAGATTGATCAGGCTCCACACCAAAATAATTATTGTGTTTGTGTGATGCTTTTTAGTTTTTTCTTTTGCACTTGATGGTTAATCATATTAGCAGAGTAAAATATTCATGATTTGTTTAATTTTTTATGAAACTTTTAAAGGTTAAAGTTTTTTACAACTAATTCACCCTTCCTCTCAGTTGTCTTGTTCAATAAATAATGCCAATAACTAATCTACACTCTCATTTGTCCAACCAAACACCACATGCAAGTTAATAATTTGAAGGATTTTTATCAAACGACTTAACTTGCAATTATCATACACAGGCTTTAAAGCATCCTCCATCAACTTGGCCCAATCATCATTCATACCCTCATTCAACATTCTATCAACTTCAAACCCTTTGTCTAACATTGTTGTATCTTCATCTATGTTTCAAGGTTCGACTTCAACTATGTTTGTTTCCTCTTCATCTCTCACACTCTACAATTCTATCATATCTTCATAATAATTGTAATCCCAAGGGCTTATACCACTATGCCCATATCTTATCATATGTTGATAAATCATATTTCTTTTTCTCACTTTTCCACCAAGACAGTCATTACATGGACATGGATATTTGTACATGTCCCTCTCATCGGCTACTCTCTCATCAAATGCATGGGATTGATCCATAGTCAACCTTCCATGTTGATCCATCTGTAATATTCTACACATAGCAACAAAAATTTGTAGATTGAGAAAAAAACTATTTTTTTTAATTTAAAGGTATTTCCATAGCAATAGAGTTATAGAGAGCAAATAAAATGGAGAGTTTAACTAATAAATTGTAAAAACTAGATTTTTTTAGTTTATATTCAAATTGTTGATTACATTGCATTGCACATCTTTCAAACTCAAAGCATTGCTTCATATTGCATAACTAATAACTAGATGTTGATAGATGAAAAAATGTAAAAAATTGTAGACTAAGAGACAAAAACTATTTTTTAATTGAAAGGAATTTTCATAGCAATAGAGTTAAAGAGAGCCAATAAAATAGAGCATTTAACTAATGAATTGTAAAAAATAGATTTTTGTACTTTATATTCAAATTGTTGATTATAGTGCATTGCACATCTTTCAAACTAAAAGCATTACTTCACATTGCATAACTAATAACTAGATGTCGATAGATGAAAAAATATAAAAAAATTGTAAAATAAGCTCGACAAAAACTATTTTTTTTAATTGAAAGGCATTTCCATAGCAATAGAGTTATAAAGAGAAAATAAAATAGAGAGTCTATCTAATGAATTGTAAAAAATAAATTGTTGTAGTTTATATTTCAAATTGCTGATTACATTGCATTGCACATCTTTCAAACTCAAAACATTACTTCAAATTGCATAACTAATAACTACATGTTGATAGACGACAAAATTTCAATTACAATATAGTTTTTACAAAGTCAACCTAAGTAGTTATGTAATTACTTCACATTGCATAACTAATAACTAGGAGCAACTATGGATGCTTGGAAAATATCTATCAAAGCATAATAGTAAGCAATAGAATAGACAAGGCAGTGAACTGGTTGAAAAAATGCCTCAAAGAAATGTGGTTTCATGGCGATGGAATGCCATGAAAATCCATAACAATCCGCTTTTCATGGAATTCTTCATGGCATTCCATCACCATGAGACCACATTTCTTTGAGGCATTTTTTCCAAAGTTCATTGCCATGTCTATGCTACCACATTTTTCATACATGTCTACCAAATCATTTTATCAAACAGCTCCTTGCCTTGATCCTATGGATAAAATCCTAAAATAGGTGATTTCAAACAAGCTATGGATGCTTGGAAAAAATTTATCAAAGCATAATAGTAAGCAAAAAGCTATGGTCTCATGGTGTTTTTTTGGTTTGAAAATCAACATGATTTTATTTGCATCTTTTTGTAGGTTTTAACACTTTTTTTTGGCTATTTTATTGTTTGAAATGGGGAAAAATCTTTGTGGTTAGTTTTGTGTATTTTTTAATTGTAGGATTCTCACATTTAGTGAAAAAGGAAATGTTCATGAAGGAATGGAAAATATGTGTAGAGCCTTTGAATTATACTCATAGTGTGCAATGGCATTGAATCATTTAGCAAACCATTTTTTCTTCATAGGGCAGCATTTTCTTGTGGAACAGTTGATTGAGACAACTCTTATTTCAACTGACCACCCTCTCATGAAATCTCATTCATATTATAATCTTGCATGATCTTATCATAGTGTTAGCAAACAGATTTTCCTCTTCAAATAATAAGATACAATGACTCAAACATGCCCAGCAATGAAGACAAGTTAGTTACCAACAGCTTTGGAGATCGCTATTGGATTAGTGATCATCCTTTGAATTTTATAGGTACAACTCCCTCTTATGATCTTCAATGAATTAGAGAAACTAAAAACAAAACTAAAGTGTGCTTTTCGCCAAAAATTAGTAAAGGAAAACAAACATCTGCGCATAAAAATGACACAAATGCGAGAGTGATTTGGAATAAAATATCAAAGAAAATGACAAAAAGATCATTCACTTAAACCTATAAATGATAAGGAGGAAAGAAAATGATTCCCAGGAAACATGTGAACAAAACAAGACTGAAAGATCTTGCAATGAATGCATTCTTAATCATATGTGATAGAGAAAATACAAATGGATAATAGTGGATTCACAAAGGAGATTAACAATTACAAAGAAGACAAATGAACACAAAGATTAGAAATATCTCCCTTATTCTAAAATATAAAACAGAGCTCAAAGAATCTATCTCCTTGTACAATGATTAAGTTCAGAAAATAATATCTTTCCCTAGATGAATAGCAAAAGATCAATTATTGTAATCACCCCAGCCTTCAAAGAGGCTCTCATTTTTACAGACAAAAGATTCCCCCCATTTCAAAAAAAATTACAATAAATAGACCCCAAAGAAAGAGTCCTTTTAGTTCATGAAACCATTTCTCAAAATTAGATTTTATTTATTCAAAAGAGACTTTCTAACTTTCCTTTTCTTTTTCAATTTCGTAACTGATTATTGAAATCGGTTACATAATAAAGAGACTCTTAATCTTCTCGTGCATATATTATTCACTATGTTGACCCCAAAATTTATAATTAAAATGTTTTAATCTGGGATTGACTTTTCGAAGATGATTTTCAAGACAATTTTCAAAACAGTTCAAACCCTTACGCCTCTAGGTCACACAACATTCGATAAAAATATTGATTCCAAAAGCATCTACTATTTGTTCCCCTATCTTCTTGAAGTAAATAGGTAGCTAGAGACTTCCTAATTATAGAATATTGATGCAACTACCACTGGTTAATAGATACCTTTCCAATTTCATTGTGCATTTCCAATATAAGTTTAGCTACTAGAATTTTTCCCACAAGAGTTCTATAAGAAACCAACATAATTGAGCAATTGAAATGGCTGGTGCATTGAAGATCATAATAAAGATTTAACTAGCAGAAGATAGGTTGACATTGTTGGCATGTCTATCGTATTGTGCTTTCCTTTCATCTCATCCATAACGGGTTTTGCCTTGTTATTTGTCTCTTTGGCTTGAAATAACTAAACTGGATCTATGCCTACCCATAACATTTGCTCAAAATTTCCCATAGTCCTCTATCAATATTCTTTCTACAGATATAAACATAAACATATTTTTCCTGTTGACCTTCCATAACATCCCAACACCATTTATTTTTTGAGCTCCATGTTCATTTCTTCACTCTCTATTTTGATGATTTTTAAATACCTCGATGTCACTTAATGTGTCAACATTAGGAAGGACTACAAGATCTCAGAATCCTCAAATTGATTGTTTTTCAATACAATTCCCATATGATAACGAAAGGAAACTATGAATATGAGAGTGAAAATGACAATATCATAGCCAAACTCATCTCTAATGAAGGCACTAGTTGATATCTAAAATCTTTGATCTCAAAAAAGTGACTACTACATTAATCTCTCAATGTAGTTCATTTGTAATTTTGGGCTAAGGACTAAGTTGTGCACAATAAATTCTAATTCAAGGAGTTCATTCCACAATAATCTTGAATGATGGCAATTTTATGTCTCCATGTTTCAAGACTGCTCATACCTTGTTTCGTAGCTCCCTTTGATGAGGACAAAGCTGAAATGGGTATACTATGACATTTGGTTAGGCACTTCATTATCTTGATTTTTTTATTCATGATCCATTCCACTCTTTCTATTAATTCCACCTTCCCTTATACACTGATGCTATGCAATCTGCATATTGTGTTTCACCTTTAAGTATTTGCAGTAGGAAATGGCACCTTTGATGTCATATTCAATGTTTTTGCAACGTTTGTCTTGACCTCACTTATGAGGCTGGCAATATTTTTAATATTTCTCATAACCTCTCACCCATAAACTATTCGCTCCAATCTCCAAGTTTAACTAGCGGGTGACATTTTTGGTGGTTCTATGAACCCAGCGAAATACCACCTCCTACCATGTAGAGGGAAATTTCAATATACTTGTGATGTATCAATTGAACTTGGAACAATAATAGTTCCTGATCTTCTTCAATTTCTATCTCATGATAACACAAATCAATAGCTACTCAAGTGATTTCATGCACTTGACCATTACTCTTGCCATTTCTCGGGTATATTGACTTCACATTCTCGCAAGTATCATAAGGTTGTGATCGAAAGGATAACTGCCAAACTCAATACACCTCCTTTTCCATTAATAATGGATAGTTAGCATTATCTTGCTTGATACCTTACAATTGAAACCAAAGGTACACCGACGACTTCAATTATCCTATCTTTTCTTGCCAAGAATAATCTTTACCATATCATGTTTCCTTTAAAACATCAAACACAAGCTCATTCGGGAATAGAATAGGAGAATCTATTTATTATCTAACCTCTAAGAAAGTAGGTGTAGGAAGGAAAATGCAGAAGTCATGATTCATTGTTCTTCAATAAGTATCATTGACTAGGAGACCATCATGTTTAAATACTAGTGGGTATAAAGTGTACCAACCTTTTGCATTACATATTACACACACAACCTTTAGTTTAGATTCAAAACTGATCCTTGGGAAGCAAGGAAATGTATTTACACAAATATTGCAGGCTTCTGGGGAGATTTTAAAAGAAATCAATGACCAAAAATGGAGCTAATAGTGGATTTGTCTAGGGAATATGTTTTCTACAAAAATGTAGAGAACTCGAGAAGGTTTGGGGCAAACCAATCCTTATCCATTGAGCAAGATTCAAAGAGAATGAAGGAGATGGAGCAAGAGAAAGAAAAAAATGAAACAAAGTAGGAAAGGAAACACCTAGACTACCAACACAACAAAAACTCCTACTATGTACATGGTAGGAAGATCCTACCTTAAACAGGCCTCCAAGATAATCATGCAAATCCATTAACATGATGGGAGAAGTAACTACCTATGTGGAATAAGGCTCGATGGTGTGAGGGAAACATTGCATCACCCCAAAATATGCTTTCCATTTATGTTCCTTTTGTTTTCTTTCTGTAGATGATTTTGCATTTCTGGATACCCTTTTCGTCGAATAAGAGTTCCCAACTTTCATAATTGCTTTTCTATTTTTTTTGCTTAATTGCTATTTTTAGTAGGTGTGAATTTAAAGGCATGGGAAGATAGAAATTTATGGGAAGGTTCAGGACGGAAAAATAAGCACTTTGGCAAAAGAATCATGCCAAGATCATTCACGGTTTGAAAGTTATTCAAGTTTCAGTTTCTGCTTTTGCCCTGAAAAACCTTCCGAGTCCAGTTTGAATCACTAAACGGTCCCATATGAGCCCAAAAATTGTCAGAACTAGCAGAGTGAGTTCTTAGCATATTCTTCACTTCGAGACCTTTCCAACAGTGCAAACAGTTCGAAAAACGGAGTCCCAGATCAAAAATTATGGCTTCTGGAAGTTGGTCGATTTTTGGAAAATTGTCAATTTTTGAATTTCAAATTGTAATTTTTGGCGGCAAATCGCCAAAACTTATATCTGGAATATTTCTTTTTGGATCCAAAATGAAAAGGGGCTATTTATGGGCTAGTTTCTAATTTTTGGGGTAGCTTTTTGGGAAAAAAGAGTTCACATGCTGCGAAAGGGGAATTTCTATAGTTTCTATAGTTTTCTGTAATTTGCATGTATGGTAGAGCTTGAGGATTTGAGATTCTCTGCATGTAAGAATTTCCTTTCTGAACAATAATAAAATTTCTCTAGTTTTTTGTGTCATTTTCTATGTCTCAGGTTTGCTCCCTCATCAGGTGGTATCAAAGCGGGTTTTCTTGAGCATGTGGACAGATCGCCGATCATGAGGCAGTTTGCACCAGGACTGTGGTTGTGGGTTCAAGATCTTCAGGATCCTCCAAGAGTGATACCTAGTAGGCGTGGTGGTGCCAAAGGTGGTAGAGGTGGTAGAAACGCTAGTGGGAGAGATCCATTGGCAGTCGAGGGTTTCAGAGCCCTCCAGAGACAAATTGATGCATTGAGGGAACAAATGAGAAGAGGGTTAAACCCGAGAAGGAGAGGAGAAAGTGAGGATGAAGAAGAGGTGGAAGATTCAGATGTAGAAGAGGAATAAGAAGTGATTGATCTAGATCAAATGCAACTGATAAGGGCCATTTCGAAGATCAGAAAAAGACCCAGAATAGAAGTTTCTAGTTATTCTAGAAGTCTAAAACCGGAAGAGTTGATCGACTGGATCAATGAGCTAGAAGAGTATTTTTAGTATGAAGAAGTAGAGGACCCATATCGGGTTAAGTTTGCAAAAACAAAGTTGAAGGGCCATGCCAATATTTGGTGGAAAGAGGTCCAGTTGGAGAGAAATCGAAGAGGAAAAGGAAAGATCAGCAATTGGGATTGCATGGTGGAGAAACTGAAGAAGTAGTTCATACCAGTAGACTACAAGTTAGATTTGCTGAAGAAATTGCAAGGGTTGAAGCAAGGAAGTGGATTTGTGAAAGAATACACATAAGATTTTCACAAGATGATCATCAAAATAGGCCATGCAGAGGCCAACAAGGAGAAGGTAGCCCGTTATCTCAATGGGTTACAACCAAGCATTCAAGAAGAGCTAAGCCTGGTTAGAATGACCACCATTGAGGATGCAAACTAGTTTTCTCTAAAAGTTGAGGAGAAGCTGAACAAAAGATTTGACAGCAAGCAAAAAGGATGAGGAGGTCAAAGTGGAAGGGGTAGTGGAAGATCTTCTGGGAGCTGAAATGAGGATGAAAGGAAAAAAGAAGATGTGGGTACTAGTCAAGTCTAGAAGAATGATAACTTCTATTGCCCTCATGATCAAAATAGTGGTGATCAAAGAGGTAGAGGATGAGGAAGATTTGGGCCAGGACCTAGAAGAGGTGGTTTCAGAGGAACTTGTTTCCATTGTGGTAAAGAAGGGCATCGATCCTATGAATGTCCACAACACCAAGGAAGGACAGATAGAAGGCCGGTAGGTCATGGAAGGGTTGCACATACAGATGAGGAGGCTAAATCCGAGCATTTAGATGATGTTGAAAGGGGAGAAGCCCTAGTGGTTAGAAGAGCCCTGGTGACTAAAGAGAAGGAGCCAGAACAGAGGAAGAATCTATTCCGTACAAGGTGCAAGTGTGAAGAAAAATGTTGTGATGTCATTATTGATAGTGGGAGCACCGATAATCTGGTGTCAAAAGAGATGGTTACGAAGTTGAAGCTAAAAATGGAAAGGCATCCACATCCATATCGGATTGCCTAGTTGTAGAAGACCACAAAGTCTTCGTCAATGAGCAGTGCCTAGTGAAGTTCAAGATTGGAAGCTATCCTGATGAGTTACTATGTGATATCATTCCCATAGATGCATGTCACATGTTGTTGGGGAGGCTGTGGTAGTTTGATAGGTGAGTTGTACATGATGGCCATGCAAACACTTATTCCCTGATGAAGGATGGAGTCTGCCATAAGTTGAAACCCCTGAAGAAGGACGAAGAAAAGGTATGCAGTAGTGCTAGAATTTGTTTTGTCGATGGAAGGAATTTTTTAGAAGGCATGAAGCATGGGCATATGTGTTATGCATTGATTCCTATAATGGAAAAGGAAGATAGTGAGAAGGTTCCAGTAGAAGTTTCTGGACTATTGGATACATTTCAGGAGATTGTTTCTGATAACGTACCTGAGGGTTTACCACCAATGAGGAAGATCAATTATCAAATTGACTTAATCCCTAGAGCTAGTTTTCCAAATAAGGCAGCTCACAGAATGACTCCTGCAGAAAATGAGGAGTTGAACAGACAAGTTCAGGACTTGTTGAGAAAGGGTTTGATTCGAGAGAGTCTGAGCCCATGTGCAGTACCTAAAGTACTAGCACCGAAGATGGATGGGGAGTGGAGGATGTGTATAGACTCCCAGGCCATCAACAAGATAACTATCAAGTACAGATTTCCCCTGCCAAGGATGGATGACCTGATGGACTGTTTGAGTGGAGCACAATACTTCACAAAGATTGATCTAAATAGCATATATCACCAGATTCAGATTTGTGAGGGAGATGAATGGAAGAATTCCTTCAAAACCAAAGAGGGCATGTATGAGTGGTTAGTCATGCCCTTTGGGATAACCAATGCACCAAGCACATTCATGTGGCTCATGAACGAGGTATTGAAAGAGTTTTTGGGAAGTTTTGTTATTGTATATCTAGATGATATTTTTATTTTTAGTAAGACTTTGGATGAGCATTTAATGCATATTCATAGAGCTTTTGAGAAGTTGAGAGAAGAGCAATTGTTGATTAATCTGTAGAAGTGTAGTTTTGTGAAGAAGGAGTTAATGTACTTGGGGTTTGTTGTCTCGACAGAAGGTCTCAAGATGGACCCAGAGAAGGTGAAGGCTATTCTAGAATGGCCTACCCCAAGAACTGCTACTGAGGTGAGTTCTTTCCATGGTTTGGCCAATTTTTACAAAAAGTTTATTAGAAACTTCAGTAGTATTTGTGCACCCTGACTAAAACAATGAGAGGGGATAGAAAAGAGTTCAAGTGGAGCACTAGAGCAGTGAAGAGTTTTGATTTGTTGAAGCAGAAGGTGACAGAGCAACTAGTTTTAGCCCTCCCAAATTTCAATAAGGTGTTTCAGGTGGATTGTGATGCCAGTGGTTGTGCCATTGGAGTAGTGATGAGCCAAGAAGGTAAGCCCATTGCCTATTTTAGTGAAAAGTTAAATGATGAAAAGAGAAAGTACTTTGTATATGATCAAGAATTTTATGCAATATTTCAAGCATTAAAGAAATGAAGACATTATTTGTTACCAAAGGAATTTGTTCTGTTTACTGATCATCAAGCATTACAGTATCTGAATAGTAAAGGAAAATTAAGTGAGAGGCATATGAAATGTGTGGAATTTTGGAAAAGTTATACCTTTGTTTTAAAGCATAGGAGTGGGAAGTCAAATAGGGTTGAAGATGCCTTAAGTAGGAGGCAAACATTGTTGATAGAGATGCAAATTGAAGTGGTTGGGTTCAATGAACTCAAGACATTATACCCTGAAGATCCTGATTTTGTAGAAGCTTGGAAAGCTTGCAAGGAGCCCATCACAGTTGACAGGACGAAGTGGCTGGATTTCATAATCCAGGATGGCATGTTGTTTAAGGGAAGTCAATTTTGTATTGCGAGGAGTTCCATGAGGGAGAACCTGATAAAGGAGAAGCATAGTGGAGGAATGGCAAGACATTTTGGTTGGGATAAGATCATTGCCATTATTAGTGAGCATTATTATTGGCCTCAATTATCATAGGATGTGAAGAAGTTTGTACAGAGTTGCAAGGTATGTCAGAAGGTTAAATGAGTGAGCCAAAATATTGGGTTGTATCAGCCCTTACCTATACTAGAGAGGTTGTGGGAGGATATAAGTATGGACTTTGTTCTTGGCTTGCCAAGGACACAGAGAGGGAATGATTCGGTATTTGTGGTAGTTGACAGGTTTTCAAAGATGGCACATTTCATCCCATGGAAGAAGACCCATGATGTAGTCCACATTGCTGGCTTGTTCTCCAAAGAGGTGGTGAGGCTACATGGTCTGCCAAAGAGTATAGTCTCAGATCGTGACACAAAATTTGTTGGATACTTTTGGAGGACCTTGTGGAAGAAGTTGAAAACAAAGTTGAAGTTTAGTTCTACACACCATCCACAAACTAATGGGCAAACTGAGATTGTGAATAGAAATCTGGGTAACCTACTGAGATGCTTGGTAGGAGATAAACCCAAGGGATGGGACTTGATCTTACCCCAGGAAGAATTTTCTTACAACAATTTTGTCAACAGAAGCACTGGTAGATCACCATTCCAGATTGTGTATGGAGGCAGTCCCAGGACCGCTCCAAAATTAAGGAAGATAGACCAAGAGAAGAATACAAGTGTCGAAGCCGAAGACTTTGCAAAGCACATCAAGAATATAGATGAGAAGGTAAGAGAACATATTAACAAGATGAATACGTAGTATAAGGCTAAGGAAAATTAGGAGAGGAGGTATAAGGAGTTTTAAATTAGTGATGAAGTGATGGTCCACTTGAGGAAAGAAAGGTTTCCAGTGGGAACCTATAACAAATTGAAGATGAAGAAGTTTGGTCCCTATAAAATTTTGAAGAGGCATGATTCAGGGAATGCATATGAGGTAGAGTTGTCAGATGGAGTCAACATTTCCCCTATGTTCAATATTTCAAATTTGACAAAGTATCATGAAGGTGGCACAGAGGAAGTACCAACAATGGAATAGTGTGGCATTCTAGCACCTACTTTAGAGGAGGAGGAGATTGAAGAAATCTTGGATAGCTGTGTTGGAAGGAGTACCAAAAATAGGCATTATGAAGAATATCTAGTGAAGTGGAGAGGAAGGCCTGTAGAATATTCATCCTGGTTGTCCAAGGTAGAGGTTGATCATTTGGGTTTTCCTCAACCATCTAAGATGTGACGGGGTCACTTCTCAAATTACCCTGGGTGTCTGATGTAGGAGCATCCAGTGGTGTGAGGGAAATATTTCATCACCCAAAAATATGTTTTTCATTTATGTTCCTTTTGTTTTCTTTTTGTAGATGTTTTTGCATTTCTGGATACCCTTTTCGTCGAATAAGAGTTCCCAACTTTTAGAACCGCTTTTCTACTTTTTCTGCTCAATTGCTATTTTTAGTAGGTGTGAATTTAAAGGCGTGGGAAGACAAAAATTTATGGGAAGGTTCAGGATGGAAAAATAAGCACTTTGGTGAAAGAACCAGGTCAAGATCGTTACGGTTTGAAAGTTATTCAAGTTTCAGTTTCTACTTTTTTCCCTAAAAACCTTCTGAGTCTAGTTTGAGACACTAAACAGTCCTGTACGGGCCCAAAAATTGTCAAAACAAATGAAGCGGGTTGATAGTGCATTCTTCACTCTGAGACCTTTTCGACAGTGCCAACAGTTCAAAAACGGAGTGCCGGATCAAAAGTTATGGCTTCCAGAAGTTGGCCGATTTTTGGAAAATTGTCAATTTTCAATTAGAACTCAATTTTGAATTTCAAATTGTAATTTTTGGCACCAAACTGCCAAAAATCATATCTCAAATTTTTTTTTTTGGCTCCAAACCGAAAAGGGGCTATTTATGGGCTAGTTTTTGATTTTTGGGGTAGCTTTTTGGGAAAAGAGAGTTTGCATGCTGCGAAAGGGGAATTTTTGTAGTTTTTGTAGTTTTCTGTAATTTTCATGTATGGTAGAGCTCGAGGATTTGAGATCCTCTACATGTAATAATTTCCTTTCTGAACAATAATAAAATTTCTCTGGTTGTTAGCATCATTTTCTGTGTCTCGGGTTTTCTCCCTCGTCAACAATAGTTCATTTTTGTTTAATTTTGGACTACTTATAACTATAGATGAATCTTTAGTTTGTGTTGTAGCCAAAGTAGAAGATGTCATGCATACTGATTGTTTACAAGGAGATTAATCTTCTTCATCATTGGAAGAATCAAAATCATCTTCATCTATCTCATAGCTAAGATTATAAATTTCAACATCAAAAGATTCAGTCCTCACATCACTTACTTCATTTTTCTAAAAAAAACCTTGATAAAAAATTGTGAGATTGGAACATTCAACTATAGGGCAAAAGAGATTTGATGAATTCATTTTTTGAAACTTCAGGGTTTTGTGTTTCCAAATCAAGCAATTTTGTGCATATTTTTTGACTTTATATTTCTTCCATACCCCAGATAAAATAAAATCATTTTCAATATTAATAGCTTCTTGTTTTTCAATCTCAAGATCACTTACCTTATTTTGCTTCAAGAGGAATCCAACATCGGGATGCAATGCTACAATAAAAGTGATCAGTTGTAGCTCCTTACTTGGCTAAAGATTATGAGGAATCTTTTGCGAACATCTATCAAACTATTCTAAAAACTCCCTTATAGGTTCACCCTCTTTCTTTTTAATGTTGAGAAATTGAGATAGAAGTGCACACACATCATCTGCTAATTTAAATCTTCCAAGAAACTTCTTCATGCTATCCCAATTCATAATGCATCCATCTTCTAGTGATTGAAACCATATTGCAGCAACTCTAATTAGTGATTCAATAAATAACTTGACAAAGACATTTTCTTCTCTTACTCCCAAAACTCCATAAGCTGTAGTGAAGGCTTGACTGTGATCATCTGCAACCTATAAGTCTTCTCCATTAAATAATGGAAAATGTCTTCTTGAACCTATAGGCAAGTCTGAATATTGTGGCAGTGCTAAAGGCCCAAATTGAGCACACCATGGTTGGGCTAAAACCAATGCCATAGTGCAGATTTATGAAAAGAATGTCTAGGTCTTTTACCAAAAATAATTTCTAGGCAGATCCCAAACAACAGAGTCGCCAACCTCCATTTTAAAGGAGGTATTTTCAGATTTTTGAGAAAATAAAAACACTTGAAAACACAGGAACTCCGATTCTTTCCCAAGTGGAGTCACCAAAAATCTGTTAGAAAATAGATTGTCCTCTTCGAATAGTAAGATACAATGGCTCAAATATGCCCAACAATGGAAAAAAGTCAGTTACCAACAACTCTAGAGATTGCTATTGGATTAGTGATCATCCTCTAAATTTTATAGGTACAACTCCCTCTAATGATCTTCAATGAATTGGAGAAACTAAAAACAAAACTAAAGTGTGTTTTTAAGCAAAAAATAGTAAAGCAAAACAAACATTTATGCATAAAAATGACACAAATTCTATAGTGATTTGGAATAAAAGATCAAAGAAAATTACACAAAGATCATTCACTTAAACCTGTAAATGATAAGGAGGAAAGAAAATGATTCCCAGGAAACACGTGAACAAAACAAGACTCAAAGATCTTGCAATGAACACATTCTCAATCATATGTAACATAGAAAATATGAATGGATAATTGTGGATTCACAACGGAGATCAACAATTACAGAGAAAATCAAATGCAAAGATTAGAAATGTCTCCCTTATTCTAAAATATAAAATAGAGCTCATAGAATCTATCTCCCTGTACAAAGATTAAGTTCAGAAAATAATCTCTTTCCCCAGATGAATAGAAAAAGATCAATTATTGTAATCTCCCTAGCCTTCAAAGAGGCTCTCATTTTTTATAGCCAAAAGATCCCCTCCATTTTGAAAAACTTTACAATAAATAGACCCCGAAGAAAGAGTCCTTTCGGTTCATGAAACCATTTCTTTCCTTTGCTTTTTCAATTTCATAACTGATTCTTGAAATCGGTTACATAATAAAGAGACTCTTAATCTTCTCGTGTGCATATTATTAATTATGTTGACCCCAAACTTTATAATTAAAATATTTTAATGTAGGGCTGACATGTGGGAGATGATCGTCGAGACAATTGTCAAAACACTTCAAACTCTTGCGCCTCTAGGTCACACAACATTCCATAAAAATATTGATTCCAAAAGCATCTTTCATTAGTTCTCCTATCTTCTTGGAATAAATAGGTAGCCAAAGACTTCCTAAATGTAGAATTTAGATGCAACTTCCACTAGTTAATAGATACCTTTCCAATTTTATTGTGTGTTTCCAATATAAGTTTAGTTACTAGAATATCTCCCACGAGAGTTCTATAAGAAACTAGCATAATTGAACAATTGCAACAATTGGCACATTGAAGATCACTTAACTAGTAGAAGCTAGGTTGACATTAATGTCATGTCTATCATATTGTGCTTTCCTTTCATCTCATTCATAGCAAGTTTTTCCTTGTTATTTGTCTCTTTGGCTTGAAATAACTAAACTGGCTCTATGCCTACCCATAACATTTGCTCAAAAGTTCCCATAGTCCTCTGTCAATGTTATTTTTGTAGATATAAACAGGGACACCTTTTTCTTGTCAACCTTCCATAGCATCCCAACACCATTTATATTTTGAGCTCTCCATGTTCTTTTCTTCACTCTCTATTTGGATGGTTTTTAAATACCTCAATGCCACTTAATGTGTCAACATTGGGAAAGACTACAGGATCTTAGAATCCTCAACTCGATTGTTGTTCAACACAATTCACACATGATTATGAAAGGAACCTATGAAGATGAGAGAAAAAATGACAATATCGTAGCCAAACTCATCTCTGATGAAGGAATTGGTCGATATCTAAAATCTTGATCTCAAAAAGGTGACTACCACATTAATCTCTTAGTGTAGTTCATTTGTAATTTCAGGCTAAGGACTAAATGACACACAATAAATTCTAATTCAAGGATTTCATTCCACAATAATCTCAAATGATGGCAATTTTATGTCTCCATGTTTAACGTCTACTCATACTTCATTTTGTAGCTTCCTTTGATGAGGATGAAGTTGAAATGGGTATACTGTGACATTCAATTAGGCACTTCATTATCTTGTATTCTTTTATTCATGAGCCATTCCACTCTTTCTATTAATCATGCCTTCCCTTATACACTAATGCTATGCAATCTACATATTGTGTTTCACCTTTAAGTATTTGCAATAAGATATGGCACCTTTGATGTCATATTCAATGTTTTTGCAATGTTTGTCTTGACTTCACTTATGAGGCTAGCGGTATTTTTAATATTTCTCATAACCTCCTAATCATAAAGTATTCGCTCCAATCTCCAGGTTTAATTAGCAGGATGCATTTTTTATGTTTTTTCTAACTATCTAGTTGGCCTTTTTTGGCGGTTCTATGAACCTAGTGAAATACTGCCTCCTACAATGCAAAAGAGAAATGCCAATATACTTGTGATGTAACAATTGAACTTGGATCATTAATAGTTCCCAAGCTTCTTCAATTTTTGTCTCATGATAATACAAATCAACGACTACTCAAGTGATTTCATGCACTTGACCATTACTCGTGCTATTACTTGGGTATATTGACTTCACATTCTCATGAATATCAAAAGGTTGCAATCTGAAGGATAATTGTTGAACTCAATACACATCCTTTGCAATTAAAAATGGATAGTTAGCAATATCTTGCTTGATATATTACAATTGAAATCAAAGGTACACGAATGACTTCAATTATCCTATCTTTTCATACCAAGAATAATCTTTACCATATCATGTTTCCTTTAAAACATCAGACACAAGCTCATTTGGGCATAGAAGAGGAGAATCTCTTTATTAGACCTCTGAGAAAGTAGGTGTATGAAGGAAAATGTGGAAGTCATGATTCATTGCTCTTCAATAAGTATGATTGATTGAGAGACCATCATGTTTGTATAGTGGTGGACATAATGTGTACAAACCTTTTGCATTGCATATTACACACACAACATTCAATTTAGATTCACAATTGGTCCTTGGGCAGTAAGGAAATGTATTTACACAAATATTATAGGCTTATAGGGGACATTTTAAAAGAAATCGATGACCAAAAATGGGGCTAACACATAGTAAAGGTGATTATGATACCATTGGTTGCTACTACATGGCATCAGTCAAGGAAAGCCAGAGGCCGCAAGAATTTGTAGATATGTTCAATTGAAGCTAGGAGATCTTAAGAGTTGTCTCTCAAATTTTGAAAAGGTTTTGGAGGTCCACCTTGAGATCTG
Source organism: Sequoia sempervirens (assembly GCA_007258455.2). Taxonomy (NCBI): domain Eukaryota; kingdom Viridiplantae; phylum Streptophyta; class Pinopsida; order Cupressales; family Cupressaceae; genus Sequoia; species Sequoia sempervirens. The sequence goes on along the minus strand of VDFB02252616.1, from coordinate 184,662,646 downwards.
TGAGAGCATAAAATTTGTAGACCATATATATGCTCAACAAGGGTAGGCAGAGAAGGATTTATAAATTTTAAGAAAGTCAACTTGTATAGATCCACATGATGCCCATGCATTTATCAAGATGGATGAGTTATTAATATTGCTAGATGCCAGTGCAACCTTAGATTCTCTTAAGATGTCAAAGTCTTCTAAAAAAGAGCAGAGAAGAAGTACCCATTGAATTGTTAAACAACATTGGGGTTCTTCATTTTGAGCATGTTGAACTAGATTTGGTTCAACAAAATTTTATGGAAGCATTAGGAAATGGAATTTGGGTTGAATTCATAAATAAAAGCCCCAGTGCCAATTGTGTAGTTTTTCCTGTGCTCTTTAAGGATATGTAATTATTCCATTGATTAGAAGAAAGTGGTGTTTCACTAGAGTTACCATAGGATAAATTCATAATAGTATTTAATATTACTAGGTTGTTTGAACAACTATATGATACCGAAAAATCAAATCTTTTATAAGGCTAATATTGTTCAAGTTCCCTAATTATGTGGATGCATATCTACTTTTTGTAGCCATAGCTCAAGCTTGGAATGAGATCCAACTAAGCCTAGAATTGACTGGGGATGCACTTAAGGTGGATAAAAAATCATCAAATGCTTTATCTATGCTTGGAAAAATAGAACTGAAAAACAGATGACTGGCTTAAAGCAAAAGAAATAATTAAAGCTGCACAAAGTGAATCAAGTGCAAAGAATTCTTATGTTGACATTTCACTTGGAAATTGAAATTATTTTGCATCTTTTCACAATGAGAGGAGGGATCCAAAGGTAGAGGCTCAACATCTTAAGAAGGCTAGAGAACTATATTGTAAAGTGTTGGCACAAAGACCAGGAAATGTTTATGCTACAAATGGGGTAGCCATTGTGCTTGCTAAAAGGGGTCAATTGGATATTGCAAAGGAAATTTTTACACATGTACAAGAAGCTATAGTAGGAAACACATTTGTTCAGATGCTTGATGTGTGGGTAAATATAGCACATTTTTGCTTTGCACAAGGATAGTTTGTGCTTGTAGTGAAAATGAATCAAAATTGTTTGAGGAAATTCTATTTTGGCACCAACACCCAAATTTTATTATATTTAGCTCGAACATAATATGAAGTAGAACAGTGTAATGATTGTAAAAGAACATTATTAAGAGCAATATATTGTAACTACTATAATCTACCAATTAGAAAGCTATAGATTTTGTGTTTAATGTAATGAGGGTTTCAAATTAGGGTCAGTGCAGGATCATGGGGGTCCAAACTAGGCCCTTAAGTCGCAATGAAAATTTAGGAAAATAGAGTGAGGAAACATGACATAAAAATTTGAATAATTTACTAACATAATTTGTAGCAAATTGAATGTAGTTTCTAAGGTACTATTCATTTTTTGGAAAAAAGTAAATCTAATTGATGAAAAACCGAAATTTCAATGAAGCAGTACTAAATTTTTAGGAAAAAATAAAAAGTAGGTGTATGTCTGACCAACCTAAGTAAAAGAAAAAAATAATATATTTATTTGAAACTTTCAATAGAAGTAGAGGACACATGCCTAGATGTGCCACATTTTTTTTGTAATTTGTTTTGCAACTAAATTGTTAGTTATGATTTTTTTATTATTATTTTTTTTAAATGTTAAAACTTGTTTTTTCGACCACCATAACTTGGTCAAAAATTTATGAATTTCAATTTTTTATTTATTTATCCTATAGTATAGGAATAATAGAATGTGTTGCATCTTTTATATTAAAAAAAAATGAAATCATTTAATAATTATAGATGCTTTTCAATCAACTTGTCAATCATGACTTTAGTTAGAATATATGTATAAAATCAATAATAATTATCTATTTAATTCCAAATAAGGAATATCTTATATTTTTGTAAAGTTTACAATTTTCTCAGTAAACCCTTTTCGTTTCATCAAATTCGGATTAAAAAAGGTCATCAGCCATTTTTTGTCATATTGCCACTTTTTGGACCCCCATGATTCTGCACTCACCCATTACCTCTGAATTCACTACAAAGGGCATCCCCAAATCTGAATTCACTACAAAGGGCCAGCCGACTTCAAATTCATTGTAGTAAACTTTGAATTCCTTTCCCTTTCCTTCCTTTCTAGAAGTCTCCAAGTCCTCTCTAAACAATCTTTATCGCCCATGCAAGTAACTGTTATAACTCAAAATGCATCAATGTAGTTGTCAAGTGCCAGGCTAAATGAATAATGAATCTCGCGCCCATGCAATAAACTACTAAAACTAAAAATTCCTCAATATATTTTTCATGTTCCAAGATAAAAATGAATAATGAATCACACGCAATACACTCTTGCCAATCATTTCTCTAAATATTTTTAAAAATTTTGTCTACTTTGTATTTGGATGACTAACTGTTTAGTCATTTTTATTTGTGTGACTAAATAATTTTTTACCCAATGACCAAATTAGTCATTTATTTACTCATTTATGGTTGTGTTGTAAAAAATTAGTAGAATTTAGTCATTTTTAGTTGTTCTGACTAAAATTTTTAGTCACCTAGTCATTTATTTGCCAAATTCTACTAGTGATAAGCAACTCTTTATATGTAGATTTCATTCATCCAAATCTTAGTTGAGTGTTGTGTAAGTCCAATATATCATTGCAATCTTGAGTATTGCATATTGGCCACATCTTGCATCTATTGTTGTAATTCCATGTTCTTTCTTTTCCCTCTTGTGGAAGGTTGTTGTTTTTGCAGATGATCTTGGATGCTTGAGTTCTTGAGTGACTCAAACATGTTTTATGAGCTATATCTCAGCTCCTACAATTCTAATAAAGTGTACTTCTACCACCTGAAGGCAACCATGCACTATATATTTCTCATGACTTTCTATAAATATGCCACTCTCCTCCAAATTTTGCACTTCTATCTCCACCTTTCAATTTCCTTTCCTATGTTTTCTCTGGCCTAAGAACTATGGATACCCCCATCTTCCTTACAAGTGCTCATTTCCAAACTAGCTTCCTAAGTTGAATTACAAGTCAGTGGCTCAAAAAAAATTTCTTTCTTAGGGAACCATCCACCAAAGCATTTTTACGCCTGGTTCAGGGTGAAACTTTCATGAATGCAGGGTCATATTACCATGTGAACTTTGAATTGGATTCATAGTTTGGAACTTCCCTGTTGGATCTTATACTTACCATGGTCAAAGTTTCTTTTTCTACTATGATAATAGTATGACCAAACTACTTGGGGAATCTGAACGCCACTCTAGCCATTACTCAGCTTACCATGGGAATTCTAGCTATTGAGGACATTCCATGATTTCTGAAGTAGGGAGAGATAGTTCCTCTTCTGCACTTCCTCACTTCTTTGCACACCCCTGACCTCGATAGCAATAAGGACAACACCTACCTAGGATACATGTTTCTTAGGGATAAGGCACAACAAATCGACTAACCTGAAGGCATTCCCACTATTTTAGCAAAGCTTCTTGAATAGCTAGCCCTTCTTTTTCCTTTTTTCTATCAACTTGTAACAGATATTTTGTGTTTCCATGTACATATGAGGTTATTACCATATAATATAATAGAAATTTTATTTTTTCTATAAAAAATAACTTCATTTTTTACTTCTTTTTTGTGTGCATGCATTTTTTTCAAATGGTTTTACATTTTCTACTTTGCAATGGATTGGTTTTCATGATTCAGTTACAAATTGTTCTTAATTAAGATGAATCTGCTAATTATCGAGACCTATTTACTAGAAAAATAGGGGAAAAAATACCAAAGCAAACTAACCTAATAAAAAAAATTACCCTAACCTAACCTTTTAGGTGACATGACGACAAGAAAAACACACTACACCTTGAAGACTAACTCTAAATCTAACCTCTATTACTAACTTATCAATACTTTTAGTTCAAATTTTAGTAGGCTTGGGTATGTGCAGGATCATCGTTAAAAAAATAGGCCCTTAAGTGGCAAAAAAATTAGAAAAATCAGAGTTAGGCAACTTGATGTAAAAATTTGAATAAGTTATCTATATTATTTCAAAAATATGAAAGAATAGAATCTGTAGTAAATTGAATGTAGTTTATAAACTACTAGGTTTATTTTTTTTTAAAGTCTATTCAAGGTGAAAATTTGAAATTTCAATGCAGAGTACTTAAATTTTAGGGAAAAAATAAGAAATAGGTGTCTGTTTGATTACTCTAACCACAATAAAATGATAATATTTTTTATAAGATTTTATATATAAGTGAGGATTCATGTCTCGATGTGATGCATATTTTTTGTAATTTTTTTCCAAGTAAATAATTAATTATGATTTTTTTATTACAACTTCTAAAAATATAAAACTCATGTCTGACCACTTTAACTTGGTCAAAACTTCATGAAATTCAATTCTATTTTTTTTAATCCTAGAGTATGCAAAGCATAGAATGTGACACATGTTTTAGATTCAAAAAATGTGATACCATTTGAAAGATATGGATGTTTTTCAATCAGCCTATCAATCAGTACATTACTTGTAATTCAAATAGAAAATAAATGATAATCATTTATTAAATTCGAAGTAAAGGATAATTTATATTGGTGGAAATATGAGAATCTCCTTTAAAAACCCCTTTTCATTTCATCAATTTTGGGTAAAAAAAAAATCGTCAACCACATACCCTAGACACATACCCATCATATCACCACTTTTTGGCCCATCATGATCCTGCACATACCCACTTATCTTTAAACTCACTTAAGTACCCTTTAGATAACCTACCATAATTATGTATTACTCAAAATTTTATGTGTTTAATGAATGAGAATTTGAAAGTGTACTTACCCACAATTTTACTAACATGTATACAAACGACTTGAACCATGGTCAATTGCACACATCCTCTTCATTGTTTCACACCCATACCTTCATCCAACCTTCATTCGTGAATTTCCTTCTCCCTCTACTCTGTTTTAGGAATGGTTGAGCTTGTTATGAGGTCACCTCTTCCTTTAGGGTTGCGTTAGCTATCTTCCCTGGCTTCAACCCTAATGCCACCACTTATCTCATTAGACTAGACTCCAGTGTGGTTTACACAATTATGAGAGAAAGAGAAAGTAAAAATTTGGTACTCTATCATTTGCATAAAATCAAATGTCTCTTCCCTTTTAAACCATTATTTCATAATTAGGGGAAAAATGAGAGTGTCACTCACTTGTTCCACCAGTTCTTTCTTTTCATAATCATCCATGTGTGAAAAGAGTGGCAACTTCCTTCAAATTCATACTTTAAATGAACTTCCTTCAAATTCATACTTTAAATGTGATTTTTCCAAACCCTTGTGAATCTGCTTCTTTCCCTACAAAATTTGTATGGTTTCCACATAATGATCATGATTCAAAAATCTATTTAGTCCAATTGTTGAAAAAATAAAAGTTCTATTTCCACTAGGGTTATGCATTCTTCTAGAATCCAAACAAGAATTTGATAACCACTCCTTCCTTTTCACACTTAAAGAATCCTCCGTTAGTAGGATCACCTTATGAATAGCTAGGCTTACGCTAGTCAGGAAAACTTTATAGTCAATTTCACTATGATAAGCTTTGTAATGAATTCAACACTTTGTAACCCAAAAAAAAGTGAGTAAATTTAGCGTTGAGAGCTTCTAGTTAAGGATTTTCTAAAGCTCTTCAATCTCTTTTTCATCGTCCATCCTAGACTAGGACACCAACACATACTAAAAGAAAAGGGGGCCCTCCTTCTAGCACTAATTCTATTGATGTGAGTATTGCACATGCACACCAACAAGTAGATAAATTCACACCAAAGAATGCGGGAACCTACCTTTACTTGAAAGATACACCGAGAATGCCTAAATCTAGATGTGATCTCAGTTTGATCCCAAGGCTCGAGAATGTTAGGTCTTGATTTACTAGGTTCACTCATGTTTCATTCTATAAATTTTTGTTAATCATGAGGGGTCTATGGTTTCTTAGGTTAACTAGTATCAAATGGATCTTCATGAAACTAAATATTTTTAATAATATTTCATAAATTCAAATCACTTGCATATATTCAAGTAGGTTTAAGATAAATCATTTTGTAACTCGATGGAAATGAAAGATTTACAATAATACTCCATGCACTTATCATTTTTGAAACATTTTCTAAAAATATTTAACATCTACTCTAAAACAAAGCATAAAAATCCTAAAATTTAAAGATTCTCCTAGTTATTATCCACATATGCACCAAGAAACAAACTAAATCAAAGAAAAAAACTCTATACTTGACTAGATTGCTTCATAGCTAGGCATAGAATGATGCAAGAAGTTTAAAGAAATATGAGATCATTTTCCATTGAGTAGTGTCAATATGCACCCAAATCTAACATAGCACACAGGCTTTTCCAATAGGAACAAACAATCAGCTACGTATGATTTTGTATCAAGAAATATCTTTCAATTGGATTTGATATTAATTAGCTTCAACTAGAACATACAAGTTTTTAAGCTGGAATGGAACAAAAAATAGGAAAAATAAATAAAAATAGCAAGAGTTTTAGATATTCAAAATTCCACAAATTCTTAACTAAAAAAGAAACAACTCCTGACCTTTTATATGAACAAGGCACTTAAGGATTTATATCAAAAAAAATTAAAGATAATCCACATAATGAATCATAACATAACGCATGGCACATGATAGTTGGTAGGAAAAACTTTTTGAACAAGTCAACGAGCACTTTGACTTCCTTTGGCACTTGAACTTTTTGAACTCATTTCTTCAAGACACAATTAGGATATCAAACTAGATTGAACAGGTCATTAACTAAAATTTCCAAAAAAATGTAGGAACTAGTTGGATATAGAAATTTAATCCATTAGCCTTATGTTCCTTCCTCCAAGCTATGGCTTTGGGAGATATGCATGTAATTGTAATGCCTCAGAACTTAGCATCACACTCCTCACTAATGTATAATATGGATCTTTGATTCCCTGGTTACCCACGTTTCTTTGTTATACGCTCCTTCTATGCATGAATTCCCAAAGTACACCACCTAGACTGGGTGATATTGTTGGATCTTCTTGCATTATAAATTTTCCTAATCATCCATACCCAAACGTTGTCCAACAACCTATTCCTCCTACACATAAAATTCCATGTGCCAGTTCCCTTTGAAACCACCAATACGAAGACTCATTAAAATAAAACCATACTTATCATTAGTCCTTTCAAAACCAATCTACAAATAGAACTCTTTGACATTCACACAAAATTTTTAACTTAAAGCAGGCTTTCATATTTTTTATGCACTCGAGAAAAGTTAAGTAACAAGTTTGAACATTTTGTACGAATGCAAAAATTACCCAGGTACCCAACACCCGATTACACGATTTCCTCTAAAACTCAACTAGCTAATGTACTACACTTCCTAAAACAAACCACAACCCCACTTCTACCTTTTACTAGTCTTTTCATACCCATGGTCTTTTGACTCTCAGCTGTAGCACCTTTCCCATCTTTCTCCACAAACTCACCTCGACTATTCACCTGGGCTCAAATTACTCGAAAACTCCTTATTTCGAATTCTTGGCACCCCATACACTTTGTCATGAATTATTTTTCAAGATTTTCAACTTCCCATTTATTCCTCTTAAGGATTCCAACTAACTAACATCCATCTTGAGTAATAGTTTTCAACTTGGGTCACCAAACCTTACATTCTTAGGGCATGTTGTGAGAACACACAATAATTTCCCTTTTAAATAATCAAATAAAGCATCAATAAAATTAAACACATTTAAGATTGGTTCATTTATATTTAAAAATTTAAAATGACATGTTCTTTGCTCTTTCTCAAAAATATTAGCATAAGTAGGGTTTTGGACATTTGATGCATCAGAGAAAACTAAACATCATGCTTAAACTTTTTCTCCAATGCAACGTTTACTCAGAAACCTAGACACCCAGACCTAAGTTACCCAACTTTCAATAAACACTTTTAAAAACCTTTCAATGTACTTGATGCAGACCATAAAACCTTAGCAACATGCCTTCATCCATTTCTTCCACACATGGGATTTTATATTTTTAGCAGTGGTAACATGTGCTACTCTTGCCTTTCTATGATGAGACTATCTTGACCATACACCCGGGCACAAATTTCTTGAAAACTCGATTTCCCAGCTTTCAACGATCCTTTTTTCAAATTTAAGTTCCTTTAAAGGCCTTCCAAACTTTACTTCATATTTCCATCCCTATTTGGGAATATAATCAACAGGTAATTCTTTGAGTTTGGGCCCCTTGTTAGTGTTAAGTTTTTAACTTAGTGATAATTACTTAGGTAGTTTTTTCCTGTATTGGGTAGTTTTTCAAATGTCTCCTTTCTCATGCCTTTAGAAGGCCTATACACTATGTATTTTAGCATCTCATCTCATTTTCTAAATATCATCTTGGTATTTTAGTAGAATAGTCTTTATGCTTCTCTCGTGTATCTGTGAGGTTGGTTTGTTTTCGCAAGTTGAGGATCTTGGGAAGGAACTACCATCTCCTACATGGTATCAAAGCTCCTCCTCCTTTTTCACCCTTCAAGAGAGTTTCTTCCAAGGAGATCAAAAAAATTTCAAAATGTTTTTTCATTTTGTGCATAGATTTTGAGATGAAATGTATGCATTCATATTGATCTGTATGCCTTTGTTACATCGTTTAGGGTTTCCACGATGTCTTTATTGGGTGGTGAGATCTCAATTTTGGGTGGGAACTTATTCTAGCATGTTGGTTTTCTTTGTCGCATAGTTTGTATTTTGCATTGAAGAAGGTTTTGTGTGTCATTCAGAATGGAATCAATGATTCTTCTCCAAGGGAGGCTTTAACATCATTTGCATGTTGTTCCTCTGCAATCACGCATTGCACCCATGGTTTTGGAGAATGTGTTGAAGCTTCAAAGTATTGCTAGTTGAGAATCTTGAAATGGATACATTTAAAATCCTTCAAAATTCTGCAAGATTTAGCCTATGGAAACTATAATTTGCAAATAGAATTTCAGCGTTTGTTAACTAACTCCCCATGCTCCACTGAGTATTTTCAAAACATTGCAATTCTATGGTTGATCAATTCATTGATACCAATCCAAGAATACTCCATCGAGGCAACTAGGAGATGAATTTATTTTTGGGCTTTGGAATGGTTATTTCACATACCACAAATGTGTGTTTAAATTGTTATTATGCATTGATTGATATTATTGAATGGAAGAAGGCACGATTTTCAATTTAAGGGGGGCACAATTTTATGTTGGATGCATTTTGAAGGTTTGCTTTATTGGATTTTTCTTCCCATTCAATCCACATAGAAGCAAGGGGATCTTTACATGCTCAAATTGTTGGAACTCTAAGCATGTTAGGGTTTCAAAGTTGCATTGAAGTGGAGGTGTGCTCGTCTAGAAGGTAGATTGCTGGAAAATTTTATCCCACATTTGCTGCGAAGTTGTCTTTTTGGTCCTTTATATGCTCTATGTGTTCACACTAGACATTAGTGAAGTAGCATCCGAAATGTGATGGAGCTTTGAGGTTTTAGTACATGCTTTGTTGGTCTTGTTATTTTTGCATCTTCTAGCTGGAAAATTTGCTGTTGTAAAGTGTGACAAAGTGCTTGTGTTCTCGGTGTGATGGCTTGTGTGCTTGGCGAGTTTATTTGGAGATTTTTCTTAGTGATTTGGCATAGGAACCTGCCACAAAATGCCTAGTAAGGTGTATAATTTTTTTCTCAATTTTTTTCAGTTTTAGTTACATAATTAGCCCTTTTTGCATTATTACTTCCTAAAGTATTTTGGAAAGGTGGAATTTAATTTCAAGAGGCTTCATAAATTATTTTTTGAGGTTTTAGTATATTTTGGTGTATTTTTTCTTGCTTTTGGTGTAAATTGCTATCATGGCTACTCCTGATTCAGTTGAAATTTTCACCCCCATAACTATCATACCTGAAAGATCATTAAAATGTGTAGGTTGCTCCAATCTAATGGTTTTTGGTCCACACTAAATGATAAACAACCCATTTTTACCTCATAGTATGAAGCATTTTCTCATAGAAACAAGTGTAATGAAGCTATGGGTCTAATAGCTTTGCATGTTTATGATAATCTTATTTTCCACATTGAGGAGTGTAATACACCCAAGGAGTTATGGGATGAGTTTGAAAATGTGTTTGGTTAGATCAGTGAGTTTCATGATTTGCAACTAGAGGCAGAACTAACTTCTCTTTCCCTTGATGCATTTCCTTCCATTGATGATTTCTTAGTCAAGTTCAAATATGTGAGGTCACAATTAGTGGGATGTGGGAAGGACAAAAATGATAAGGAGTCCATTTTTATTTTTTCTAAGTTGAGAGGTCCATTTGCAATTTTTTCTTCTACCTTCTACTAGACCATAGATGCTTTAGGAAATGCATTCAAAATTCCTTCTTTTGATACATTTTGTGACCATTTAATGAGGGAGCAAGCCAAGCTTTCCTAGTTAGAGGTGTCTCTATGAATCATGCAATAGTTGCACAAGCATCTCAAAGAAAAGGGAAGAAGAAACCTAAGGCTAAGAAAAATTTTAATGAGTCCACCTCTTCAAAAGACCTGATAAACCTAAGAAGGAGAAGTTTAGTTGTGTGTATTGCAAGAAGAAAGGTCATGTTTAACACCATTGTTATACGAAGAAGATTGATGAGCTTTCACATCTTCTTTAGAAGAACAATATTTGACTGCCATTATTTGTGACTCCTTCTATAGCCTCTCCATTTGTGTCACCTTCACTTTCATCCAAACCTATACAATCAGGGAATGTAGGATTTGCAAATGGAGGGAAAGGACATGCATTGGTAACTTCTACAGTTCATTTTGTCGTGATAGATGGTTTTTGGATTCAAGAGCATCTCATCACATGGGTTTTACTCCCTATCCTTTTTTCGGTCTTCATCCTACTAATACTTCTAAGATTTTATTGGGAGATAGTAAGTTTTTGGATGTTGTGGGGATAAGAAATGTTGAGATTGGCGATGGTTGTTTTAGAGATGTATTGTGTATTCATGATTTGCACACAAATCTACTTTCCATCTATCAAATTACTCATGGTGAGGTACCTAAAAGTGTAGAGTTCACTGTTAATTATGTTTTCCTTAGAGAGACTAATATTAGAAAATTCATTGCTATTGGTGAAGCTAATCATGAGTCTCATTTATATGCCTTTTCTCATTTTGTTGATGATGATGATTATGAGCCTCACACCCTTCTTGCTAGTGTTGATAGAAATTCCTTAGGAGAGATTGGTCATTTGAACTTTGGAGTTCTTTAGACCTATGTTGATTCATCTCTTGTTGCTTCAAAGGTTGATTCTTCAACACAATAGGATTTTTTTGATCCTTTAGCTCATTCTTTTTGGGATAATCACTTGAAAGGTCTTGTAGAGTTGTTTTGTGATTGTCACATTTCTGATTTGGATGATGCATTTGAGGGTGTATCCCTTCCTTTTTATGATAGTATCTACACTATTTTCACACCATATTTTTCTTTAGAGATTGTTGCTTCAAAGTTTCCACATGGTCTTGTTGATCCACCTTCTGCAGTTGAGGTTGCACCTGATCATGATGTGACATTTAGTTATGTGGAGGCACCGAGACAATTTTCAAAGGCATCTTTCATGTTGATTCTTCCTCTCCCTTCTCTTATTTCAGAGTTGGAGTTTCTCTTGCATTAGTGATTGATTCTCCCTAAAGGGAGGCATGTTGTTTACAGACATGGGATATTCTTCAGACTTCCAGGATCAACACAGGAGTTTCTTCATCATGGGGGGGGATCTTCAACATCTCTTCTCTTTTCTATGGGGGGGCTACATAGTCTCTCTCCTTTTATATTTTATTGAGATCAGTGATAGGAGTTGTCCTTGGGGGGTCTTGTGAAGTCCTCCTCCTTTCACTTTTTAGCATTTTGTCCTTGTTTTCTCTCTTTTGGAGAGGAGTTTTCTCCCACAAGGTTTTTCTCATTTTCTCTAGTTGTGAGATATTGCATTGCATAGCAGTTTTGGATGGATACCTAGCATGTCCTTGTAGTTGGGACCCATCTTGCATTTCATTTTTCATAAAAATATCCCTAATTTTACACTTAAGGGGAGTTTTAGTGTTAAGTTTTTAGCTTAGGGATAATTACTTAGGTAGTTTTTTCTGATATCAGATAGTTTTTCACCTGTATCATTTCTCATGCCTTTAAAAGGCCTATACACTATGTATTTTAGCATCTTATCTCATTTTTTGAATATCATCTCGATATTTTGGAAGAATATTCTTTGTGCTTCTCTTGTGTATTTATGAGGGTGGTTTATTTTGTAGGTTGAGGATCTTGGGAAGGAGCTACCATCTCCTACATCCCCAACCCTTACACTCTTGGGGAATGTTGTGAGACCACACAACAACTTGCAACCAATAAAACCAAATTTAAAAGAAATTGGGGATCAATCAATCTAATAAAATTGAAAATTAAACATATTTTCTAGAATGATTCACCACACTCACTCAACGACTAGTATAAAGATCATGACACATTATCAAAGAGCACTAGTGTGTGCATTGATTACTTCCCATCTTCAAGGATTAACAAAGAGAACTAGACCATTTATATTGAGATACATAGTTTGATAATCCTTCTTAGCCAACATGGATATTTCCTTGCTTCCAATCTAGCATCCATAGTCTTAGTAAGATTATCTTTGTAATTCTCTCAAACATACTCTACTGCCAGTGAGGCATCCATAGCCCTGGTAGAGGTATTAGAATGACCTAAAGAGTTGAATTCTCTTAGGATATTTCTTTTGATATTAATTTTTTCTTTTCTTTTGATATTTCTTTATAAGCTCTTTTATTCCAACTTGCAGGAAACAAAGCCTGCTATTAGGTTGGGACTTTATAGTGGTAGAGAAGGTTACCTTTTTATTTTTCACTGAATATAAACATCTTTTACCCCCTTTATTAACTCCCAATAATTTACTTAAAATTCCCTATATATGAGACTCTTCAATGAAATTTCGTCATCTTTATATTAACCATCAAACAAGTGCACCTCCTCATTCCACAAAAAATAAGCATAAGTTATAACTTAACTTCAAATTGTTCAATGACTTGATCGCTATTAAATTTAGAGATATTAGCCACCACCCCATCTAGGTTATCACCTCTAGCAATCCTTAGATTAAATCATGCTGACAAATCTTGGATTTGGTAGCTCAACTAGTTAATGTGCTTGTCATATTGTAATGATGCCTCAACTCAACATCATTTCCTTATTTAATTCACACACATGATTACAAATGTATTAATTTGCTTCAAATTTCAAACATACTCATGCATTCCAACTCATTGATCGGAATTTTCCTTTCATATATACACCTAGACCATTTTCTAACAATCCTGGCTCTATTAGATAAATTGAAAAGATAGCAATTTAATTTTTGATCCATGAATTTGTCAACTTTAAATCTGCATGCATGCGATCCCTTGCACAACTGTGTACCAATTCCATGAGAAATTATTTTGATTTAACTTCCTAGTTCTAAAAAAAGTACCTCCACCATAACAAATTGTACTTCCAATATTTTCTCTTCAATGCCAAAAGTACCATTGAATTTTCACAACTTTCTATAAATAAGACATGCCTTCTTCACATTCTACATTTTTTTTCCAACTTTCATTCTTTCCATCTCTTTATTTTCTCTTCTTTTCCTTTGGTGCCATAGATACTCTCATCTATCATACTAGCTTCCATTGATAAACTGACTTCCTTGGCCAAATCACTAGCCAAAGGCTTTGAAAGGTATTCTTTATTTGAACACCATCCACCAAGACTGCTTTGTGGTTGGTCCTTGGAAAAGAGTTTTATGAATTTTTGGGTTTATTATATTGTTAACTCTGACCTATCCTTGCATTTTTTTACTTCCTTGATTGATATAAGACTCTCACTACTTGAGGTTTTTTCTATTGTGGTTATGATTATGTTGTCGGACTACCCAGGGAATCTAGATTACATTCAATCAGCTGCACAACCTGGAGTGGGGATTCTAGTTACTGAGGATGTCCCTCACTTTTTGAACCAAGGATTCATGGTTCCCCTTATTCCCTTTCTCATTTCTCTGCATACCCTCGACCTCGATGATCATAGGCACAACATCCACCTACGGTATTTGTTGCTTATGAACAAAGCAAATCAAATTCACTAGCGGGGTGCCATGCCTTTTGTTTCGATGGACACCATGTAGGTGAAATTTAAACCTTTTTGTCTAGATCTTTCTATCTTCTTACTATCCATACAATATTTTTTTGTATTTATGTGTACATATGAGATACTTATGTTAATATAATGGGAAATTGAACCTTTTATTTTTTGTTGTGCCTTTAATTCCTCTTGGTTTCGCTTATGAAAACATGTGTTTATTTCAAATTGTGTGTGTTCCAATGTTCCATTACAATATGATTTGTATGATTCAATAGTTTTTCCCTTAATTAGGATAAACCTACATCTTAATGGGTTTATCAACTTTACTAGACCTAACCTAAAGCCTAAATAAAAACTAGCCTAAGAAAATTTACCCTAACTAAATAATAATCCTATGGCTTAACCAAAGGATAAACACATAACATTTAAGATTGTTATACAAGTTTCAATTTTAAGATTAATTCAACCATACTCTTGGTTTGAATCTAGCAGGTTTATCTTTAAATTCACTTGAATATTCTTGTATTGATGGAAATTATACTCCCTCCTTCGAGATAGGGAAATTTATCATTTAATATGGACCCATTTTAGTACCATTGCATTAATTACCCTTTAATTCATCATTAATAGGCTCCTAAGACCCTTTATTTGGGATCTCAAGGCTTATTTCAGCTAAAAACCCAACAAAATCACAAAAACACTCAAAATTTTAACAAAGCACCCCAAAAATATAGGGTGGGACTCATACACCACCTTGGCCGTATGAGCCCCCTTAGGTGGGACCCATATGCCAGGGCTAGCATATGAGTCCCATTTGGGGCCTTTTTAGGGTTTGAGCAAGAAAATTAGCTTTTTAATTCAAAATTTTGGTTGATGTTAGCCTTTGGGATTTGAATAATGGTAAATTAGGTGTTAATTCCTATATAAGCAAGCTTCTAAGTCATTATTTCATCTAAGAAAGCATTTTCAAGAGCAATTTCAAGATCCAAGCATCCCAAAGTCTTCAAGCATTCTTTCACAAGAGCATTCAAGTTTCAAAAGAAGCAAAGTTCAAGTCATGGAGCAGCATTAAAGTTTTTTTTATGTCTTCAAGCTCACTTTCATTCAAGATCTAACATTGTCAAGGTTTGATCATGGTTGTCTATGGTGAATCATGATGGATTCTAGGTTGGGGAGATGCAACTAGCCATCAATCCAAGCCTAATGACTTGTTTCCTAATTGATTCCATCTTCCATTATCACTCTCCATTCAGTCTAAGGAAGGTACAAGCATTGTTAGGGCTCATTTGGGTGATTAGAGATCTCTAAAAGTGATTCATTCATCTTCACATTTCATTCATGTGGCTCATTATTGCACATTAGAATAGGGTTGCATTACACTTTAGATTTCTTAATCTTAGACACACTTAAGGTTAGGGTTCACATTCCTATTTACATGCATATTTCATTGTTTCTATCAAGGTTTAATTACCAAAATAGGGGTTTGGTTGAGGCAAACTCCCCATAAGAAAATCAAGTTTATATTTTGTTTTGTAGGTCTTTTCACATATTCAAATCCAAAAATCAATTTGGAAGAAAAGAGTAGTTGTTGAAGTGTAGATCTGAACTTTCAATTCCCAAAAAATTGGAATGAGAGTAATATTCAAAAAGTGGCATATGAGTCTCACTACATGCATTTTTTAGAATTTTTCCAGCTCCAGATACCCTTTTTCTAGAAACAAGTTCCTTCCTAGAAACCCTGATCTAGGACTGATACACCCAAACTAGCATATGAGTCCGAGTAGGTCAAAATTTCAATGTTTTCAATGTTTTAGAGCTCATTCTAGCCTCCTTTAGGTTTCTAGGTGCATGTTTCTGAGATCTCGCCTCTTTATGTTGATTTCCATTCATTTATAGGTCATTTAGTGGAAGATTGCTTCATATTAGGGTTAAGCATTACATCTTGCATTGCATTTGTATTTCCAAGTCCTAACTTGGTGGTGGACCCCTCATTAGTTTACAATCATCCCCTAGGACAACCCTATTGCAAGATCTCTTTCTCTTTTGCATCAAGATCTCTAAGGTTATCCTTGAATGAGATAATTGGAAAGTTAGTTTGCTCTATGTCCTAAACAATATGAAAGCACCCCTATCCCATTTTTCGTTATTTCATTTTGGTGAGCCTACATTTAGAACATGATAATTCTAATTTTTATTGCATTATAATCCTAAATCTTGCTTGCATTAACATTGCATTAGAGTTTGCACTAGTTACTGGCGATCCTAGGGTTTCTAAATTTTACATTAGTGAAAGTGCATATAGCTTGCATTTTTGCACCTCATTTCATTGAAAAATCATAAAAAAAATCATTTGCACTTAGACAGATCATACAACATAAAAAGAATAAAAACAATTGAAAATTTTGAAAGAAACCTCAGCCGTGGCTAAAGGACAAAGTCTGTGTCACACTTTCAGCCACCTTATCAACACAACTGGATTTAATTATTTCTAACTAAAAATCAATTTTGGTCAAACGTATGATTTAGTAACATTCATCCTAGCTAAGTTAGATAGTTACACAACTTTTCCAACTAAAATTGTTGGCTAAAATATAATGAGCACCACTTTGAGGTCAATTTACCAAGAAAATAAAATTATTTGAAAAATTTGATGTTTCAATAATTCCTACTTATGTAAATAATATTTTTAAAAAAATATAAAAATACCCTTTTGTGGATCCTTAAGTGTAGTTTTCAAATACATATTTATTTTAAAAGCTTAATTATTATTTTTTATTTTTAATAAAGTTCAGTTTATCAACACAAAAATATTAAGTTGATTACCATGCCAAGGAAAAAATACTAAAACTTATTAAAAAATTTTGAAAAAAATATGATGCACTAGATAAAAAATCTATATCAAGGTGGTATAATTTTTTTTCTATTTTAGATAAATATTTAATATGAAAGTTGGCATCTGATGGAAAAATTTATTTTTTAATACATGCACATTTGAATATTTATTTAAAAATATATATTTATCAAAATTGGAAAAAATTATATCCATGCACTAAAGTTTCAAGTTATAAATACACCAAAAATTTTAAAGAAAAAAAAAAATTACTCTAAAAATTTTGACGTCCCATGTAACTTCATTTTTCTACATTTTAT
>VDFB02252616.1:184541901-184645224 GCA_007258455.2 Sequoia sempervirens | reverse complement strand
TGGGACTCATACACCACCTTGGCCATATGAGTCCCATTTGGGGCCTTTTTAGGGTTTGAGCAAGAAAATCAGCTTTTTAATTCAAAATTTTGGTTGATGTTAGCCTTTGGGATTTGAATAATGGTAAATTAGGTGTTAATTCCTATATAAGCAAGCTTCTAAGTCATTATTTCATCTAAGTAAGCATTTTCAAGAGCAATTTCAAGATCCAAGCATCCCAAAGTCTTCAAGCATTCTTTCACAAGAGCATTCAAGTTTCAAAAGTAAGCAAAGTTCAAGTCATGGAGCAGCATTAAATTTTTTTTTAGGTCTTCAAGCTCACTTTCATTCAAGATCTAGCATTGTCAAGGTTTGATCATGGTTGTCTATGGTGAATCATGATGGATTCTAGGTTGGTCGAGATGCAACTAGCCATCAATCCAAGCCTAATGACTTGTTTCCTAATTGATTCCATCTTCCATTATCACTCTCCATTCAGTATAAGGAAGGTACAAGCATTGTTAGGGCTCATTTGGGTGATTAGAGATCTTCGAAAGTTATTCATTCATCTTCACATTTCATTCATGCAGCTCATTATTGCACATTAGAATAGGGTTGCATTACACTTTAGATTTCTTAATCTTAGACACACTTAAGGTTAGGGTTCACATTCCTATTTACATGCATATTTCATTGTTTCTATCAAGGTTTAATTACCAAAATAGGGATTTGGTTGAGGCAAACTCCCCATAAGAAAATTGAGTTTATATTTTGTTTTGTAGGTCTTTTCACAGATTCAGATCCAAAAATCAATTTGGGAGAAAAGAGTAGTTGTTGAAGTGTAGATCTGAACTTTCAATTCCCAAAAAATTGGAATGAGAGTAATATTCAAAAAGTGGCATATGAGTCCCACTACATGCATTTTTTAGAATTTTTGCAGCTCCAGATACCCTTTTTCTAGAAACGAGTTCCTTCCTAGAAACCCTGATCTAGGACTGATACACCCAAACTAGCATATGAGTCTGAGTAGGTCAAAATTTCAATGTTTTCAATGTTTTAGAGCTCATTCTAGCCTCCTTTAGGTTTCCAGGTGCATGTTTCTGAGATCTCGCCTCTTTGTGTTGATTTCCATTCATTTATAGGTCATTTAGTGGAAGATTGCTTCATATTAGGGTTAAGCATTACATCTTGCATTGCATTTGTATTTCCAAGTCCTAACTTGGTGGTGAACCCCTCATTAGTTTACAATCATCCCCTAGGACAACCCTATTGCAAGATCTCTTTCTCTTTTGCATCGAGATCTCTAAGGTTATCCTTGAATGAGATAATTGGAAAGTTAGTTTGCTCTATGTCCTAAACCATATGAAAGCACCCCTATCCCATTTTTCGTTATTTCATTTTGGTGAGCCTACATTTAGAACATGATAATTCTAATTTTTATTGCATTTTAATCCTAAATCTTGCTTGCATTAACATTGCATTAGAGTTTGCACTAGTTAATTGGCATTCTAGGGTTTCTAAATTTTACATTAGTGAAAGTGCATATAGCTTGCATTTTTCCGCCTCATTTCATTAAAAATCATAAAAAAATTATGTTTGCACTTAGTTTACAGATCATACAACATAAAAATCATAAAAATCAATTGAAATTTTTTGAATTTTTTGAAAGAAATCCCCACCGCCCAGACTCATACGCCTCTCTGGGCGAATCAGTTCTAGTGTAGATTCTAAGCTGCATTTCACAAAGTTAAATTCCCTATTTCTAAGCTTTTGTTTGTTGTTAAAATCTTTCTGTTTTACTTTGTATAACTTTTGTTACATTCCAATCATTAGAATTAGCATAATTTGCATTACAATATGGATATAATTAAATTCTTGCACTTTTCATTTTCAGCATTAGTTCATATTCCAATTAGATTAGATTACATTTGGCATCCATTAGAAAATAAAACCAAAAAAAAGATCAAACAAAGAAACCACTTGGAGAAAGTATAGTTATTTTACTGTGTCAAATCTCTTTTTCCAAGTTAACCTAAACCTCAAGCCTTTTAGTGATGAATTTTAAATGTTAGATGAAGCCCTTGAGGATTTCATCTCACAAAGTTCATCCACTAAGTCTTGTCATGACAAACCAAAACCAAGAGATGTTAATGTGATTCAACCTCAACTTATCCTTTACCCACCTTCACACAAACCTCAAACTCAAAAGAAACCTATTTACACTCTTGAGCCACCTAAGAACATTTTTTTGCAGCAACCAAGTCATGATACCATTGCTCATACATATAACACTAGAAAAAATCTGCAACCAAGACAAACAACTTCAACACCCTTACCTTTACCCAACTCCATCTTGCCTAGTGCCCCTTGTTTTCCTTTGAATAGTGGAAGGGAGCATGATCTTGTTTAATAACTTAAAAATACTCTTGCAAAGATATCCCTATGGGATTTGATTCAAAACTCGCCTAATTATCACACTATGCTTGAAACCTCCTTACAACAAGTTGTGATCCCCTCTAATACAAATGCAACTGATATGTTAGCTCTAATTAAAGGAATGAATATAGTTAATGTAGACATTACCTTTCACCATCATGAGCTCCCCCCTTTGGAGATGAGAAAGAAACATGATGCCTTCATGATAATAGAAAAATTCAATAGAACAAGAATAAAAAGGACCATTGTTGATAATGGCTCAGCCCTTAATGTATGCAGTGTGAATCTTTTGGATAGATTGGGCATGGCCAAATCAAAAATTGAGCCTGATTCCTTATTGATTTGATGATTTGACATTGTAGGAAAGCAACCACTTGGTGTGATTACTTTACCTATTATAGTTGGAAAGGTTACCTTACAAAATCCTATTCATGTTATGCCTCATGACCTTTTATACAATCTTCTTTTAGGAATACCTTGGATTCATGAGATGCATGCGATGCCTTCGACTCTTCATCATATCACGAAGTATGTCTATAACAAAAAGGTATACCAAGTTGAAATAGACCTTGAGCTTGAAAGTTGCTTACAAGTTGAAAAAGGAATGACAAGTCCTCTAAGCACATTAATTCTTACAAGTTGAAAAAGGAATGACAAGTCCTCTAAGCACATTAATTCTAACATCAAACATAGAACATAGGAAAGAAGAACAACAAGAGATGGAAAATGTATCAAAATTATTGGATGATGATTGGGGTTCCTTAGAATTCACACCCTTGTTTATGGGGGAATAATCATAAGTAAATTCATAAGAACACTCACAAGAATCTACATCATCCACTCTAGATTAAGACACAAGTTATACAACAAACTTTGATGAGATAGATTATCAACAACCACCAAACTTGCAAGAAATGGAAAGACTTTATGGAAAAGGCTATGAATTCATGAAACAACTTGGTTATAGTGGAAAAGGATTTGGCAAGAAATAACAAGGTATCTGTGTCCCTATAGGACCTAATATGCAAGAAACAAAAAGTGGTTTGGGATATTTCCCTTCTAAGATTATGCAAACAACAAAGAGACCCTTGCTAAACATCAACATCATCATGTGTAATCCTAAAAAAACTCTGACCTTGAAGCATCCATAATTGATTGATACAACTTGTGAAGAATCATTAGAGTTTTTTGAAGATGATGAAGCCTTGAAAGAGATGCTAGGAGTTTATGATAAGAAATTTACTACCCGCCCTAAAAAGAAACGGCTTACATGTGCTATGATTAGTACTAAGAAAAAAGATAAATAAGTGGAAAGTAGAGAGATTGACATGAATAAAGAAGAATGAAACCCTAAATTTCCAAAACAAAATGCACTTTCTTTAGGAGATATCATGGACATATAGATGGATGTTAACAATGGAGACAAAGGGATTAAGATATAAAAGTGCCTTGACGATGAAGAATAAGAGGACCATGCAACTTTACTTCATGAATTTCCCAAAATTTTCACTTGGGCTTATTTGGATATGTCAGGAATTGACCCTAAAATTGTAACACACAATATAGTCCTCATTGAAAATGATAAGCCTATTAGACAAAAGATTCAAAAAATGAACCCTAACATAGCCTTATTAGTTAAGAGATTGAAAATCTCCTTGAAGCTAGTTTTATAAGACCTATAGATTATTCTCCATGGATCTCAAACATTGTTGCAGTCACAAAACTAGACAATCGTATTAGGATGTGCACGGACTTTCTTGATTTGAATAAAGAATATTTAAAAGATGACTTTCCTCTTCCTAATATTGACATGATAGTAGACTTGACTGTGGGACATGCTTTTTTTTCATTCATGGATGGATTTTCTGGATACAATCAAATCTTTATTAGCCCTCAAGACTAATATAAAATAGCTCTTACAATAGCTTGGGGAACATTTTGTTGGGTAATGATTCCTTTTGGACTGAAGAATGCAGGCGCAACATATCAACAAGCTATGACATTGAACTTTCATGATTACATACATAAGATTTTGGAAGACCATGTTGATGATATTCTAGCCAGATCTTTATCAAGACAAGACAATGTAAATGTCCTCCAAAAACTATTTGAGCGAATCAAAAAATACAACATGAGATTGTATCTAAATAAGTGTTTCTTTGGTGTAGATAGTGGAAAACTTCTAGGTTTTATTGTATCTCACAGAGGTATTGAGGTGGACACAAAGAAAATTGATGCTATAGTTAACATGCCACCTCCTAGAAACATCTCCCAATTGTGTACCTTATGAGGAATAATTCAAGCCATCTGTCATTTTGCGGCGTCCTTAGCAGATCGAATATTACCATTTACAAATCTCCTTAAGAAAAATGTTCAGTTTAATTGGAATGAGGATTGTAAACATGCTTTTGAGAGTTTGAAAGACTATCTTGCTACTCCTATTTTACAACCTGCTATGCAAAACAAACCATTCATCATATATACAACAACATCAACCCATGCTTTTGCAGCATTGTTGGCTCAACATGATGAAAATGGTAAACATCTTGTTTATTACATCATCTGAACTTTGATTGATTATGAGAAATGATACACAATGATAGGAAAACAATGTTTGGCTCTTGTGTTCACTACTAATAAGTTGCAACATTACTTATTGAATGCTGAAATACATGTGATAACAAAATTTGATCCTATAAAACATATTTTTTCTAAAACAGATTTATCAGGATGTTTAGCTAAATAGGTTATGTTATTGACTGAGCTTGACCTTAAGTTTGTTTAATAAAAAGAAATCAAAGGAAAAACCTTGACCGACCAATTAGTTGACGCTCCTTCTCCCCTAGCATTACCTAATGAAGAAGGGTATGTGCAGGATCATCGTGGAAAAAATAGGCCCTTAAGTGGCAAAAAAATTAGAAAAATCAAAGTTAGGCAACTTGACATAAAAATTTGAATAAGTTATCTATATTATTTCAAAAATATGTAAGAATAGAATCTATAGCAAATTGAATGTAGTTTCTAAACTACTAGATTTTTTTTTTATAAATCTATTTGGTGAAAATTTGAAATTTCAATGCAATAGTATTTAAATTTCAAGGAAAAAATAAGAAGTAGGTGTCTGTCTGACCACCCTAACAACAATAAAATGATAATATTTTTTAATAAAATTTTAGATATAAGTACAAGACTCATGTCCAGATGTGATGCATATTTTTTTGTAATTTTTTTCTAAATAAATAATTAATTATGAATTTTTTATTTCAACTTTTAAAAAATATAAAAACTCATATGTCTGACCACCTTAACTTGGTCAAAACTTCATGAAATTCATTTTTCCTTTTTTAATCCTATAGTATATGAAGCATAGAATGTGACACATGTTTTGGATTCAAAAAATGTGATATCGTTTGAAAGCTATAGATGTTTTTCAATCAGCCTATCAATTAGGACTTTAGTCGTAAGTCAAATAGAAAATGAATAATAATTATTTATTAAATTCAAAGTAAAGCATAATTTATATTGGTGGAAATTTGAGAATCTCCTTTAAAAACCCTTTTCATCTCATCAATTTTGGGTTAAAAAAAAATTGTCAGCCACATACCCCACACATACCCATCATATTGCCACTTTTTGGTCCATCATGATCCTGGACATACCAAGAAGCATTTCCTAATGAGAGTGTATTAACTATTCAGGAGCATGAAAATGTATGGGAATTGTATTTTGATGGATCTAAGTGTAGAATAGGCTTCGGTGTAGGAGTTATAATAGCTTCACCTAGAGGAAAACCTATTCCCTTATCATACTGATTAAATTTCCTATGCATAAACAATATGACGAAGTATGAAGCATTAATCGTTGGATTATTTGTTGCTTTAACTTTGGGAGTGCAATATATTAAAATATTTAATGATTTTTAATTAATCATTAAACAAATAAATGAAACATATCAAGCGAAGCATGACAAACTATCAAAATAGAAGGATCTCACAATGACTTTGTTAGAGAATCTTGATTTGTTTACCATCACTAACATCCCACGGAAAGATATTAGACATGTAGATGCAATGGCAAACATAGATTCTCTGATATCCCCTCAAGATCCTTCAAAATATTTCACATTTTTCTTCCACATAATTATGAAACCATTGATTGAGCATAAAACAGATGAGATATTAGCAATCACCACAGAAAGCTCTAGAGAATAGTATGCACCAATATTCAATTATCTAAAAATTGGTACCTTTCCTATGTCGACAACTAAGAATACTAGAGCCCACATTTGGAAACTTGCATCTAAGTATATAATTCTTGTAGATGTACTATATCAAAGGTCCTTTGATGGCCTCTTGCTTAGATTCCTTAAACAATCTGAAATCCCTATAGCACTTGAGGAAGACCACTCGGGTGCTTGTGGAGGACATTTTGATAGAAGGTCATTAATGAAAAATTTAATTTGTATAGGATATTATTGGAGGAACATGGAACAAGACTACTTTGCATATATTAAGAAATTTCGCAAATATCAAGAACATAGCAAACTGATTCATGCTCCTGATTCTAAGCTTCACGCACAAGTTTCTATTTGGCCTTTTTCGGTGTGGGGCCTAGAAATCAAAAAAAAAAATTAACCTCCCTCCTCCACCATACATACATTTATAATTACTAAGCAATTCCCCTTTGTTCGAAAACTATCGATGTAATATGTCGTTTCATATTGGAACATGTTATTGCTCGTTTCAGACTCCATTCTGCTTTAGTTTCGGACAATGGTACACCATTTAAGTATGAGAATGTGAAGAATTTCTTAGAAATGTTTAACATACAACATCTCTTTTTGACACCTTACTACCCACAATCTAATGGTCAAGTTGAATCAACTAATAGAACCCTCGAGCAAATCCTAAGGAAAATAGTAAGTAAACACAATAAAGATTGGCATACATAGTTGAAATATGTGTGATGGGCCTATCATATGAATTTTAGAGCATCAAATGGACATACCCCTTATAACCTCATCTATGAAACTAAGGAAATAATACCCTTCGAGTTAGAGATCCCTTCATTAAGAATCTCTTTTCAAAGATTTATTGATGACAATACCTCTAAGGAACAATAGTTGCATCAACTTGAAATGCTCGACGAACAACATATCAATGCTCTTGAGCACCTTTAGGCTTATTCTAAAATAATACAACATAGTTAAAATGATATATGTCATACCTCATTCCTTTAATAAAGGAGATTTGGTGTTATGCGAGAATCATCATAATGTCAATGCTAACTTAGTGGAAAAAGGAAAGTTCAACCCTAATTGGTTAGGCCCTTACATAATCGATGAAATTTATGGATTTGGGGCATATACAGTAACATAAATAGATGTCACACCTCTTAAAGAACCTATAAATGTGGTGCATTTATGCTGGTACTATGTCTAACCTTCTTGAATAGTGTGAATGATAAATCAATGGTGTTAGAGTTAATAGATGACATTCTACATGCTCTCACATTGCTTCATTCTTGACAAAAAAATATTTGTGTGTCTCAAATACTAAAGTAATTATTTAAATTAACTTTTAGGTGGTTACTTTAGGTTGTATTCTATTCAAGATAATCCTGTATGCTATGATAGATTAGATCCTTACATGTATTTAATTTCCTTTAATTAGATCATAGGTGCAGTTAATTTAGAATAACATAATCACAATGTTGCATATAAAAGAAACTAGAATAAGTTTTAATTAGGTCACATAAAACATGTTAAATAATGGATATATTTATTAAGTATTATTTAATCAATCACATTGCCATTTAACATTAAACACATAAGCATAAATAATAAAACATCAAATGATCATATATATATATATACCAAATTTTTGAGAACATGTCATCAATATATATAATGTTAATGAGGACTGTGACTACTAGATCGCTCAAGATCTGGTGCTTGCATCTATCTAAAGGAAGTCCATTGAGAGACAGTGGTATGTGATTATGATTGTGAGCCACTGAGTACATCTAGAGCATACTGTAAACCCTGTACTTGTCCAAGGGCCTCCCAACGATCCTCTGCTAGATGATCTCTCTCCGCCTATATTTTGGCTACCTCTAACTGAAGTCTCTTAACCTTTGTTGGGGCTCAAGATGACTGAACATCTTGGGAAGCCTTGAATCAGTGTGTGTGCCTCCTAAAACTCTCATGCATTTCTAGTAGTCTGATGTATGGCTTGAACAACTCTAGATCCTACTCCACGATGGGTGGGGGCACATAGTCTAAATTAGCAGCCTCCTCATAGACTAATGGGGGCACTATCTTGGCAAAAACCTAGTGATAGAGATCATCCAGGTCTTTCATATATCTTGCAAGATAGAAATCATAAATATAATCAATACACATCATGATATCTATATAGACATAAAATTAAAACATAAAGCATGGAAATAAGCATAAAACATAATAGTACATAAAATATCATCACCTAGCTCTCTGGTTGGCTGTGTAAAGATAACCTCATCATGTGTAGGAGGCATGTAGGATGTGCTAGCCTCTCCATGATTGTAGGTGTTGATGCATGTTGCAGCTATTGACCCTGATCTAGTTACATGAGTAGGAGTTGGCTCTCCCCACTTGTGGCCCACTGGATCCTCGTCCTCTATCTCATCACCCTCACTCATCAGTTGCTCGTCCTCCTCATCCTACTCCTCATCCTCCTCCTCATCCTCCTTCTCCTTCCCATCATAGTTAAGATCTACAGCCTCATCATACTCCTCATCTATCACTGTAGACACCTAAAAATGGTCTAGAGAATCTAATTAATTGAATACGACTTATTTGATTAATTAATCTTAAATTCTTCTACTTAGTAAATAAATAGAAATATTTATTTATATTAAGTTCATTTATTAATTCTTCTATTTTTCTCTCCTAATTAAATAAACAAAAACTTTGTTTTATTTAATTATTATCATTTTCATCATATTATTTCTCTCTTAATTAAATAAACAAAATTAAAAAATTTGTTTTATTTAATTATTATCATTATTACTTCTATCTTAAAATTAAATACACAATTTAAATAATTTGTGTTATGTAAAATCACATTTCTTCTTAATTAAATAAAGATTGCTAAAAATCTTTTATTTAATTATCATTCTCCTTTTAATTTAATAAAACAAACCCTATAGTTTGATTTATTAAATTATTTATTCCTCATTTTGCTAAATTTAAATAAATTAAAAATATTTAAATTTATGCATAAATTTACACTATTCACTCACCAATAAAATTTATTTCTCACCAATCAAATTAATGGCACTGCCATTCACGGGAAAAGCTTCAGAGACAAACCTACAAGAAATTCTCTCAACAACCTTCCACCCACTTTACCTCTTATCTTGCCTGGTGTTTTCATGGGGAGAAACCATTCTCCATGATCAACTCCTTCTTCTCATCCCATGCCTTTGGATTCTCCAGAGAAAATCACAGCCCCTCATCCCAGTTTCCTGTACAAGTGTGTTGCCGTGAAAGCTATAAATACAACTCTTGGGCTACAAGAAAAGAATCCCAACTAATGCAATCTTACTCTGCAGGTTTCCAAAGCATTCAAGCATCCAAACCATCCAGCATTCCAGCATCCATCAAGCAGCATTCAAGCATCAAGCATTTACAGTCATGGCTGCTATTAGAATAGAATTTGCACATTTAGATCATATTAGAGTAGAATAATTCATTTCTCATTCTCTAAGTGTCATTTTAATAGTTTAATTAGCTTACAAATCTGAGAGCTAAGTAAATTAGAGAAGTCTTTAGAGTTAGAGAGCAATAGGATAGATTTCTGAAGCTTTTTAGTTTAAATTAGTTTAAATTCATTTAGTTTTAGATGCAATATCCTATTTAGAAGCATAGATGCATAGTTTAGTTTGTTTCCTCCATTCTACCACTTACAATTTGGCGCCCACCGTGGGGAAATACCCCATATTTTACTAAAATTTTGAAAATTGTGTCGTACAGGAATCGGCGTGAAAGTTTTCGCGGGATCATGAATTTTTGCAGCGCGCCGGGGGTCTGTTTCAGCACGTCAGGTTCCTGTTCTAGCACACCCAGTTACTGTTCTAGCGCGCCCAGTTACTGTTCTAGCACTTCCGGTTACTGTTCCAGCGTGCCCAGTTACTGTTCCAGCGCGCCACCTTTTCATCTTTAAAATCATTTCTTTCATCTGGATCCGACGTGTCTACGGCCAGATTTTATTTCTGTCTTTTCGTTTGGTTAAAATTTACCAATCCTAGGATAGAAACAATTAAAATTTACCAATCCTAGGATAGAAATGGTTAAAACTTACCAATCATAGGATAGAAATGGATTAAAATTCACCAATCCTAGGATAGAAACGTCACATTTCTTTTTGCGGTTTAAAATTGAACATCATGCTTATCATGGAGCAATATCTCCATTAGAGTAAATCACTTGTCTTTTTGGGTTTTTAAAAAGAACAAACATTTTTGCTGTGTTTGGGTGATAGGTTTATGCTCTCCCCTTAACTGGGTGCATCAGAATACCAAACTCACCATTTACTTTATGCAATTTCAAGTTTTCTTAAAACCTTTAGACAGGCCTGCCGTAGTGGGAAAAAGTACTCACCCTACGGGAACGACCTGAGTGGGGATAGCCAAAAGCCATGGTATTCCAACCCACTTAAAAATTTATGTGAATTTGGGGAAACCCTCTTTCAACCGAAGTGTGTAGGATAACCATCCCCAAAATCTTTGTTTTAAAGATTGGGAGGTCTCTCGAGGGAGTTTATCCATTTGCCGCTCCGAACGGAAACCCTATTTAAGAACCTAGAAATAGAAGCACGCCTGTTAGTTTCCAAACATTGTAATACTCGGCGGTGCAGGGGCGAGGAAGAATCTACCCTCAAGCACTCACCATATAATTGCCAAGGACTGTTTGCTCAGGGGATTCGGTATCCACTTCCGTCACTCTGAGTACGCACCTGGAAAAGACAAAAACACGGGCGCCCTCTAGGGGGTGACATGGCTGTGTGAGTCGACACAATTCCAAGCTGTGGGCCGTTCGAGTATATAATGATGACCTTTTGTCTCTAGGAGTGAGTCTATCTGATGTGTTTTATCTTGTTATCAAACCAGTGAAAATCAAGAAGAATCATTGATTCTTAAGAACATACACTACTTGTTTAGATTCTAGGATTTTAAATACAACCATTCTATTCTTGATTGCTGTGTTTTCTATCATTAAACTCAGATAAGATCATCACAAAAAATTCTTAAAATCAAAGCACTTGTGGATTTCTCATGATTCGAGATTGGGTATCCACCAAGTTTGTCAAGAAATCTCTTTCCAAACGAATCCAAAAACCAAAGAGAATACTTGCATACAAACAACTCCTAAGAAAACAACAATTTATGTATCAAAGTAGGAAAGTTCTACTCCAACATAGGACTTTTATTCATAGGTATCACGATTTCTCTAGAGGTTATACAGACGACTACGCTGTAGCTCCCTTAGATTCACAAGCATATTTCCAAAGAAGAGCTATTAGGCAACACCACAATCACAGTCAGAGAATTCGTCCAGAATACATCCCACAACCAGCCATCCAATATGATACCAGACCAAGTGAGTTTCATAGAATAAGATAGTTTTTTTTCTGTCTTAAACACCTTAGGTCTCTGTTTCAGCGCGCCTGGTCTTTGTTTCAGTGCGCCCGGTCTCTGTTTTAGCGTGCCCGGTCTCTGTTTTAGCGCGCCATAAAACTAGAAAAATAGAGAGTTAATAAGACATTTTGTCAGTTTGCACATATCGAATACAAGGTTTCCATCAGTCCAAAACATTTTTTTCACAGTCCAGAACGCTTAAGTCACACAAAAGGAAAGCTTTACCTCTACACCTAGATCTTGCAACATCTTGCATAGTGTCATTATCACCAAAATCTGAGATTTTCTGTCAAAGTTTCCCTATCAAGGATTTTATCATCCTTTCATCACGAAACTAGATAAGACGAAATCAGATTTTAAATCAACAACCTTGGCACTTATCTAATCAAATCCAAGATCAAATTCTAGAGTAAACTTTAAACGTTTGTATGCCTATTTTCACACGAGCAGCATATCAAAAACAACAAGAACAAGAAAATGAAAGAATAGTAGCCATGGCTGAAGAAAACCCTTGGGGACGATATAGCAACACTGATCCTCTTATTAACTCACATGAGAAAGAAATAACTGCAGAGGAAATCGAGAAAGTTTAACAAGACCCTCATTTCCATAAATTTATGGAAAAGATGCTAGAGCAAGACATGGAAAAGTATCTTCTATTATTAGCTGACAAAGGTGCTAAGCTTCCTAAAGACTTTGATGTCAATCAACTCAAGGAAACAACCACATCTAACTCAACTAATATAGAAAATCCAAATCAAATAGATGCTTTGACAAGACAAATCCAACAGTTACAATTACAGTTCCAAAATATCCAACAAGGGCCAACAAAGAGATATCTATTACAAGACATTTGCCCTTATCCATTTGACTCAAGCATTAACATGATACCATTTCCAAGATATTGTGAGTACCCAACATACAACAAATACAATGGGAGAACTGATCCGTTTGACCACGTACGGGAATTTCGAGCTATGAGCATAGAGTTCGCACACGAGGACTCTTATTACGATTATTTCCAAGAAGCTTAGGAAACACTTGCATGGAGTGGTTTTCTAAATTAGAACCTGGAATTCAATCCTTTGAGGAACTAATTAATAGGTTCATAACACACTTCTCATTCAACATCCAACATGGGGTAACCTTAAAAGAACTCTACAACACCAAACAAGCAAAGGGTGAAAAGTTTCTCTCCTTTCTCCAATGATGGAGAAGGCTATTTGCAAAATACCCTAGATCTATTCCTGAAGAGGAGAAGATAGAGATGTTCATTGATAACTTAGTAGATGACATGAATTACAGATTGGACTTACAATATCCATCTACCTTTGAACAAGTTATCGAAAAGGGGCTCAAAATTGAAGAGGCTCTAATCAAAAGAGGAACAATCAAACATTTCACTGAAGGTTCAAACAATAACCATTCCTCTAACAACAACAACAAAAATCCAAGATTTTGGCAAAAGAACAAGAATACTGATACCATAATCGATACACACGCACCTAAACCAGTATTCACCTTGACACCAACCACTACAAACAAACAAAACAATGGTTTTAATGTCAAACAAAGTAGTGATCAAGGAAATAATCAAAACAGTGGAGAAACAAAAGCCCAATCATTCCAACGACCATCCAATAAATGAAATTCACGCCATTAGGACAATCATTGGAATCAGTCCTCAAAGAACTTTTAAACGAAAAACTCATTCAAGTGCAAGAGGCTAGAAATTGGGACCCTCAAGTCAAACCATCATGGTGGAATGACTTACATTACTGTCACTATCATCAAAATAAAGGTCACATGACTGAAAATTGTTGGCAATTAAAACATGCAGGTACAAGACCTCATAGATCAAAAGAAAGTATTTGTAGAGGGCCCTCAAACAAACAAAGATCATACAACATTCAAAAATCCTCTACCCAATTATCAGAAAGGAGAATCTTCTTCCGCAAACACCAAAGGTAAAAATGTTGGTTATGTTTATGACGCAACAATCCTTTGTTTTTCTGCTGCCAAGGAGGATGAAGAGTTATACAACCAAATCAATCAGAACAACGACATTACATCTACCAATTTGGTACAACATATGGACAAATCTGAAAACCAAATCAATGTAATCACACTCAAAGGGAAACAAGAGTACCAACCGGTTAATGCCACAACAAGGGCACAATCCAAAGTTATATTGAAAGGAGCATCGATATCATCCCCATCAGTAGATCCTCCCTCCAATCAATATAATCTCATCGATCAATTGCAGAAAATACCAGCACAAATATCAATCTTGGAACTTTTGAAGATTTCCCCATCACACAAAGAGGTTCTTGAACAAGCTCTTGTATCAACTACGGTACCTAACAATCTGGATGTGTGTCAATTCCAAGCTATGGTGGGACATCTATCTGCACCTCATTGCCTTTCATTTTCTAACATGATGATGTATCACTCACCCATCTGCATAATTCCGCCCTTCATATTGAAGTCCTTATCCATAAACATCGTGTAAAACGTGTCCTGATAGATGGAGGGGCTGGTTTAAATATTTGTACCTTAAAGCTGATTCGTGCACTAGGATACTCAGATGAAGCCATTGATACAAGAAGAAAAATCACAATCAAAGCATATGATGAAGAAGAAAGATCCTCTAAAGGATTAATCATATTACCCATTCAAGTGGGACCTATTGTCCAAAAAGTGGTTTTCCAAGTCTTAGATAGGGAATTGACATACAACATACTGTTGGGACGCCCTTGGATACATGATATGCAAGCAGTACCTTCTACCTATCATCAAGGCCTGAAATTTCTCATCAATGGACAGGAGGTAACAATCACAGCAGACTACAATGACACCCAAGCTTGTCATACATTGAAGACATCTCAGGATACATTCATACCTAACAATAGAGAAGTTGGCACAACAGATAGTGAGCAACAGCAGAGCTTCATTTCAAAGTGGCTTCCAAAACAACAAAAATCACAAGAGATAAGGGTGGCACAATCTAACCCTTCAAATGTTGAAGAACAATTGGCTCCACTCTCACATCAATTCACCAAGGAAGTACAGATAAGTGACAAAGGAATAAGTGAATATGGTGTTGGACACTCATTTCATCTATCGCAAATGTTACCCTCCTTACAAACATATGGACAACCATCTACAAACACCCACAATTCAGAACAATCTACAACAGCATTAGATGGCAGATTTGTAAAAGCTGGGAGCTTAGATGAAGAATCAGAAGATAAGGCCATACTAAATTGGCTTTATAAAGATGAAGAAGCTTCCGCTTCCACAAGTAACATCATAGAGACAAATCAATATGGAAAAGGAAAAACTATTCTGGAGAAGATGGGATATTCAGGACAGGGACCTCTTGGGTTAAGGAAACAAGGCATAATGGAACCAATCCAGCCTCTTACGCTCCAACATAAGGATAAAACTGGACTAGGATACACAGAAAAAGCAAGAGCAGAAATCACCAATAAAACTGTGGAGCGTATTCTTCAAATAAGAGATAACTCTGAAACAGATTCAAATGAGTATGAGTGGGACAACTTATCAGAGGTTTCCTATGAGGATATTCAGATTGACATTATCAAAAAGTATACTCCCGCACACGAGGAGGGTCAAAGCTCAAGCTTTAATCCTATTGTCTTTGAAACACAAAATTTCGATGACTCAAGTGAAGATGAATGGACATCGATTGAGATAAATGATGTGGAAGAAAATACCTTTGTAGGCCTCGACATAACCACAAACAACCTAGACGACATTTCTGTCTGAGCTTTCACAATCGCTGACCTCAACCCATCTAATGATTCGTTGCCTTTACTACATCCCGAGCTTATCGAATGGGAACCCCAACATCCTATTAATCTCCCTATATTTGACAATGATTCCTCCATTATTAACTACCTCTGCTGTGAAGAATCCGATACTTGTTCTACTAATACTTCTTTTAATGATGCTTTTAGGCAGGAGGATGCCAAGCCTTCCAGTTGCAAAAATATGAAAGAAAAAAATGGATCTAATGGTGAAAACCATTCTATGGCAGTATTTGATCCTAAAATAGTAAAAATAAAGAACGCATCCGATGGCGAAAACCTCATTGAGGCACCAAAGGATGGAAGGTTTGACATCCTCCCACAACATTACCATGAAAGATCATCAGTGTTAATAGAACCCACACAGTCTATTAATATTGGCACAGCAGAGAAGGCAAGAATACTACACCTGGCCGCATCCATGACAGATACAGAAAAACCAGATTTTATCAAATTCTTTGAAGAACGATGCATCAATTTTTCTTGGTCATACTCTGACATGCCAGGCTTGGACACAGATCTCATTATGCATCACTTATCCTTACCAGCTGGCACTAAACCAGTAAAATAGAAGCTGAGAAAAATGCATCCACATGTTGCATTATTAGTAAAAAATGATTTGAAGAAACTACTGGATGCTGGATTCATCAGATCTATTGATTATGCAGAATGGATATCCAACATTGTACCTGTTTCAAAGCCAGATAACACCATTAGAATATGTACTAATATTCGGGATTTAAATAAGGCATGTCCAAAGGATGATTTTCCTTTGCCAAACATAGACATGATTGTAGATCTCACAGCCGGTCATCAAATGCTATCACTCATGGATGGATTTTCAGGGTACAATCAAATCAAGATAGCTCCTGAAGACCAAGAGAAGACAACATTTACATGTCCATGGGGCACCTTTTGCTGGAACGTCATGCCTTTTGGGTTAAAGAATGCAGGAGCTACATACCAGCGAGCTATGACAACAATCTTCCATGATATGATGCACACCTTCATGGAGGACTATGTGGACGATATCTTAGCCAAGTCTTACACCAGGGAAGGACATCTAGAGATATTGGCCAAAATATTTGACAGGTTGGAAAAATTCAAAGTCAGATTGAATCCTAAGAAATGTGCCTTTGGAGTAACATCAGCAAAACTCCTAGGATACATAGTTTCTACAAAGGGAATTGAAGTAGATCCAGCAAAAGTCCAAGCCATTATGGAAATGCCACCTCCTAAGAATATCAGTACATTAAGATCTCTACAAGGCCGACTACAGTCCATCAGAAGATTCATCTCTCAACTAGCAGATCGGTGTCATCCATTCAACCATCTTTTGCATAAAAATGTGCCTTTTAAATGGGATGAATAGTGTGAGAGTACTTTCAATCAAATCAAGCATTATCTGATGACACCACCAATCTTGGTACCACCCAGTGAAGACAAGCCATTGTTGCTATATATCGCAACAACAGATATTTCTTTAGGAGCCTTGCTAGCACAAGAGGATAAAGAAGGAAAAGAACATGCAATATACTATATCAGCAGGACACTCAATGGACATGAAGTAAACTACACCTTCATTGAAAAATCATGCTTAGCAGTAATATTTGCAACACAAAAATTATGACATTATATGCTCACTCACACTATCAAGCTCGTTGCAAAAATTGATCCTCTCAAGTATTTACTAAGCAAAGCAGCTTTAACAGGAAGGTTGGAAAAGTGGGTCATGCTCCTCAGTGAGTTTGATATTCAATATGTTGAAAGGCGAGCTATCAAAGGACAAGTCATCGCCGATCAATTAGTAGAAGCTCCATTATCAGACAGTCATCCTATGACCATGGAATTTCCCGATGCAGATATCCTCAACGTTACAACACAACCATGGCAACTCTACTTCGATGGATCCTACACACAACATGGATCAGGGGCAGGAATTCTATTTGTCACACCTCTTGGGCACACAATCCCGCGATCATACAGGCTTACCTTCCGTTGCACTAACAATGTGGCAGAATATGAAGCTTTGATCCTTGGAATTAAAGTGGCTATTGAATGGAAAATCACAGAACTACAGGTGTATGGAGACTCCCAGTTAATCATCTACCAAGTCAACAATGATTACCAAACTAAGGATGACACACTGATTTTGTACAAGAGGCTGGTGGATGACCTAAGAAAATACTTCATAGAAATCAAATTTGAGCAGATACCAAGATCAGAGAACAAAGCAGTAGATGCCATGGCCACAATAGCATCTCTTCTACAAATGCCTGAAATGCAAGATCGTTATCGATTTATTGTAGAACAAGTATCAAATCCTGCATACGCAAATCCCAAATCCCAAACCATAAGCCTTTTTGATAGTGCCCAATCTTCCATTTATGGAGACATTTACACTTATCTGAAAGATAATATCTTACCGCCAGATCTTTCTCGCAACCAAAAGCACAACTTCATACGCCAATCCGCCAAACATACCATTATTTCCGACACCCTTTACCGTCGAGGCCTAGATAGTACTCTTTTACGTTGTTTAGAACATGACGAATCTGCTTCTGCTTTACACGAGGTCCATGAAGGAATTTGTGGAACACATTCAAGTGGATTATCTTTAGCCAAGAAACTCCTTCGTTTGGGGTATTACTGGCCACACATGGAACAAGAATCTTATCAGTTTGTCAAAAGATGTTCAAAATGCCAGATCCATGGCAATCTTATACATGAACCAGCACAGGAGCTGCATCCATTTGCAACTACATGGCCTTTCTATCAGTGGGGATTAGACCTGGTAAGGAAAATTCACCCATCTTCATCTAATGGACACAAGTTCATTATCACAGCAACCAAATATTTTACAAAATGGGTGGAGGCAGTTCCCTTAACCACAATCACTGGAAAGCAAATATCATCTTTCATTCTTAATTATCTCATTTGTAGATATGGGATACCCCAGTCAATCATCACAGATAATGGCAAGCCTTTCAAAAACCAAGACGTCCAAGAGCTATGTGAAAAGTTCCACATCCAACATCGCTTTTCAACCCCATATTACCCTCAAAGTAATGGGCAGGCAGAAGCTTCAAACAAAACAATCCTAAAGATTCTCAAGAAGACTGTAAATGAAGTGGGACGTGATTGGCATGTTCAGCTTAACCCTGCTCTTTGGGTTTACAGGACTAGCATCAGAACACCAACAGGAGCTATACCATATGCTCTTGTCTATGGATCAGAAGCAATACTACCTATTGAGGTAGAAATTCCATCTCTTCGTGTTTCACTAAAGGGACTCATTTCAGATGAAGATTATAGGATATCTAGACTTCAGGAATTAGAGCTACTTGATGAACGTCAACAACAAGCTGTCAATCATTTGATAGCCTATCAACAAAGGATGTCTAGGAACTATAATCATAGGGTTAAGCCTAGAGTCTTCCAGATCAGAGACTTGGTCCTACAGGAAAACCCTAGAAATCAAGCAGACAGAGAAAAGAAAGGAAAGTTTGAACCTAACAGGATAGGACCTTATGTCATCATATCAGTCTATGGATCAGGAGCATACCGACTGTCTACACCAGAAGGAGACATGTTGGAGGAGCCCATGAACAACATTCATCTCAGGCGATTCTACATTGAGGATATCTAGGGCATGGTCAATAAAGTTGTCTTGATGAAAACCTGGCAAACAGGCATCATGATGACAGAAAATAAAAAAATAAAAAAATAAAAAAATAAAAATACAAAAGAAAATGGAAGAGGACACAATAAAAACAAGTAATGAAAACCTGGCAAACAGGCATTACTTGTGATTTTCACCAAACTCCTCTATCTACTGGGTATAGTGTTGTTACGATTGTTTCCTTTCATATCATCTCCATCTATCAGTTGAGATTCTCACTATCCATATCATAGCAGAGATACCATGTTTTACCCTAGCTTGGGGGCAACATCCTAGTGTTATCTAGTACAAGTAGACTTTCAGCTTGCATGGAAGGGCAGTCAAACATGACAACATCATGTGGCAATACATCAAAATCCAAAAACATCAGAAAATCCAAAATCCAAAAACATCACAAAATCCAAAATCCAAAAACATCACAAAATCCAAAATCCAAAAACATCACAAAATCCAAAATCCAAAAACATCACAAAATCAAAATCCAAAAACATCAGAAAATCCAAAATCCAAAAACATCAAAAATTCAAAATCCAAAAACATCAGAAAATCCAAAATCCAAAAACATCAGAAAATCAAAAACACAAAAATAGAGTCTACATCAGTCGAAAGTGGAGTCTGTGTCAGTCGAACTACGTGGTCTCTGCATGTATAACGTAGGCAAGACTAATCTTTGATCAGTCCCCGAGACCCCTAGGATAGGTCTTTTAGGTCACATCATTTGGTCAAACGTTTGGGAATATCATGCACACATCAGCACACACATCTCAACACTGATGATCTAATCTGAATAATGATTTGAAAATACATTAAGTAGAATTTGAATTGTTGTGCTTTTCATTTTATCATTTGATTATCATTTCTTTGGAACTACTCAATGATGTATTGAACTAGAGAAGTAAGGAAGAAGAATGATACCCTTTCTTTGTTTGTTGTTTTAGTCGTTATTATTTTGTGAATTGTCGCGGGAAGTGCTCTATCAAGTATCATGGATGACATTCCAATTCACTTAAGAAAATGATTAATTCTTGTTTGTTTACGCAAGAAATGCTCAGGTCATCATTGGTCTATCTTATACCATGATGCTTGTGTTCGCTTGCAATATCAAAAAACATGAAAGAAATACTCAGGTCATCATTGGTCTATCTCATATCATTGATGCTTGTATTCACTTTCAACATTTTAAAATAAAGCTCAGTGATGATACAAAGCAGAATAAAATGATTATTGAAATGACACTTAGGTTTGCATTGATAAAATAGGCATTTACATGGTTAACATAGATTGCATTCATAATAATACATCTGCAGAGTACGGGTGGCACAAGTTACAATGATTCATTCACAAATGATGTCATCTTTTCTTTTAAGACTGAGTATACTTGACACATGCAATTTTCATAAACAACATGCATATAAGATCATCTCTTCATCTCATCATAAATTCACAATAAAAATCTCATTTCGTGATATCATATACACGTTATGTTACACCATTCATTTATCATTACATTTACATCATCACATTATTGCATTCCATCTCATCTATCATACATCATTACATTTATCATTCATATCTATCACTTACATTTCCATACATCTTACATTTACATTTACCATTACATTTCATTTATCATTTATATCTATCACTTACATTTCCATACATCTTACATTTACATTTACCATTACATTTCGTTTATCCATATATCATTACATTTCCATATATCATTGCATTTACCATTACATTTCATTTACATTTATCATCCATCATCCATTTACATTTATCATTCATATCTATCACTTACATTTCCATACATCTTCCATTTACATTTACCATTACATTTCATTTACATTTATCATCCATCATCCATTTACATTTACCATTACATTTCATTTATCATCCATCATCCATTTACATTTATCATTCATATCTATCACTTACATTTCCATACATCTTACATTTCCATCCATCATCCATTTACATTTACCATTACATTTCGTTTACATTTACATTCATCATTACATTTCATTTATTCAACATTCATTTGCATTTCCATACATCATTACATCTCATTTACATTTCCATACATCATTCATTAACATCACATTTTATCTATCATACATTACATCTCATTAAGAAAAGAAATACATCATCAATATCATTTCACATCATCATTACTGCATCCATCACATCAATACATCATAAAATCAATGCATCCATCACATCAATACATCATAAAATCCATACATCCATTACGTCAATAAACCATAAAATCAATGAATACATCATCATGTCATAGATCAATCGAACCGCTGCACATATATATCTCATCAAGTGTCAAGTATACAATGAAGTCTGAAAAAGAATGAAAATAACATCAAATCAAAAATGGTTGTATAAATCTCTAAATGGGTACATATAATCTCAAGTAGTACTCCCACCAGAAGGACCAGGTCTCGCACCAGTATCGGTACCACCACCAGACGTCCCGGGATCTCTCAGATCTCTCGGAAGAGGCTGTGTCACACCTCTGCTCACTGTCCTCGACCGAGTCCTCTCTGAGTGCGACTGCGCATAACTAACTCTCTGCTTTGGGGGGCATAGCTCATGGTAACAGCTCCTATAGAACTCAATCTCAGCACCGGCCCGCATGGCCTCTCACATGTAATCCGCCACAGAGGTCCCATCTGCCACTCTCTGCAACCTCTCTGCAGTCGCCTGTGCTGTCTCTGTGGTCCGTCTAATGGTGTCTCGCTCTGCAGTCATGGCTATGATCTATGCCTGGGCAGTGGACAACTGTGCTCGTAATCCTGTCAACTGAGCCTGTGCGGTCGATGCTGCCTGTAGAGCCCCATCTCTCTCACTAATCAGAAATGTAATCTGAGTCTGGGCAGTGGCTAGCTGTGCCTGCGTCTGTGCTAATAACCCCTGCACCTGTGCTAGCTGTCCCTGCAATGTCTGCACCTGCACCTGTAAACCCGCGACCTCTGATGGATCTGCCGATGAGGAAGTAACAACCTTCCTCTTACGAGGCACACTGGAGGATGGCTCTGATGTACCTGCTACACTCGGTCTCCCCCCATCTCCACCATCATCAACACTGCTATCATCACTGCTATCGGAGCTCTCATCACTATCAGTCTCCGAGCTGCTCTCCACATCCACATCAGCAACCTCCTCTCTCTCCCGTCTCTGACCAACCTGAACACCCCCTGCTGGTGCTACTGCTGGTGCTGCCACTGGTATAGGTGCTGGCTCATCTGGAATAGTGATCCGTGGAGGAGGGTGTAGAGCCAGATACTCTCCGTACTCAGGAGTAATGGGCGCCTCGACAATATCCCACCGAACATCCCATGCTGATGGATGTAAAGCACGGTAACCCTCAACAAGTGCCCCGTAAGGCAAGCTGGGACCCCAATCAGGAACATCTATCCGACGTCAGCCATAATGTGCTACACCCAATGGCATGCACTACACAATGCCATACTGCCTGTACACACGACGAAACAGGAATCGCTCCAAGACCCTGGGGCTCTTCCCGATCAAATACATCGAATCAGACAAGAACCCCAACTCAATATCATCATCGTCCCAGGCATCACAATCTAAGTACGGACGCCAGGTCACTGCCTCTATATCATCAACAATCTGCCTCCAATACTCAAGCTTACCCATCATATGCTGGGTAGGCCTGCCTCTATATCGAAATACATATGGCCTCGTCGCTGGTCTGGCCAACACTAGTATAGGACGCATAAGAGCAATATGCTCCCATGCCCATACCTGGAGAAGGGTAGCCCCTGCCGATAAGCTACTGCCGCTGAGATAAACAATCCAATGCAAATCATGATATAACTGGGCAAGCATGCACATGCCCCAAGCATATCTCATCCTATGGACCACAAGACCCTCTAACATCCGACCCCATCCAAGCGATAGACCCTTTGACCTCTTATCAGGACAAAAGAATCCACCAATAAAGCCGGCCAACACTAAAGGGAGTGGAGCATAAGCCTCATATATATCTATCCTTGGGATCCACTCTCCTATAATGTGGGGATCCTGAAAGACTCTCTGCATGGCCTCTACACCACCAACCTCCTCTGAATCATGAACCACAATCTCTCCAACAAAGGGAATACGAAGAATACGCCATACATCCTCTGGCGTCACAGTCATCTCGCCAGTAGGTAAGTGAAAGGTGTTGTGGTCACTATGCCACCGCTATGCCAAAGCTGTCAATAGACCCCTATTGAGTCTAATATGGGGCATGTCAAGTAAAGTCGCCAAACCACAAGCAGCAATATGCTATCTCTCATCAGGTGACAATCTCGGTATCATATCAAAGGGCCAGGGGAACTGCTCTCGCACCTGGATAACATCTAACTGCTCCTGTACTCATGCAAAATAAAACATTTTAAACAGAATATCAAAAGATCATCAAATTTTCAAAAATTGTGCTTTTTCCTATCAACCTATCAAAACATCAAGGAACCCTCATCTATCAATTGGGTTCAATCATTCAGAATGCATAATTATTCCTTTCCTATCATGAGGGTAATTATTATCACTCAATAGATCTCGCTCATCATGAGATCGTTTCCCATATATTTTAGTCAAGATCAAACTAAAATAGATGGAATCAAAAACAAATCGACAAAAATCAAAACGCACAAATGATTACATCAATCTATACCAAAAGCGCTACAAAATCAACCTAATGCGCTAAAAATTCTGGCGCGCTACAAAATTCACCGAGCGCGTTACAGATCAGACCCTGTGCGCTAAAATTTATGGCGCGCTACAAAATTTCACTGAAGCGCTGCAAAACTGACCCTGCATGCTAAAACTTCTGACGCGCTGCAAAACTTACCGGACGCGCTACGCTATTGACTGGACGCGCTATAACTATGACGTGCTACAACAGAGCATGGACGCGCTACACCATGTTCACCGCGCACTAAAACTCAATAAACGTGCAAAAACACATCAAAAATATGGGTGTGAATTACGAGGACGAGTTGGGGTACATACTAGAGGACCATAATCGGCCGAACGCTGGTGACGGTGCACACGCTCAAGTCGGTGGGTGTGGTAGGGGATCGGCATCCTAAGGCTCTGAATACTCTAAGGGTCTCTATCTCAAGGTTGTCAAAGTCAATGCACAAATGACTTTTGAAAATGACCTTTGGAGCATTTATAGGCTATTTTTGGGAGGATTTTATGGGATTTATTTATTTTCCTTCTGAGGAATTAATTCTTATCAATCACAAGGCCATTTTTGACAATCTTGTCGGGAG
The DNA here is from genome assembly GCA_007258455.2 of Sequoia sempervirens. Taxonomy (NCBI): domain Eukaryota; kingdom Viridiplantae; phylum Streptophyta; class Pinopsida; order Cupressales; family Cupressaceae; genus Sequoia; species Sequoia sempervirens. Next base: position 184,620,316 of record VDFB02252616.1, on the reverse strand, counting down.
ATAAATTGTTTCTTCATCAATTCATCATCAAACCATCATAAAAATTCAAAATTCTTGAAAAAATCCAAAATTCATCAATTTATCTCCCGAGGGGGCATATATCACTATCATTTCGGAATTCATCATCTGGGGCAAGTCTGGGGCATGCTTTAAAACCTTTCGTCAATACTGGTAGCAGAAGCAAAATCATTCTTTGAAGCACTGCGTAAACACATCACTTCAAAGAGGGGCAAAATGTAGACACCTAAAAATGGTCTGGAGAATCTAATTAATTGAATACGACTTATTTGATTAATTAATCTTAAATTCTTCTACTTAATAAAGAAATATTTATTTATATTAAGTTCATTTTATTAATTCTTCTATTTTCTCTCCTAATTAAATAAACAAAATCAAAAACTTTGTTTTATTTAATTATTATCATTTTCATCATATTATTTCTCTCTTAATTAAATAAACAAAATTAAAAACTTTGTTTTATTTAATTATTATCATTATTACTTCTATCTTAAAATTAAATACACAATTTAAATAATTTGTGTTATTTAAAATCACATTTCTTCTTAATTAAATAAAGATTGCTAAAAATCTTTTATTTAATTATCATTCTCCTTTTAATTTAATAAAACAAACCCTATAGTTTGATTTATTAAATTATTTATTCCTCATTTTGCTAAATTTAAATAAATTAAAAATATTTAAATTTATGCATAAATTTACACTATTCACTCACCAATAAAATTTATTTCTCACCAATCAAATTAATGGCACTGCCATTCACGGGAAAAGCTTCAGGGACAAACCTGCAAGAAATTCTCTCAACAACCTTTCACCCACCTTCCCTCTTATCTTGCCTGGTGTTTTCATGGGGAGAAACCATTCTCCATGATCAACTCCTTCTTCTCATCCCATGCCTTTGGATTCTCCAGAGAAAATCACAGCCCCTCATCCTGGTTTCCTGTACAAATGTGCTGCCGTGAAAGCTATAAATATAGCTCTTGGGCTACAAGAAAAGAATCCCAACTAATGCAATCTTACTCTGCAGGTTTCCAAAGCATTCAAGCATCCAAACCATCCAGCATTCCAGCATCCATCAAGCAGCACTCAAGCATCAAACATTTGCAGTCATGGCTGCCATTAGAATAGAATTTGCACATTTAGATCATATTAGAGTAGAATAATTCATTTCTCATTCTCTAAGTGTCATTTTAATAGTTTAATTAGCTTACAAATCTGAGAGCTAAGTAAATTAGAGAAGTCTTTAGAGTTAGAGAGCAATAGGATAGATTTTTGAAGCTTTTTAGTTTAAATTAGTTTAAATTCATTTAGTTTTAGATGCAATATCCTATTTAGAAGCGTAGATGCATAGTTTAGTTTGTTTCCCCCATTCTACCGCTTACAATCACATCTATGAAAATGTTTGTAGCCCTGGCTTGTGTCTCCTCAGCTTTATCCTCCTCCTTGTCTATCTAATCTAGGAGTGGCCCTACATCACCTATCAACTCATCCATCAGGAATGCAGGAGCTGGCTATACTACTACCCACCACTCCTCATAAGCATCTGTGGTACTGACGTCATCAGTTTCAGAGACCGAAAACATATCATGAGCATCATAATCGGAGTCACTGTAGATGACATCATCAACAGTGAATCATCTAGTGTCGTCGAGCCTCCAGAAACTCCATACTGATCTCCTGAAAAAGGGTCATGACATGGGTGGTACATGGACATGCCTAAACTACCACATGACCTTATCATAGAAGAAGGGTCATACTACATAATCGTTTATACCTATCAAAAATCTATCCATCTGTAATCTCCTCAGCTGACGAGTCTCATCCGACCACTATGGTATAAGCTGGTAAGGTATCCATATGATTTCCTCCTCATCCATTCAGTTGAATCTGACTCTCAAAAAATGCAAATCCCCATACTTCCATAGCTGGCTCAGTGGATAATTGAATGTACGAGGATACCCTAGGACTGATGTACATGGAAATCCTATCGGCCTAGTGCACATGATATGCTCTAGGCACCACACCTGCAACAACGTACATTGTACCATACTGTCAACCTCATGAAATGAAAATCACCCTAGATCATAATATAAGTGTGCAAGGATGCTACACCCCTAGGTGTATAGTGTCCTTTTCTCTTACTTCCCCCATATCATATGTACTAGTCCTCCCTCTAAGTGTGCTTCCCGACTATCAAGGATGAGTACTAGTACTACAGTAAACATCATAATCTGTGCAACAAGTGGATCTCACAAATATAGTAGCATGGCTAGATCGATTCAAATTTGCATGATGTCATCATGAATCAAACAACCAAGATAGTACTGCATATCATATTTTATCTCACGAAATGATCGATCCCTTAGAAAATGTACCCTCGTGCCCTGAATCAGAACTTGGAGTTTGTGATGGACGCCCTTTAAAGTGATTGTCATCTCATCCGTCGGGAGATGAAATGTGCATGTATCTACATACCATCACTCTACCAAAGCCATCAACATGGCATCATGGTACCTCATGGGGGGCATGAGGTATGCCCAGTACAATATAGTCATCTATAAAGTATGTGTATCCTCATTTGATAGAGTTGGGGCTAGGTCTTAGAGGTGAAAAATCTATTTTCCATTAGGATGCTACCACCAATAGGGAGGAATCTAACAAAAAAGAAAAAAAAATATCTTATAAGCATTCTAAAATATTAAATCTATACATCAACAATAAAAAAAAAAGTACGAAAGTTGTTCTAGTGTACTTTTATAAGGGTCCTAGACACTTTAGATCCCTTTTGGGACACTTCGTGAAGTAACTATTAGGATTTAGATAGATTGGAGGAATAAAACATTAACAATTATATGTAGATTAAATAACCCAAAAATAATAATGAAGAATAACATAAAAAATATCAACACAAAAATTTAATGTGGTTCACCCAATATGGGCTACATCCACAAAAACTCAACCACACAATAATTTTATTATCTAGTGAAAAATAGATTGCAATCTCGTGAATTACACACACCACAACTTACATCCCAGCTACTTATAACAAGCTTTTTGGAAGCTTCCAGAATTAGAATTTTACAAGTTTATTTTTTCATTTGACGTGTTAGTGAGAAAACCTTGATGTGTTAATGGGGAAAACTTTGACATGTTAACAAAAAAATATGTTATGTGTATATTATTTTCATGATCAGTCACCACATACCAACAATCTCCCACTTGGAGACTAATTAGGCTCCACACCAAATGATCTCCCACTTGGAGACTGATCTTGGATGACACCGATGCACTTGCAACTCCCATTGGAATACAGGTCTAGTTGGTTTCTTATGTCCACCATTATTATTCATGAAGGACAATTGAAACTAATGAGGAAATTAGTTTCTCGTGTAACTACCTTTGTGAACATATCTACAGGATTCTCACTTGTGTAAATTTTCTCCATCTTCAACTACCCATCCTCCAAAACTGACCAGATGAAGTGGTATCTGAGTTATATGTGCTTATTTTTTGAATGAAAAGTTAGGTTCTTAGCAAGATGAATGGAACTCTGGCTATTAGTGTGCAAAGGTCTATCTTCTTATTGTCCCAATTCCTCTAGAAAACATTGTAACCAAATCATCTCCTTTTTGGCTTCCATAGTAGCAATATACTCAGCTTCAATGGTTGAAAGTGCAAAAACCTTTTACAACCTTGAAATCCAACTAACTGTAGTACCTCCTACAGTAAAAAATTACCCTGTAGTACTCCTCTTGCTATCAATATCACCTACCAAATCAGAGTCAACATATCCTTTTAGAGTAGAATTTTTTCCTCCAAAACATAGTTTCTTTGAAGTAGTACCTCTCAAATATTAGAGAATCCATTTTATTGCATTCCAATGTTCCATTCCTAGATTGCTCATATACATGCTCATAACTCCCATTGCATTTGCAATATCTACCCTTGTGCATACCATTGCATAGATAAGGCTACCAACTACTAATGCATATGGTATCTTAGACATTTTTTCTTCCTGCTCTAGTGCCTTTGGACTCATCTCCTTAGTCAACTTAAAATGACTAGGCAAAGGTGTACTAACTACTTTTGCATCTTGCATGTTAAACCTTTTCAACACCTTCTCTACATACTTAGAGAAAAAAATCATTTTTTGTTTGTCCTATCCCATGTGATCCTCATACCAAGGATTTGTTTTGCTACACCCAAATCTTTCATAGAAAATGAATTTTCTAATTTCTGCTTAAGTTCATTAATATGTTGCATGTTAGACCCGACAACAAGCATGTCATCAACATAAAGCAATAGGATAATATAGCCACCATTACCCAATTTCTTAAAATAAACACAATATTTAGAATGACATATTTTGTAACCTTTTTCAACCATAAAACTATCAAATTTCAAATACCATTGCCGAGGTGCTTGTTTCAAGCCATTCAAAATCTTCTTTAACCTGCACACTAATTCCTCCTTACCCTTGACCTCATATCCCTATGGTTGTTCTTCCAAATCCCCATTGAGAAATGTTGTTTTCACATCTAGTTGTTCAAGATGCAAGTCTTTCATGGCCACAAGACTTAGAATAGTTCTAATAAAAGTCATTTTACAACCGGAGAAAATATTTCATCAAAATCTATACCTTTTTCTATGTAAAACCTTTTACCACGAGTCTGGCCTTATATCTTTTCTTCTCTCGATCTTCTTCTTTCGACCTGTAAACCCATTTATTTGGCAATGCTCTTTTACCTGTAGGTAGTTGGACTAAGTCCCAAGTCTAATTTTGCAGCAAAGAATCCATTTCCTCTTGCATGCCTAGCTCCCACTACTTTTTGGTATCTACCTGCATTACTTCTTCATAACCTTTAGGTTCACCAGAACTAGTTAATAATATAGAATATAATGATGGAGAAAATATTTCTCGAGGTCTAGTTACCCTTATAGAATGTCTAACGCTTGTAGGAGTCTATGGGATAACTTGTTTCTAAGCATCAAGTACCACTGGCATTTTATTTTATGGAATCTCATCTAGCACCACATATTCCTTTTTGGCATGTTCATGCTTCTTTTCCTATAGTTGATCCTTATACATGACATTATCATTGAATATAACATCTCTGCTCCTAATGATTTTATGATTTTCATAATCCCATAGCCAATAACCAAATTCATCTACTCCATATCTAATGAAGGTACATTTTTTAGACTTACCCTCAAGCTTGGTTCTATTTTCAATATCAACATGGACAAAAGCTTCACAACCAAAGGTTTTTAGAAATGAATAGTTTACCTTTTTACCTGTCCATACCTCCTCTAGAATTTTACCATTCAAAGGATTTGAAGGTTCCCTATTTATTAAATAAATAGTGGTATGTCCAACATCTTCCCAAAAGTGTAAGGGTAGTCCAACATGTAATCTCATGCTCCTTGTATACTCCATAATGGTCATATTCATCCTCTCAGACACACCATTTTCTTGTGGGGTTCTAGGAACCATTTTCTACCTATAGATTCCATTGTAAAAACAATAATTTTCAAATTCTCTGATGCAATACTCACCTCCATTATCAAATCTGAGACGCTTCAACTTTTTTCCTATCTCATTCTCAACCAAATCTTTCCACCTTTTAAAAGTTTCAAACAATTATGATTTTGTTTTAGGAAACACACCCATGTTTTCCTAGTTGCATCATCAATAAAAGTAACATAATATAAAGAGCCACCAAGAGAAGATACCTGAGCTAGTCCCAATACATTTGAATGCACAAGCTCTAATTTCTCACTCTTCTTCTCTTTCCCAACTTTGAGAAATCAAACTCTTTTTTGTTTTCCATAAACAAAATTTTCATAGAACTCCAATTCAATCTGCTTTAGACCTGGTAGCAACTTCCTGGAGTGAAGGATCTTCATCCCTTTCTCACTCATGTGCCCAAGTCTATGGTGCCACTATTTTGTTTTTTCCCCTACAACAAGTGCTCTAACTATCTTAGTAGAAACTATTTTTGTAGCAAATAAGATAGAATAAGTATTACCAATACACAAATACAACGTGCCTACCTTTTCAACTTTAGCTACTACTAATGCACCTTTTGTGACCTTCCAAAATTTGTCTATAAAGGTAACTATGTAGCCTTCACTACATAGTTGTCTTGTAGAGATTAAATTTCTTCTCAAATTTGGAACATGCCTTACCTCCTATAGAAACCATTCATTTCCATTTTACAATTTGATTTTTATCTTTCCTTTTCCAAAAATCTAACAGGGTTCATCATCACCCAAATATACCTGTCCAAAATCACCTTGAACGTGATCTACAAAATATTTCCTATGGGGTGTGGCATGAAATGAAGCCCCTGAATCTATTACCAAGGAATTATTAACATTATCTAAAAAAAAAATTAAAGCATCCTACAATTCATTACTTGCAACATTAGCTTCTTTACTGTCATCATGTTGTTTGTCTCCTTGTTTTCCTTTTCGAGACCAACAATCCTTCTTCAAGTGTCCTGGCTTCCCACAGTGCCAACAATCCATTTTTCCTCTGGATTTATATCTTCCTTTCTTTGACTTCCCTTGTGACTTCCCATGATTTTTTGGGATTTTTCCTCTCATTTGTTCTTCCCCTGTTCTCTATAGTCAAAGCATTACCCGATGTTGAAGTCTCACCCATGTTTTTCCGTCATATTTCCTCTCTAAAGATAACACCAATAACATCATCAAATTTCAATGTATTTGAACTAGAGACAGAGTTACTTACAACCATTACCAAGCTATTCCATCTTTCTGGAAAAGAACATAAAACCAAGAGAGCCCTCACCTCTTCATCAAAATTCACTTTTATAGAAGTTAATTGACTGGTGATTGTATTAAACTCATTTAAATGATTTGTCAAAGATCCACCTTCAAACATTTTTAGATTAAACAAACGCTTCATGAGAAATACCTTATTTGAGGCTAAGGATTTTTCATATAATTTAGCCAAACATTCCATCAGATCCATTGTTTTCTTTGCTTTTGTTCTATTGAAAAACCACATATGGTGTCAAGCACATCGAATGGTTCCCAGTTCCTTTGTATCCAAAATATCCCATTCTTCATCATACATAGTATCCTCTTTCTTTGTTTTTCCTTACAATGTCCACCATAGATCCTTTTGATACAAATAATCTTCCATCTATATATTTCATAATTGATAATTTTGGCCATTGAACTTATCAACCTTGAATTTTCCTTCTTCCATTGCTCCCACTCAAATCTAGAGGTTTCCTACCAATCAAACAAAATACACACAGCTCTAATACCAGTTGTTAGGATTCAGGTAGATCAGAGCAACAAACATAAACAACTATATGCAAATTAAATAACCCATAAATAACAATGAAGAATAACACAGAAATTTAGCGTGGTTCACCCAATATGGGCTACATCCACAAAAAATCAATCATCCAATGATTTTATTATCCAGTGCAAAATAGATTACAATCTCATGAATTACACACACCGCAACTTACATCCCAACTACTTATAACAAGTGTTTTGGAAGCTTCCAAAATTAGGGTTTTACAAAGTCATTTTTTTATTTGATGTGTTAGCGAGAAAACCTTGACATGTTAATAGGGAAAAACCTTGATGTGTTAACAAAAAAATACGTTATGAGTGCATAGTATTTGCATGATCATTCACCACATACCAATAAAGTGGGATGTTTTGCGACAAAGTGGGAAGCTTTGCGAAAAAGTGGGACACTTTGCGACAAAGTGGGATGCTTTGTGACAAAGTGGGACACTTTGCGACAAAGTGGGATGCTTTGCGACAAAGTGGGATGCTTTGCACAAAGTGGGACACTTTGCGACAAAAAGGGACACTTTGCAAAAAAAGGGGACACGTTAAAAAAAGGGATGCTTTGTGAAATTTTTATCCAAGGTCCTAAATCTATCTAAAAATACATAAAAACATAAAAAAAATGTGTAAGGACAAATCTAAGCCAGAAAAATCAACTCACTTGATAATGACACTCTCCATGAGCTACCTGCTCTCATAGGACATCTAGTCTCAGAGGCTCGTACTCTCACAAACTCGGCATCTTCAGTCACTCTCCACCAAACTCAAGCTACAAGAAGGCAAATGAAAAAATAGTTAAAAATTACTTCACTTTTTACTCATATATGCTAAAAATTAGGTTTTTTACTATATTAGGGTTAAAAAGTGACTTCCATTCAAATTAATATAATAGGAGCTAGAGAGCTCCATATTTTATGTCATTTGTTGCATTGGAATCATTATTCCACTCATGTTCTCATCAAATGTCTATCATCATGTGGTTTGGTACTTGGAAATACCCCATGATACAACTTACCTTATTCGACGAAGGCTAGACTGCTACCTTGATTCCACCTCCGTAAAGCAAGTGCAATCAAGGGGGCATACATCTACCCTTGAATTGGATTTCTAGAAGTTAGATAAAAGGATTTTTGGACAAACTAATGAATTCGTGTTGTAGGATATGGTTCCTAACATTGTGGTTTCGTAGATAGCTATAGTGGGGGCATCATTCTCTCATGTTGTGAATGAACTGATATGAGTATCCTTTTATGGAACAAAGTTCATTGTTTGGATTCCTTTAGCTTGCATATGCACATAGATTCATATGGGTGCTAAAGTGGGGTCTATATGTAATGACAGAAATTGTACTCCCTCCTTGGAGATAGGGAAATTTCTTATTTAATCTAGGCACATTTTAGTACCCTTGCATTAATTACCCTTTAATTCATCATTAATAGGCCCCTAAGACCCTTTATTTTAGATCTCGAAGCTTATTTTAGCTAAAAACCTGACAAAATGACATAAAACACTCAAAATTTTAACAACCCACCCTAAAAATCTAGAGTGGGACTCATATGCCACCTTGGGCATATGAGTCCCCCTAGGTGGGACCCATATGCTAGGGTTGGTGTATGAGTCCCATTTGGGGCATTTTTAGGGTTTGAGTGGGAAAACCAACTTTTTAATTCAAATTTTTGGTTAATGTTAGCCTTTGGGATCTGAATAATGGTAAATTAGGTGTTAATTCCTATATAAGCAAGAATCTAAGTCATTATTTCATTTAAGCAAGAATTTTCAAGAGCAATTTCAAGATCTAAGCATTCTTTCACAAGAGCATTCAAGTTTCAAAAGTAAGCAAAGTTCAAGTCTTGGAGCAACATTAAAGTGTTTTTGTAGGTCTTCAAGCTCACTTTCATTCAAGATCTAGAATTTTCAAGGGTTGATCATGGTTGTCTATGGTGAATCATGATGGATTCTAGGTTGGGGAGATGCAACTAGCCATCAAGCCAAGCCTAATGACTTGTTTCCTAAGTGATTCCATCTTCCATATCACTCTCCATTCAACCTAAGGAAGGTACAAGCATTGTTAGGGCTCATTTGGATGATTAGAGATCTCCCAAAGTGATTCATTCATCTCCATATTTCATTAATGTACCACATTCTTGGATATTAGAATAGGGTTGCATTGCACTTCAAATTTCTTAATCTTAGACACACTTAAGGTCAGGGTTTACATTCCTATTTACATGCATATTTCATTGTTTCTATCAAGGCTTAATTACCAAACTAGGGTTCTGACCATGGCAAACCCCCCATAAGCAAATCAACTTTATATTTTTCTTTGCAAGCCTTTTCGCAAATTTGGATTTGAAAATCAATTTGGGAGAAAAGAGCAGGTGTTGAAGTGAAGATCTAAAATTTTAGCTCCCAAAAAAGTGGAATGGGATTGATAAGCCAGAAGTGGCATATGAGTCCCACTATAGGCATTGTTTAGGATTTTTGCAGTTCCAGATACCCTTTTTCTGGAAACCAATTCCTACCCAGAAACCCTAATATAGGACTAATATGCCCAGATTGGCGTATGAGTCCCAGTAGGTCAAAATTTCAAGATTTTCAATTTTAGAGCTCATTCTAGCCTCCTTTAGGTTTCTAGGTGCATATTTATAAGATCTCACCTCTATGTTTTGATCTTCATGCATTTATAGGTCATTTAGTAGAAGAGTGCTTCATATTAGGGTTAAGCATTACATCCCTCATTGCATTTGTCTTTCCAAGTCCTAACTTGGTGGTGAACCCCTCATTATTTTACAATCAGCCCCTAGGATATCCCTATTGTAAGATCTCTTTCTCTTTTGCATTGAGATCTCTAGGGTTATCCTTGAATGAGATAATTGGAAAGTGGGTTTTCTCTATGTCCTAAACCATATGAAAGCACCCCTATCCCATTTTCTGTTATTTCAATTCCTTAGCTAAAACATCATAATCATGCCTTGTTTTAAATATTCTACATTTAATAAAGGAGAATTCAAAAGGATACTTACCAATAATTTCACTAACATGTACATGAACAACTTGAATAATGGTTGACATTACACACCTTTCTCATCATCTTGAACCCATACCTAGTTGTTTCTTATTAACATTATCAAATCCATGAATTGAAAGTTCATTAAGCTCTATAAGATTTGTATCCACACAGATCTTGTCTAGAAGATCAAAGATCAATGCTACAAAAATTGAGACTTGATCCATTTTCTATGAGGGTACGCCTAATTACAATTTTAATAATAGCCACCACTATCATTAAAGCATCATTTATTTTTGGATCTCAAGTGAGGAAAATTCATATTGAGGGAATGTAATATCCAAATTTTTCACTTACAAACAATTAAACAAGTTTTCTACATCATTCAATTTAATAGAAGTTTGGACATCAATATTTTGCAAAGCCTCTTCGAGCATCTTGTGGTATGTAGGTGATGTTCAAATCAAATCCCAAAGGGGGATCTTGGCTAGAGTATTGTGAAGTTTCTCAACAAGATCATATTATTTACCACTACACTGAGAAATATTAGGTGTGGGTGGAAGGTATGGTTGAGGAAATGGGATGGATGTTGAAGTTTGTTTTGGTTGCTTATTATTTATAGTGTTATATGCGTGAGGAACTGTGTGATAAATTGGTTGCTATGAAACATGATTACTAGTGAGTTTTTTTACAAAGTTAACATATGACCATGAGGTTTAGGAGGTCCTATAATGAAAGGTGACTTGGGAGGCCCAATAATTACAAGAATTTTAGGAGGTTCAAAAAGAGTTTTAGGAGGTCCAATAATCAAAGGATATCTTATAGCCAATTGTGCATTCATAACCTCAATGGACTTAACTTTTTTTTTATGATCTTCTATTGAGGGGGGATCTAATGTCACCTTAGCATCATCATCTATGCAGTCCATCTTACTATCTTTTGAAAGAAATATATCAATAATTTGCACGTAATGTCTCCCCAAGTAGGAGATGTATTAGGAGAGAAACAAACAAGATTATAATGATGCTTAATGATTAGATTTTCTAACGCCAAGACACTTTCTTTACAAGTAAGTGAGGTATTGGGAGAAGAGAAAATATGATTGTATGATTGTCCATGATTGCATCCTCTTGCACCAAAAATTTTCACAAGTGCAAGAGATGTTGGGAGATGAATGAAGATTAGGAAAAGTTATATTAAAAAATGTGTCAATGATTTCATTTTATTGCACCAAGATACTCTCATAATTAAGAGAGATATTGGGAGAATGACTAGCATGGATGTAAATGAATTCATTTCATTTCCTTAAATTGTATTCATAAGTAGGGAGATTATAGTTATACAAGCCATACATGTGCTACCATATCAAAACTACATCGTTGAAAAGAAAACATGTTGTTATTTGCCTTATGTATCAAATGATCAAAATTAGATAGTTTTGTAAAAACAATTAAAAAATAGACATTAGGTTTGGACAAAGGACATTGAGAGAGCTCTATCATAGAAATTTAAGCCAAAATTAGTAGGATAGAGGTGCCCAAGGGTATCTATGTCCTAGATAGGGTTTCTAAAATTTTAAAGTTTGATTGTGTAAGGCACTGCAAAAGGAATTAGGATCTTCTTGTAATCAGGTTTAATAGTGAATATTTTTCATATTTTTCTCAATTTAAGACAATGTTCTTCAAAATGCAAGTGTTCAATAATGTGGAAGATCTTTTGACAAATTTCAATGCAATTTCCAGATCTAAATGTAATGACGAAAAAAAGTACCCCTAACTTGGCCTTGATTTAATGTTGTAATATGCCTAACATATTCACATTAGGTCTTCGAGCCTTGTGAATTGAAAGAGTTTAATGGCACCTTGCTAAAGTGTTGTGAGGTGTTTTAACTCACTTTCACACTTTTCTAAGGTCTTATTAATTAATTACACCTAAATAACCTCCTTTTGACCTTAATCTTGCCTTATTTGAAGAGTTGTAACACACTTTCACACTTTTCTAGGGTTGTCATTAATAATTGGGTTCTCTTATGCTTTAATTGGCCTTATTTTGCATCCAATAGCCCCATTTAATGCATCTTTTGGAGGATAATCCTGACACAAATCACTATCCAATCATAACTCACGTGTTTCGGGCTTGAATGGCCTAGATTTAGTGATCTAGGACTCATTCACCACCTTGGGCGAATGAGTCCCACCTAGATTTTTGGATGTCAAATGGTTTCACACATTTCTAAGCATTTTTAAAAATGGTCCCAAAAATTATGCTTGGTGGGACTCATTCGCCACCTTGGGTGAATAAGTCTTGTGTGGCCCAAAATAAAAATTAATTCAAATTTTCGAAGGGATTTTATTCTCCTAGATCTGATATCAGCTTGCAGTGTTGTAATTTCAAGAATTCTTTCATAATTAAGTATAAATACAAGGTTCTTTCACTCATTTTCACCCCAAGCTTTCAAGTATTCATGCATTATATCAAATTTGTGATCAAGGAAGCATTCAAGAGTCTTCAAGAGCTGATTATCAAGTGTTTTATAACATTATTCAAGAATCAAGCATCTCATGCTTCATGTTTGTTTTTGAGCTAACAATTGTGATGTAGGATTTCATGATTCAAGCTAGCATTTCATTCAAGATCAACATCATTCAAGCAAGAGTCAAGATCTACATCCATTGCAGCCATCTCAACCATATTTGTGGCACTTTATTGCAAGGGTTCGGTGAGTTGCAACATTTTCATTGGTTCATTCATCATTCCTTTATCTTATTTGATTTGATTTCAAGATTTGATTACCAAAATAGGGTTTGACCAAGGCAAACCCCTTTCTACTAACCCCCAACATTTTCCCATCTCCTTTGTGTGTGATTTGTAGGTCTAGGTTACAAATTTCTTAAGGAGCAGGATTGGAGAAAAGTTGTCAAAGAGATCAAAGTTTTCAAAGTTGTCATCAAGCATTGGAGATACATGGACATCACCTACAAGTTGCAAATCAGGGTTTCAGATCCAGAAATCAATCAAGGACACAAATGTTGGAGTACAATACCACTGAGAGAGGGGTGAATCAATGGTATACAAATTTCAAATGACCTTAAAATAGTCATTTAAAAACTTTGGAATATAACAACTATGAGGAAAAACATACTTAGTATCAATAACTTTGATAAACTCAAAGCTTTAACATGATCAACCATAATGAAGATGAGGAGAGAACACTATTTCAAAACAATAATATGTGATGGATATGTGTTCATGCAGATTGAATAAACTTGGGAAAAATTTAAAACTAAATGACACAAGATAAAAAAATGAACATGAGGATCAAGCACATTAGTGATAATAACAACCCATAACACAAATAATGTCTTGAGTGGAAAACCCTCTTGGGGAATAAAAACCAGTCGTAAAATTGCCTCACTAGCTTTATCTAAATACTTCCAAGTTTACAATGCCTCACTAGCATGTGCCTCACTGGAAATGTGCCTCACTGACATTAAATGTGTCTCACTAGAAATAAATAATATGCCTCACTGACAAGTGCCTCACTGGAAAGAGTGTGCCTCACTGGCTAATGCAATCTACCTCATATCATCATAGTTCTGATACAAATACAAAGTATCATCTCTGTTTCACTTTCACAGCTTCTTTTGATCTCACATCACTTGAGATTCAGAATTATAAGTCCAAATACAATATACTATTGTGTATATGTCTAGTATACATAGTAGTATATAGTATTACTACAAAAGGATATACAATTTTTCTCAAATAAACATTTCATGAAATAAAACTGACAGCAATGCTCTTTTACATCACTGAGAAAAAATGAATCTTAGAAAAGTATGAATCAACAATCAAAATGATGTTTCTTTCTCATCAACCTCTTTTAATGTCTTCAATATAATATTTATAATGTTCATCATCTTTGAACTGAAAACAAACTTTCAACTCCATAACTATTCTACAATAACAAAATGGTAATCATACTATAGTTTTGTTCACCATGTCCAAACCAAATTTTCTCATGATGCTCTATGGTATATAGACCCAAGGACTAGTGAAAGAAACTTTAACACAATCCAAAAATAATCCATAACTGAATGCATGTTAACCCAGACTAGGGCTAATGTATTTTTAAACTACCTATAGTAGTTTCTATTTAGAATGAAAATTTTCATCATAGAGAGTTTGAATGCCTAAAAGCATTTGAACACAAGATTACCATCACTGAGATATTCCCTTGAAACCATTTCTATCACTAGCTAGTAACCACTTGAAGGTCACATCTTTGTAGATCCTTAATCATCTCACAATGTTTCCAATCTTATCATCATTCCTCAAACCCTAAGTTTGCAGCCTTATTTACCAATGTCAAACTTTACAATATATCTAATGTTTCCTTTGTTTCCTACATTATACATCCTTACCTAACTGTTCTATTGTGCCCTAGCTCGAGAGAGCTCTTTCAATTAAAATAAATCAATAAAATGAAATGATAAGGGTATGTGCAGGATCATGATGGGCCAAAAAGTGGTGATATGATGAGTGTGTGTTGGGCTAGCGACATTTTTTTACCAAAAATTGATGAAATGAAAAGGGTTTTTAAAGGAAATTCTCAGCTTTCCACCAATATAAATTATTCTTTACTTTGAATTTAATAAATTATTATTATTTATTTTCTATTTGAATTACGACTAAAGTCCTGATTGATAGGTTGATTGAAAACATCTATAGCTTTCAAACGGTATCACATTTTTTGAATCTGAAACATATGTCACATTATATGCTTCACATACCATATAGGATTAAAAAAAAAAGAATTTCATGAAGTTTTGACCAAGTTAAGTGGGTCGACATATGAGTTTTATATTTTTAAAAAGTTGTAATAAAAATTCATAATTAATTATTTACTTGGAAAAAATTATAAAAAATATGCATCACATCGACATGATTCCTCTACTTATATCTAAAATCTTATAAAAAAATATTATCATTTTATTGTGGTTAGGGTGACCAGACATACACCTACTTCTTACTTTTTCCAAATTTAAGTACTAATGCATTGAAATTTCAAATTTTCACCAAATAGATTTTTCTTTTTAAATAAACCTAGTAGTTTAGAAACTAAATTCAATTTGCTACAAATTTTATTCTTACATATTTTCGAAATAATATAGATAACTTATTCAAATTTTTATGTCAAGTTTCCTAACTCTGATTTTTCTAAATTTTTTGCCACTTAAGGGCTTGTTTTTTCCATGATGATCCTACACATACCCATAAAATTCCTTCAAAACAAGCTTTGAGTTTTACATATACTTTTATGTCATATGTCACTTAACATTATAAACCTGATGAGATTTATTTCTCTTTCTATTTATAATGCCTGTGGAAAATATTAATGCCCAAGGGTCTTAAACAGTTTTCTTCATGTTTATTATTGCAAACATTACTAGACCACAATAGTGTACCACCTCTGAATTATTCCATAGTAAGTATTGTGAATACCATGAATAAAATTGTATACAAAACTTATTTCACCTTATATATCAAGATCAAGACACAATTGGATAAGTAATTATTCTTGTGTAACTTATGTTATTGATAGCTCATCAATCTTGTATGAATAAGACATTGATAGCTCATAGAACAATTGATAAAAAATCAATTTCTCATTAATAACAAGATATAGAAGATACCAATACCTTAAGAATTGTGTACTTGCAATGCCAATGTCAAGGTAACATGTATCATTGCCTATCAAAACCTTTACATACTGTATTAACAGAGAACCACACCATCAACCTTTTTGACATCAATGAAAAAACCTTGTGCCAAAGGTCAACAACAACAGGTCCATAGGAGAGCAGATTTAGACTTTGAGTTCCTAAAAAAGCGGAATGAGACTAATTCACCACAAGTGGTGAATGAGTCCCACTACAGGTGTTTTTCAAAATTGTTTGTAGATTCATATACCCCTTTTCCCAGAACTTACTCCTGTGCAAAAATCTAGAATTAAGACTAATTCACCCATAATGGTGAATGAGTCCCACTAGGTCAAAAAGTTAAAATTTCTAGAATTTCAGACCTCCATTCAATCTCTCTCAGGTTTCTAGGTGCTCCTCTATAATTTTCCAATTTGGTATCCTTATTTATTTACAATTTTTAGGTCATTTACTCAAGTTTCATGCATCACTAGGTTTTGTCATTAGATCTTGCATTTCATACATTTTACCAAGTTCTTACTTGGTGGTGAACCCCTCATTAGTTTACAATCAGCCCCTAGGATAGCCCTATTTCAAGATCTCTTTCTCCTTTGCATACTTTGCATTAAGATCTCTAGGGTTATCCTTGAATGTAGTAGGTGGAAAGTGGGTATGCTCTATGTCCTAAGTCATATGATAGCATCCTACCCATTTTTCCTATAAAACATTTTGGTGAACCTACATTTAGAACATTTCATTTTCTGATTTGGAGTCCATCATCATCCTAGATCCTTCTTGCATCAACATTGCATTAGGATTTTCATTAGTTAATTGATATTCTAGGGTTTTCATATTTTGTGTTAGTGAAAGTGCATATAGGTTACATTTTTTCATTTCAAATCATTTCAAATCATCTGAAAATTGCATTTGCACTTAGGTTACAGATCATACAACATAAAAAGCATAAAAATCAAGTGAAAATTTATAAAAAAATTTGAAAAAATTCCCTATTGGGTTTCATTCACCACCTTGGGCGAATCAGTCCCAATGCACATCTAAAATTTCCTTTCACAACATTAAAAACCTTGTTTCTGCACTTCTATTTGTTTCCATTGGTTATCTATTTTATTTAGTTGACTTTTTGTTACATGCATTTCACTAAATCTATCTTAAATTGGTCCATTTCATGCATTGCTTAGTTCCAAATTTGCATTTACAATGCTTCATTTTCAAATCATTGCATAGTGTAATCAACAAATTACCTTGTTTGAAATCTGAAAATTTGCATTTCATTCTAAATCTTTACATTGCATTTTAAGTTTGCATATATTATTGTTCAAAAATGTTAGTTTCAATACTTTCCAAACATTTGCAAAGAAAAAGTTAGTCAATAAGCATGTAAGTCATTCATTCAATACATTTCCTAGTTATGAGAGTCTTTTAGTGCAAGAGAGTGAAAATGTTGACACTTGCCTTAAACCTACCCCATGTCTTATCTCTCATCTTTGTGGGAATGATGTGATAGAAGAAGCTGAAAATATAGACAATCCTGATGATCATAGTTTCTCTTCTCCTAATACCTCTCCTACATGTGATGAAGGTATTTTGGTGTTAGAAGATGCACTTAATGAGAATCATGACATTGTTGAAAGTTCCTCTTCTATTAACTCTCCTTCAGTGGAAGATATTTTAGCACAAGAGAATGACATCATAGACACATTTCTAAACACCACCTTACCTATTTTCCATTCTCCCTTTGCTTGTGAGAATGGTTTAGTAGAAGAGGGTGAGATTGTAAATGATGAGGATATGTTGGTGTTACATGATCAAATATTTAAGGTCTATAAGGGTCTATGCAAAATCATGGGGGTCCAAAAAGTGGCAATGTGAAAAAAAGGCATTTTTAATTTTCCCAAAGACGCAAAATTTTTCTTTGACTTTTTCTAGGCTTGGGTGGAAAGTACTTGTGTCAAACCTAATACTAAATCGAAACAAATATCCATTTCTAAATGGATATTTGTTAAGTTTAAGTCAGATTTTTTAATTTCATTGGGTTCGGGGTCAACCAATTTTTTTATTTTATATATTATAATAATTTTTTAATATACTCTTCTTTTTTTTAACAAAAGAGGGGTAAAAACTTTATTGAAAATCGGATAAGAACATTATAGCCAAAACAAAGGGAGCAAGCCCTAGAAAGAAAAAGAAGCAACAAAGAAAGTACAAAAATAAAATCAACTATCTTCCAGTAACCTTCTATACTCTTCAAGGAATCTATCCAAATCCTACCATAACTTAGGGGAAACCTGCATCCAATCCTTGATCTTCCAGCCATTATCATGCTCAGAAGCCCATTTAGCCAAGCAATCAGCAACTTGATTCCACTCCCTCGAGATATGAACAAATGAAACCACCTCCATCTTGGAGCCAACCTGAAGAATACGTTGAACAACTGAAGCCAAATGCCAATTAATATCATACATCTTTCTTTCATTCAATAGATTAATCAAGATCTGTGAAGAAGCTTCACAAATAACCTTTTGCCATCCCAAAGCAAGGACCCGCTCCACAACAAAAAAAATTGTCAAGCCCTCCATGAGATTAATAGTCTTCTCCCCCTCATGAATAGAGAAAATAAATATCACTGAACCCCCAAAATCCCTACCGACCCCACCAATCCCAGTAGGCCCAGGATTACCTCGAGAAGATCCATTAGAATTGATCTTCAAGACTCCAACTAGAGGAGGAAGCCACCTACCCATCTGTTGCACTCTCCTGGTCCCATGTCTGCTTCTCCTGCAACCACCAGAAGAAGAATGTATCCCCTGAAGACCCAATCTATCCACCAACTCAACATCCCCTTTCCCCAGGGGAAAAATGCTTCACTCTTAGCCACAACTGACTATTGTATCATACATAATGTACACATCTAAACCTGCTGACCCACCAATTTAACACCATGGAATATCCTGCAATTCCGCTCCAACTAGGTCTTCCAAAGAAGAAAAGTAGGTCTAATGTACCAAACATCCTGTAAAAAGGAGGCCAACTAGGGGGGTCTTCCCAAACTATCCCAAAACTCCACCACCAAGGAAGCATGAACACAAGGTTGCTTCCAAACCTCCCACCACCAATGCCAAATTTGTACAACAAAGGGACATCGGAAGAGAAAATGTGAGGAATCCTCCTCCTCTTTCCCATAGAGAACACAGACCGAAGGCCCCTAGAAACAATGCTTACGAATGTTATCCCAAGTCAACCACCTATTCCACGCTAAAGTCCAAGCAAAGAAATTACATTTAGGCCATGATAGCTTACTCCACACCCTCTTCCACCATTGAACCTCCACCCTAACCAACTTTTGAGCCAATAACACCTGATATCCACAAGCAGTAGAGTAAATCCCCTTGGGATTGTGATTCCAAGTAATAATATCCTCTTCAAGTAGAGAGCTACAATGCCTACTGCAAAGAATCATGTTGAGCTCGGCCCTGCCTTCCTCCTCACCCAAATCTGACCACTATGTGGGATCCTTCCAACAATACCTCTCCAATTGACCATAAAAAGAGGACTTGAAGTCACTCACCCTAGACCAAGCAGCCGCAAGAAATCTCTGGCTCAAAGGAAGTAGGTGAGGAAACTAAGAGATAAGAAGAGGGAAACCATCCCAAGAGTTTGACCAAAAAAGAGCTTCTGAACCCCATCAGTAGATCCAAAATAAACCTTCCTTAATGAGCTTTGCACCCTTCTGAAGAGTACTCCAAATCACTGAACCTTTCCCCTCAAGAGGGTACCTACGGAGATCATACCGAGGGACGCTAGGGAAATACTTATGAGATAGTATCCTGGCCCACAACTGATCCTTCTCCACACACCATCTCCAGAAAAGCTTAGCATCCACAACCACTCTAAACAAAGTAGATTTACAAAGACCCAAACCTCCATATTGCTTTAGACTACACACATCTTCCCACTTGACCAGGCTCCACTTGGAGGATGACAAGCTTCTAGCCCATAAGAACTATCTTTCAAGAGAGTCCAACTCCTTAAGAAGCCCCACCAGAACCACCTGAAGCATACATCTGTAAGTAGGGAGTGCTTGCACAATCGACTTAAGAAGTTGAACCCACCCAACAAAAGACAACCATCGATGTGTCCAATGATTGAATTTCACCTGGAACTTATCAATGATATTCTGCCAAGAGCCCTTGGGAAGACGACCAACTGAAATTGGAATGCCCAAATACATAAAAGGGAGAACCCCTATCGGAAACCTCAAAATATTAGCAATTCTTCTCTGAATGGGGGCAGGCGTATTGAATAAGAAGATGGACGATTTATCCTCATTAATCAATTGCCCTGAAGCCACAATGTAAACATCAAGCAACTGTCTAAAAAAAGTATCTTCCTTGACAGTAGCCATCCCCATCAAGGCAGTATCATCAACAAACTACAAATGAGACTGCAAAGGTAAATCTTCGCCCCAATTCCAACCTTGAATGACGCCTAACCCAACATTTCTTTTTAACAAACGTCTAAGACCTTCAGCAAGAAGAAGAAATAGTTACAGAGAGAGAGGGTCCTCCTCGCGAAGACCCCTAGAAGCCCCAAAAGGTTCAGAATGATTTCCATTCATTAATACTAAGAAGGATACTGATGTAACACAACTCATAACCCATTAGATCCATTCCTCACAAAATCCAAAAGCAATAAGGATCTTCCGAAGAAAGGACCATCTAACCCTATCATAGGCCTTAGCCATATCTGGCTTAATGAACATTGTCTTCTCATGGGAACTGGCCATGGAGTGGATGGTCTCAGGAGCAATAACAACCCTGTCCAAAAAATTTCAACCCACAACAAACCCACTTTATTCCTCCGAAATCAGCACTTTAAGCCACTTCTTTAATCTCTCAGCCATTAACTTTGAAATAATTTTATAAGCCACATTACAAAGGGAAATAGGCCAAAACTGTGTTAACCTATCTGCCCATTCACACTTGAGAATGAGAGCAATGAAAGTGGAATTAAGAGTACGCAACATCTACTTTTTCCTCCAGGACTCCTGAACGACCACCAGAAGATCCAACTTTATGATATCCCAGAACTCTTGAAAGAACTCTATTGGGAAACCATCAGGGCCAGGAGCTTTTCCTCTCTTAATTTGAAACACAATCTCCTCCAACTCCTCTAGAGAAATCTCCCTCATCAAATACTCATTCACCTCCCTGGAAACTAACTGAGGGATACAAGAAAGAACCTGCTCCTCCTCGACTGAACCCCCTTGTGAATCCTCTTTGAAAAGAGTAGCAAAATTCTATGATGCCTCAGTTGTGATTTCCTGAAATGAGACAACACAATCCCCCTTGTCATTAACCAACATAGAGATGGAGTTACCATGCCTCCTGGCCTTCACTAAATTAAAGAAAAATGCAATATTTTTGTCCCTTTCCTGCAACCATTCAACCCAAGCCTTTTTCTTCCAATAAACCTCTTCACGTAGCTCACATTCCTCCACCACCTTCAAAGTCCTAGACTCTTCTTTCAAAAGATCCTCTGAAACCCCATTATCCCAAATCAATCTCATAACATTATTTAACTCATCTTGGGAAGCGGCCTTATCATGAAAAATATTACCAAAACACCAACGATTCCACCTTTTAAGCTGATACTTGACGAACTGAAGAAGCTTGACAAATGTATACATTGCAGTACCAAAAGCAGGTCTACCTATCCTCCACCACACATCCACTTGATCATAAAGAGTAGTCTTGTAGCCACATGAGCTGGAATTTGAAGGAAGGAGATCAAGGCGCCCAAGTAGAGATGATACTAAGATTGATAGGCTAGTGGTCCAAACCCCTCCAATCCAAAATTTTAGAGGAGGTAGACCACAAGTCACCAACCCAATAACAGGAGACCAAGAACCGATCCAGCCTCTCAGTGACACAATCCTCACCAGTCTACCTATTATTCCAAGTAAAATGACCATTACTGGGTTGAACATCAATAAGATTTAGATCAGAAATGCTATCCCTGAGAAGCAGCATAGAAGGCTCCAACCAAGCAATTCCACCCCTTTTCTTAGATAACTCCACTATAGCATTGAAATCCCCAGCTAGAATCCATAGGTGAAAAGGAGCCAGGCTACGAACATATCGAAGGTGGGACCATAGAAGCTGCTTACCCTGATAATAAATAGGAGCATACAAATTAGAGAGGAGAATACATTCTCCTGTCACAAAGCATGAGGCCACCAACAAAATAGAAAATTTAGAAGACATTCACTAGAGAGGGAAAATCCTCTGTGGGTTCCATAAGCAAGCCACCCCCCCAGACGCACCGTGAGCTCCAACACACTGACACTCACCATACTTCCACAAATTAGGTACCATATTCAACATACTCTCCAAAAATAACTTAGTTTCATGAAGAAAAAGAACATCCGGAGATTGATTCCTAACCAAATCATGAAAAACTTTTTGTTAAGGGCCACTTTTCAAGCCCCTTACATTCCAAGATAAAAAAATCATTTTTGGGTATACAAGAAATACGAATCTAGGGTCTTAACTACCCCTGACTCCACCAGAGTTTCCCCAATTGATTTAATCTTTTCCAAATCCTTTTTCCTACTCAACCTGGGATTCTTTTCACCAACCCATTTCTTTGGATCCTTTTGCAAAATACCCATGTGAGAAGAGGACATAGAGCTCTTTCCAACTTTTGCACCAATCTTTATAGGCAAAGGAGAACCCTCTCCCCCATTCGTCAAAGCCCCAATCACAAGATCCATCCTAGCCTGAATAATCAACTGTTGATTCGTGTCCATTTTCCCAACACCCGTGTCCTGCACAGCCTATATAGTCTCCAAAGGAGGCCCATGCTTTCCTGAACCCAAAGTTCCCTGATCCAAGTTCATCAAACTTAGATTCACTTCTTGTTGGTTGAGATCATCCAGCACCTCAAACCTATTAAAAGAAACATCATCCCACCTCTCCCCTAGAGTCCTCTTCTGCCCCTTGATTTCTATTACAAGCTTTGATAGGGACATATCCATCCTCCCCATTACCATCACCCGGAATAGGCCCCTTCCCCTTATCAACCCCAGGTGGATTGCGAGGGGTTTGACCAGATTGGGTCCCCATCAGCTTAGCCCTAGGGCAACTGCACTGTAAGTGTCCATACTCATGACAAAATCAACATCGAAAAGGAAAAGTTTCATAGTCTAACTGTTGTACCCATGTATATGATCCTGCACTCACTTCCACAGATACTGGAAAAAGTAGTTACCTTTTTAAACTGCATCTGTTGTGAAGACCCAACTGGTTTACCAAACATTGAGGCCACTAAATTTAGAACATCCTCATGCCAACATTCAATTGGAAACCACGATAGCTGAACCCACACAGGAACCCTATTCAGGAGCTCTTCAGTCGGATTGAAGCCTGCATGCCATGGCTTCATAAACAAGCCCACTTTGTTATAGAAATAGGGACCCCCATCAAAAATCCTATTCCGATCAACCATGCAATCAAATGAAACCATAAAGTAATTATTCACTAAGAGCCTAATCTCCATTTCTCCTTCTGGCAGCCAAGTCCCCTAAGCCCAAGATTCCAAAAATTGCAACGAGACTCTTAAACCCATAAACTTGTAATAAAAGGAGTGTTTCAAATAATATTCAATATCATCCGCCAACATCTCCATCAGGATAACCAATTTCAGTCTCTCCTTACATATTTCCAAACATCCATTAATTTTCATAATCCTAGATCCTCCAGACGATCTAGAACCATTCATCTCTTGAGCTGGTGTAAACAAATTATTATTGAAAACCTTTGCACCCTGTGATAGGGGTTTCAATCCAAAGGCTAATCAGAAATCCATCTTGGGACTAGTCCCAGATGATTCCCCTTGCGACATGAACCCACAACGAGACCCTAAGCAAGCATGCAAGCCCCTAGGTCAAGAGGATAGAGGAAAATACCCACACTAGGGTTAACATAATACCCCTCCAGCTTCACCTACAATCCACCAAAACTCACAAGTTTTAGCCTCAAAAGGAAACGCCCTACACCCAATCGGGAACCTCACAGCCCACGAAAAATGGCCGTGCAACAAACACCCACAAAATACCCAGCAAACTCAGCCCCACGCGGGCCTTGCAAATGGACATAGCCTCACCAAGCAGCACCACACCAAAACACATCTGATCGCCACCTCTCATAGCAAAAAGCAGGCCCAACCTATCGGCGCAAAACAAACACCCACCATCATGCACCAAGGAAAGCCAAAAACTAATGAAGGAAGACAGTCGAGCGACACCTTGAATGCAGAAAAGACCCACCCATGACACACCAACAAGAAAGCAAAGAGAGCGAGCTAGGGCACAAACACCCTAGCTCGGCCAACATATCTCAAAATTGCCATCCAGATATCTATGTTTATCTTTTAATATACTTATAACCATGTTTTTAAATATATTTATCATAGCATATGGAAATTAAATTAAAAAATTATACAAATGTTTTTTAATTTAATATTATATAATAATATATTTAATATATTATAAAATTATATTTTATTATAATATTATATAAATATTATAATAAAATATAATATTATAATATATTAAATATAATATTAAATTTATTATATTATATGATTATGTAATATTATCTTATATTATATTATAATAATATAATATTACATAATAACATTATACTATATAACAATATTATGTAATAACATTATACTATATAATAATATTATATTATATTATATTATATTATATTATATTATATTATATTATAATATATATAATATATTATATAATATAATTTTATATTGTACATTTCAAAAAAATGCTGCCAATAAATATATGGTCGGGTCCCAGACCTGACCATATATTAAAAAAAGTATAAAACAAGAAATGGATATCTGTTTCCTGTTTTATAAATTAAAAAACAAAAACTTGAGAGCTCATTTTTAGCTATGTGTGGGTTTTTCTACTTCCCAACTCAAATATATGTTTCAAGGTGAATCATTTTACTCAAATCACTCAAATTTGAAAGTTATGTTTGAATTTTTATGTTTTTATTCAATTTTAATTATTTTTGCATTGTTTTTTTGAATTTTAGTCAAAAATAGGGTATTTGATAGGTTTTTTATTGTAATTAAAATCATTGTTAATTTTGGAAAAAAACTATCAATTAACAAGCTTTAAATGGCTCAACATGAAAACCCTCCAAATCCTCCTTCACCATGACTATTTTTTCCAAACCAAAATGTGTCAACAATACATGAATCTATTCATATAAATTTAGATCAATTGAGAAATGTATGTCAAATCTATGAGACACCCACTGAGCTATCAAACATGAAAAACACTTTGGAAACAATCATTTAAAATGTTGAAACTTTGGCAACTCAACACAATAGATTTGCACAGTGGCGAGAGGAACAAAGGAAATTTTATTCCGATGGGTTATCATACGATGAGGTGAGGGCACTTGATATTGACAAGACCCAATTAACCCAATTAATTGATCATCCAATGGTCCATTGAGGCTCCCATAGACACATCCGACTAGGAGGTTCATGATATGTCAAATGTAGGAGTTGATAGAGCATGGAGTGCACCATTTGCAGGAGAGACATCGACTGCCAGGGATGATATGGGAGCACTAGTAAGACTTAAAGTAATTTCATAGTGTGTTTTATCTAAATTATTTCATATTTTATGAGAGATATTTGTACTAATATATGTTTATGTGTTGGAATCTTTAACAAGTGGTGACAGAGGAGCAGATTTTACAAGTGCGGGAGGCTACATAGACAACCATTTCATTTGCCTTGGAGAATTAGTATACAATATTATTTAAATTGTTATTTTAGATGTTAATATTTGAAATCTATTATGTTTAAATACATGTACTACATATATTGATAGTTTAATGTAATCTTTTCTTTTTATGTAGCAACCTGGTTCTTATACAACCTTGTTGACTGGGTTTAACCCATTGTATGAAGCTGCACAATAGGTATATATATATATATATATATGACATTATGATTATATGTGCATGTGCATTTAAATTGTGTTACATTCTTGTCATTTTTAATTTAAGAAACCATCTTAGTTGCTTCATCCACTATGATCCCATCTAGTGTCATAGCATCACAACAGGCATGCGTTTATTTTATATTGTAGATATTTACATTTAGATAGGAGTAGATATATGTTTAGTAAATATGATTACTTGTCAACAATTATATGTTAATTTGTATCATTTTTATTTTACCTTCTATAGTCCTCTATCCAACTCAGCACTATGACTAGTGTGGGACCATCTCTTTATACAAGGAATCCTGATGGTCCTAAGGGACAATCATATCCAAACTATCTTGCAGAAAAGAGAGCAAGACTTGAGGTAAACAAAAATTGCATTATTGATATAATATAGTACATGTATAGTGATTTTGATGTTAAATTCATAATTTATAAATGATAGTATATAAGTTTCTACTTACTAGTCTATCTTGTCAACCATTCACATAATTAATCTAATTTTGGTTTGAAGTGTTATTGTGCAGGAAGCTTCAAAGAAATTGAGTTCTTCAAGGAGGCTCGATTTTGATGGTCCAACATAGGAATAGGATAAGATATAGACTGATATGTACTTAGGGTTTTATAGATCTCAAGATGGCATATATGTCACGATTTGTAAACTTGTTGTAAAACTTATTTTGAGTAGGCATATATATGCCAAATTTTTATATGCACAAACACAATTATTCTACATTTTGATATATAAGAATTGATATTCGATCTAATTTGTTCCTCGTGTGCATGTCTTTCTACTTTGAATTTTCAAAATGGAATGTATAATTATCTTGGAATGGTTTAAATTTATGATCAATAATGTATGTGATAGATTAATGAAATTGAATTTTAAATGAAGTTATGAATTACAATTGGTAATCCATCTATGTTAGAGTTCATTCATATTAAGGTTCACATACATTACATTCCATTAGACCACATTTCTTTGAGGAGTTTTTTCAAACAATTCACTGCCTTTTCTATTGTACTACACTTTTTATAAATGTCTACCAAAACATTTTTATCAAACACTCAATTTGAGAATACACATGATTTCAAGCTTTGTTGAATGAATTTACATTTGACATTATTTTGTTTTTTCAACTCCTGTAATGAAGTGGGCAGCTAATTTTTATTTCAAAAGAAATGTAAATTAATGAAAAATGGTATGAGAAGTGTTGTATAATATTTGTGGAGAAGAACTGTTTGAAAATATGCCTCGAAGAATTGTGGTCTTGTAGAGAAGGAAAAAAAGATGAAAAGAGCAACTTGTGACAGTCTCATGGCATTGATTCTTTTGATTGATTACAAACTTTAAACAAATGGATACAACTTAATGTAGTATATGTCATGTTACAGTGTTCATTCAAAAGTAATATAATCATTTTGATAAAAACCAATGTCACTCAATGTGCATTCAAGTTTAATAACATGTAAAAGGTATAAAATCATCTTGAATAAGAATCACTATCTTTCAACCATAGGGGTTTCATGCGACCTTCAAACAAAGTCCTTACAAATAAACAAGATACATGTTCATTAGATAGTTCATGTGAAATCTATACAATAATCATGATAAACAATTAAGACATCACTCAACCATGATGCAACCATTAAACAAACCCAATACAACTCCATGAAATGCATGTTATTTGACCTTCAACATGCAATTTGTATTATCATAATGCACAACAATGAATGTTGCTAACCATAATGCATCAATAAGAAAACTAGGCATACTATATGGGCTTGATGCACACTATTCATAATGCACACTTCGCACAAAAGAAATAAAACTGATATGATATTGTCGTATATCTCAATCAACCTTGACCCAAACCAAACTTGCTATATCGCAATTTTTGTCATATATTCCATTCAACTTAATGCAATTGAGGTATTATATTTGGTAAGAATTTGTGTAGAAAAAGAAAGTAAGAGATGATGGTTAAGGTGGATTTGAACAAATGAAGTTGTTTTCCTAAGTATTGAAAACACTATTAAACAAAGGTATCTTGTTTTCCTAAGCATTGAAATTGAAGCAAAACAACTAAAGACTAAAATTAACCACTTACAAAAGGAATGAAAAGATAAGAAGAAGATTTTATCGTCAATGAAAAGGAGGTTAGTATTCTCTAAAAATAGTTCCAATGTGTGTGGATGGGTACATTTAGGCTAGGCATGGTCCTGTTTTGAACCCAAACATGCTGAAACAATTGGAGCTACATTGGACTGGCGATATCCCTTAAGAGTCCAAAGTGCAAAAATGTAGCAATCTTTGATGGGCTATTACTTAGAGATCGTTATGCTTAAAAACTCTTCGTCTAAGGCTATGATATCATGTTGGGACCCTCTTCAGTAACCTCTCTTTATTTTTCCTATCTTGGAGGTGTTTTTACGTGGTGATGAGTTTTCAGTTGAGGAAAAAGTTGTCAAATGCAAGTAGTGTAAAGTTGCAAAGTGGTGTAACTTTCATTTTGTAAAATGTATGACAAAACAGACTATTTATAACATGTCTGAATGGGTATTTTTATGCTATTCATGGTCCTTTTTAACACTCAAACATGTTGAATCACTCTAAGCTACATTGGATTGACGATTTCCCTTAAGAGTCCAAAGTGCTAAAAGGAAACAATATTTGATAGAATATTACTCGAAAACCGTGATGCTTACGGAATCTTCATCTGAGGCTACAGGATTATGTTGGTACCCTCTTCAATAACTTCTCTTATTTTTTCTATCTTGAAGGTGTTTTCCCATGGTGACGAGTTTTCAATTGAGGAAAAAGTTGTCAGATGCAAACAATGTAAAGTTGCAAAGTGGTGCAACTTTCGTTATGCAACTTGTATGACCAAACAAACTGTTCCAACATGTCTGGATGGGTATGTTTACACTAGGAATGGTCCTCTTTTGCACCCAAACACATCGAATCACTTTGAGATCCATTGGACTAATGATTTCCCTTAAGAGTCCAAAGTGCTAAAAGGTAGCAATCTTTGATGGGCTATTTCTCAGAAACCATGACAATTAGAAACTCTTTGTCATAGGCTATGGGATCATTTTGAGACCCTATATAATAACCTCTCTCAATTTTTGCTATCTCAGAGGATTTTTCTCTTGGTGATAAGTTTTGAGTTGAGAAAAAAGTCAGATGCAAGCAGTGTAAAGTTGTAAAGTGGTGCAACTTTCATTCTACAACTCATATGACCAAATGAACTATTCCAACACATCTGGAAGGGTAAGTTTACAATATACATGGTCCTCTTTTGCACCCAAACACACCAAATCACTTTGAGCTACATTGGACTAATGTTTTCCCTTAAGAGTCTAAAGTGCTAAAAGGCAACAATCTTTGATGGGCTATTTCTTGGAAACTATGATGCTTAGAGACTCTTCGTCTGAGGTTATGGGATAGTTTTGGGACTCTCTTTAATAACCTTTGTCAATTTTTTCTATCTCAAAGGTATTTTTCCCGTGGTGATGAGTTTTCAGTTGAGGAAAAAGTTGTCAAATGCAAGTAGTGTAAAGTTGCAAAGTGGTACAACTTTTGTTCTACAACTTGTACGACCAAACAAACTATTCCAACACATTCAAATGGGTAATTTTATGCTATGAATGGCCCTCTTTTGCACCTGAACATGCTGAATCACGTTGAGCTACATTAGACCGATGATTTCCCTTAAGAGTCCAAAGTGTTAAAAGGAAACAATATTTGATGGGATATTTCTCAGAAACTATGATGCTTGTAGACTCTCCATCTAAGGAAATAGGATTGTATTAGGACCATATAAAATAACCTCTCTTGGTTTTTTCTATCTCGGAGGCATTTTTCCGTGGTGACAAGTTTTCAATTGAGGAAAAAGTTGTTAAATGCAAGCAGTGTAAAGTTGCAAAGTGGTGCAAGTTTTGTTCTACAACTCCTACAACCAAAGAGATTGTTCCAACATGTTTGGATGGGTACATTTATGCTATGCATGGTCCTCTTTTGCACCCAAACATGTCAAATCACTCCGAGTTGGATTGGACCAACGATTTCCCTTAGGAATCCAAAGTGCTAAAAGGAAGCAATCTTTGACGATCTATTACTCAGAAACCATATCACCTAGAAACAATCCATCTAAGTCTATGAGATGACATAGGGCCTCTGTACAATAACCTCTCTTGATTTTTGATATCTCTAAGGTGTTTTCCCATGGTGTCGAGTTTTCAGTTGACTGAAAAAGGGTCAAATGGATGTGGTATAAAGGTGCAAAGGGGTTTAGGGTTTGTTCTACTCCTCGTGAGTAAGTGAATAAGTGAATAATTTACTCAAATACACTTAATTTATGAACTGCACACATTGTGATATTTTCTAACTAGCCTACCCAGGAATCTAATGACTGAAGGAAAGAAAAATAAAAAATATGAAGAGGAATAAATTGTATTCCTCTCAAGAATGCAAAGCTATATTCAACTTGAGAATTAAGAATTACAAAGGAAATGACTTGGTTATATAGGCCAAGGGGAGAGATAGATGCAACTAGATTATGAAAAGTGTTGGCATCCTATGAGGTGTGACAACTCATATCATTAAAGGCTCAACCACCTTATCCCTATGTAAAGTTAAGATAGTGTGAAGAGGACTTTAGTGGAGAACTAACTAAGAATGAACTAGTTAGATAAAGTACCCTTTGTACACTAACACCCCCCCTTAAGTGCAACTTAGGAAGAAGTATACAATGCAAAGATGAAAATATGGATCCCAACTACTAGGCCTTATGAGGTACCCATGTACATAATAACCTCTCAATGATAAAGAAGGAGAAAACCCAGTGGGAAAAAACTCCCTCCCATGATAGGTGAATGGATTAGGTCTAAGTGACCCCCCAAAAGAGATTTTCCTCACCCTAAGAGAGACCAAAGTTGAACATGATACTTTCTCTCAATGAAGGGTTTGGTGAATATATCTGCTATTTGATCTGTTGTAGGATAGTATCACAAATCAATGACCTGATCCTAAATTAGCTCCTAAAGAAAATACATATGGGTCTCAATGTGTTTGATTTGTTGATAATGGACTAGGTTCTTCAAGGTCTGGATGGCACTTTGGTTGTCACAATTGATGATTGTTGACTTTTGAAAGGTGATTCCAAGTTTAGTGAGGATATTCTTAAGCCAAATAGCCTTAGTGGTAGCATTGAAAACCCCTTGATACTCAGCCTCAATTGAAGAAAGATCAATGGCATGCTGCTTCTTGCTCTGCCAAAAAATGGAGCTAGAACCATAGTGAAAACTATAGCCAAATGTGGACTTGTGATCATCAATATCACCATCCCAATTAGAATCTATGTATCCAAATAAGTCTAAACTTGTGCCTACTATATAGTGAATCCCATACCGATGAGTTCCCTAGATGTACTACAAGATGTGTTTGGCATATTTCCAATGAAGCTCATGTAGTTCTATCATGAAGCATGAAACAATGCCAACTACAAAGGAAATGTCAGGGCAAGTATGAGTCAAGTAGATGAGGCTAACAACAAGTTGACAATACAAAGTAGTATCAACTAGTGGTGTGGAACATTTGGCCTCAAGATTAACTATAGACAGAAAGGGAGTCGATGCAGGCTTACAATCAACCATATGAAAACATGAAAAAAGATCAAGAGCATACTTGTGCTGTGCAAGTGAAATCCCGGAAGAGTTTTTTGTGATCTCTATCCTGAGAAAGTAGTGCAAGAGACCCAAGTTAGTCATAGAAATTTTTTCATGCAAAGCATTCTTCACAGTTGTGATGATGGATGAAGTGCTCCTAGTGACAATCAAGTCATCAACATAGAGAGCCAAGAAGAGAATAGCATCCTCTTGCCACAATATTTAGACATTTGGATCAGAGTGGCATCTGGAGAACCCAACAGAAAGAAGAAAGGAGTCCATTTTGGCATACCAAGCTCATGGAGCTTGTTTGAGGCCATAGAGAGACTTCATTAGTTTGAAAATCATTGAAGAATATTGAATGAATCCTTGTAGCTGCTCCATGTAAATTTCTTCATGTAGATCTTTGTGAAGAAATGCACTCTTCACATCCATTTGATGTACAACCTAACCATGTGTTGCAAAAATAGAAAGTAGCAAGTGAATGTAACTCATTTTTGCAATAGGGGAAATGGTCTGAGTGTAGTGAATACTTGGTAATGGAGAGAAACCTTTAGCCACAAGTCATGCTTTATATTTGTCAATTGAGCCATCTACTAAAAATTTGGTTCGATAGATCCACTTACACCAAACTAGTTTTCTTCCCTTGGGAAGTTGAACAAGATCCCATGTTGTATTCCACATTAAAGAGTTGTACTCTTCCTCCCTTGTGGAATCCCACTCAGCAATACCAGAAGATTCATGAAATGATTATGGATCTAAAGCTATGGCAATGTAGGAATGAGGAATGTCATGATGTTGCGATCGAGTCCGTTGTGTATTTGAAGGATCCCCAACAAGATCACCTACAGACTCAAGTGTTTGGTGAGCCCAATGAGGCATGGTATGGGATGGAGGAGGAGATTCTAAAATCACTAAAGAGGAAGATGAAATCTCAGTAATCAACTTGATGACTAAAAGAAGCTTGAGGAAAATACTCAATGTCAGAATCCTTTAAATCCATTGTGGAGGAAGAGTAGAGGATGAGCTAGAAGAGTTTTCCTCAAAATGCACACTGCACTCAATGAAGAGCTCATGTGTTGTAGGATACATTAGCCGATATCCTTTGAAACCATCAGGGTAGCCAATAAAGATACAAGGCTAACTTTGCAAGAACTCTTAAGGAATATGTTCCCATGCTAGGGAGCCAAAAACTCTAAAGTGCCCTAGAACAGGTTTCTGACCACACCAAGCTTTGAAGGGAGTGATTCCTTTTAATGCCTTATGTGGAACTCTATTCTAGATGTGATTAGCATAGTTGATAGCTTCTTCCCAATATACAAGTGCAAGGGAGAGAGCGTGGATCATGCAACCAGCCATCTATTTTAGGGATCTAGTTTTCCTCTCAACTACACTATTTTTTTGTGGTGTGTAGGCAATAGTATGTTGAATATCAATCCCTTCAATAGTAAAAAATTTCTCAAATTAATTGTTCACATATTCTCTACCATTATCAATGCGAAGAATTTTGACACACTTTCCATATTGCTTCTTAACATGAGCATTAAACACTTGAAATCTATTAAAGACTTCTACTTTGTTTCGAAGAAAGTAGACCCATGTGTATCTAGAATAGTCATCAATGAAGGTGCGAAAATAACGAGCCTTACTGAAAGATAATGATGGAAAAGGACCCGCCAAGCCACTATGAACCAATTCAAGGACTTTTGAAGACCTTTAAGCCTTCCCTTTATCGAACTTGTCTTCAGGATGTTTTCCCAAGGAACAACCCAAACATACACCATCATAAAAGTTGATCTGAGGAAGACCTATGACCATATTTTGTTTTTTGAGTTGCTAAAGGTAATGCGTAATCCAAAATTGCATTAATGAAAAGCAAAAATTTATCTAAACTACAGTAATAATTAGTCATTTAGCATAAACAAGGTAATTTATTCACAAAGATTAATAAATAGTTATGAGAATGAAAAGATAATAACCATCCAAACTAGCTATAATATTGAAATGAAGAGTTGAGGCAAGCATACCTTTCTTAAGCCAAGTAAATGTTTCATATTTAACTTTCTATTGATACCAATCAATGTTTTATTTTCATGCTTAACTTTCTATTGATACCAATCAACATTTTATTTTCATTTATTATTTTCCCTTTTTGAAACTACCTATAAATTCTACAAATGCCAGCTTACATTACTGTGAGCAAAGCTCAATAATAGTATAAAACACAAAAAATCAAGAATTTCATATGTAAAGCCCACTCTAATTCCAACGAATGAAATCGATAGCAAAGATTAAAAAAATGTGTGTTTTTTTGAAAAATGACAAAAGAATGTTGTAATAAAAACAAATATTTCTTACTGCTCTCCACCCAACCACCCTCAAGCATAAATCTAGCTCACATAGAGTAGTAATAACCATAAGCTCACACAAAGCAAGTTTTATCTTTGGCTCACATAGAGCAAACTTTGTACTTGGCTCACACAGAGCGAACTTTGTGTTTGGCTCACACAGAGCAGTCAATGGATCACACAGAGCAAACCTCCCACAAAACTCTTTTCTTCAAATTTTAATCCTCGTTCTTTTGCAACTTCTTTCAGCCCCTCAAAAACTCTTTTTCTTCTCTTTAATAGAACTTCCATTTGAAACTCTTGATATTTCTTGACTATAAAAATAATAGAGACTATACATTTTCCATATTAACAATTAAAAACAATTATTTGAATCACTTACTTATTCTTCTAATTGCTAAACCAAATTTTATAATTCAAACAACTTTTATTACCATACTTTTCCACAAAATAATCAATACTTCATGTTTATTATCATTCCATAAAAATAATATTAAATAAATTTTCTAATAAAAAAAATTAGTTATGACCCCTACAACCAAAGACTTAAATAATTTTAGCTATGCCTCACGTTCTCCCCCTCTAGTCTCAGGCTTCCTCCTAGAAACTATCAAAAAGATATGGAATTTAAGATCTCATGTAGGCTGTAACTTCCCATGAATAGATAACCTCAAATTTTCACTAATACTAATTTACCTAATATAGCAAGATCAAAAAACATTCTCCTCCTAAAAGAATTGATCATCTAAAGATAACATTTCATAGCCACCTTCTTTCCAATATGTCCTTGTTGGAAGTCAATTATCTTGATGTTATGCACATGTGTTACTTGACCACATGATGAATTATAAAAAGTAGCATCTAAGATGGCTAGCATCTAAACAAGTGCATTAATTAATGCATAAATAAGTGTATCCTATACTCTACATCTTTAGACAATACTTCTTACTCAAGTCAAAGACGGTTGTAGTCTGATATCAGTTAATCATTAACAAATCTTTTATATTCAATCATTTTTAAGGCTTAATGTGTCCAATCATGATAGCATAGGCTAAATGCTCATGCGTAATCTTCATTGACTATTGATGTTGCCTTCTTAACTGCACCAACCCTAGATCTAAGTTTAAGCACACTGGAATTAAATTAACCCAAACCTGTTACACATATCAAACTGACAGATTGACTTAAATCAAGCAGCCACCCTAATCTCTTCTTCAACATAAATAAAACATGACCTGAATAATTTTGTTTCCAGCCAACCTTTCAATTCACCTAGTCATTGTTGCCACCAATTAATATATTGCATTTTAATAATCGGTTGCACAAGGGGTGCAAGATTAACTTGAAGATAAATATTAAAAATACAACCAAAAGAATATTGTTATACTATCAAAACTGGATGTCTTTGATGAATACTTCCTCTCTAATGTTGAAAGATATAGATGGTATATAATATGCTTTCACAAGTAGCTCAAGTGAAATATGGCCTCTCTGGAGAAATAAGTTATGCATGTATGAACCCAAGTAAATGGTATTATTACAATTGAATAATTGCATTGTCATAATTTGTATTTTTACCAACACTCAAAAACATCCACCCCTCTTTTAAATAGGAAATAACGCATACTGTGATAAACAACACAGACAAAGAGATAGTCCAAGTTTCAAACCAATCATCTAGAACCATGTACAAATTGAAGGCTACAAAACCATTTACGGAAAACAAAACATATTACCAATACACTTGCTTCAAAAACTTCACTAATAAGGAAAGAATCTATAAAACCTATTTATTTCAAGTGTCTTCAACAACAAAGCAAAATCCACAATTCTAGAGCTAAATGTTTGTGATGAAACCTTCTACCTACTTAAAAGAACTAGGCCAACCAATTACTAGGGAGTTATGAAGTAGATCCTTTTTATGGATTCATCATAAAAACATTAGCCACAAGGCACACAAAAGAACCAGTCACAATGATATAGGCAAAAAAATAATAAAAACCCACTCTACTCTGACTTGAATTTTGTAGTTGTTTATTGTTGTATGACATTCATTCCACCTCCTAGAACCCTTGTTTGAGTATAACCCAATTATAAATACTCTCTCAACCATCTCTTATGTCTTTAAAATTGAGCAGCTTAATAGAGTTAAAATTGCATGAATATCCACCAAATTGTCTCCTCCATGATCATCCAAAATCCTAATAACCTTCCTTCTTTTACAAGATACACAAGTTTTCAGAATGATAATCAGATAAAATGCACAGTTTATTTCTAAACCACTATTAGTTTGCTACCATGAGATTCCTTTGAGAATAGCCCATTTTTTTTAAAAGGTGCATAAACCTCAAAAATCACTAGTATACTTAATATGTCCAATCATGCAATTGCACCATGTACATCTACATTCATCTATAGTGTTCTTCAAGAACCATAATACCAAAATATGAACTACTCTCATTTTGCACCAACAACAAGTTTTAGTATCTGAAACAATCATAATCTAGATAATATACTACCAAATTATCTTTCAAATTTGTAGAATTCATCATTTATGTACTAAGTCTTGTACTAGAATAATTATAAGACAAAACATTATCTAGTAATTAGTGCTTCTAACATCTAATAACTGGAAACTAATTTAACCTTCTTAATATTAAGAAATGAAAATCACAAAGAAAAACTATTTTGTTTTAGCCCTCGTAAAAAGGATTTTAAAATTGTAGAATATTTCACTGCATGAAAATCTTCAACCTTCTATTACTTCCAGATAAAATATCATGCACAACATCAAATTGTATAATTTTAATTTTTGACATAGTAAGAAGCAAAAAATACTTTGCACCATACTTCAGCCAAACAGTTCTCCATATAAATTAATGACAAGTAAATACGATGAATTTGGATTTCTTCCCTGTGACTAAATAGGTTTGTAGAGGAAGATGTGATAGCTTGTAGCATGATCATTCAACATTTATAAATTATTACTACCAAACTAGTGACAACTACAAATAATTTACTGCCATCTTCATTGGTGGCTTGATATTGAAGTAGCTAATAACGTTAAAAAATATGCCAATAGATTAACTATTTCCCAACATTAGTGAATAATTTGAGATGATTGTTTAGAGGAGTAGAAATTCATGCTTTGCTAGAAAATACAAGATGTAAAATGGCATCATCTCCAACCACAGGTTTGAGAGAACATAGATTCAAAGTGTCATTCAATAAAAGACTTGTATACTATGAAATATGCAATCATGCAAAAAACTTGAGATATGCTAAAAACATGTGGTTACTCAATTACATATAGAGAAAAATACCCTAGGCCCCCCACTCCTTAGAGGACTCTAATAAAGTGCTAGTAAAAATAGGACAAACAACTAGAATGATAAATCTTCCAACCCAAACTGTAATGCCTCGTCGCGCAAACCCCAAAGGAACAACTAAAAACAAAACAATTTTTTTAAAAAACATAAGGAATTCACTTTAAGAATTACAACATAACAAATATTTCAACTTGCACATCAAAGTCCCTTGGGGTACACGGGGTCACATTACCAAACAATCCCATAACAGAGTTAATAGATGAAACAATAAATTACCAATTACATATCCATTCATTCAAACAACTTCATTTAAACATTCATTAACGATAACCAAAATAATAAGAATAATCCATATAAAACCATACATGCAAATTACAATGAATTAATCATGGAGATATTAAGTACATATTTCCACAAATACAACATAACATTAACAATATTTACAAATAGTAGTTCAAGAATGATTTACATGGTATGATAATACATTACATTAGTCTGATAGTACATCTCAATGAACACATATACAAAATTACATCATAAGTCTTCCCAACACATGTGGGAGTGATACATCAATCCTTAAAATACATTATGTAACATATGAATCTTGGATCAAATTGAATCAGCAAAACTCTGCACTGAATGGTACAACTACATCCAAGGGGACCCAACAGGGTGTGTAGCACATTGCACCCAACCACCCCCGTGCTGGGAGTAAATAAGGCAGGATCCCCGACCAAGCACATCCAAATAGTAAGGCAAGACTAAACTACAGACACAATAAGCAAGAGACCACAAGGAAATATCTCATAACAAAAATAAATCACCAAAACACAAGAATAGACCACTTCCAGAGGATTTCAATAAAACAACTCAAAAGGGAATGCTAGAGGAGAGTGTCATCGCATGGCCTTACATGGATTATCCAGACAACCTATCACAAGGTTTCGCCTCCATCTATGGTTATCTTGACAGCCTATCTCAAGGCACCGCTCCATAGGGTTACTCATGCAGAAATGTTAACCTCTCGTGAAGATGAGGCAACGATCTTGCCAACCATGACCTTCTCGGACCACCTTTAGTCTATGATAGCACTAATAGGCGAACGAAGCATCCATAATTGTCTTGATTAATGTTTAACTCCCCACCCCCTAATTAATTACTTAGGTTATCACTTATTACTCTAACTCTAATGTGGGTTACCCTGACAACCCCTTTGTGTGTTGGCCCCAACGTAGAGCTACTCTCCCTAGAACCCAAAACATAAAATCCAACACCAAGGAGTTGTACCAAAAGAACATTGAACCAACAAATGCAACATCCGCAAGGCAAAACCATCTCACCAAAATCATATGAAACACATCCATAAAATGGTACAACCCATGTGTAAACTCAAGTCACAACTATAGCCAAGAATAGGAACAAATATCCAATTAAATGATCAAATATAAACATCAATTTCACTACCTATAGAAGTTCCTAACCAACAACTTAAGCTCCTATAGAAGGATAAACCAACTCAAGGGTTCTTCCCACAATACAAAATCCCAATAAGAGAAAACCACAATTGATTCAATGAATAATCTCAAGAATATACAATTATGTAAAACAACGCCATTTAATACATTTCAACACACAATAATTTCACCAAGAAATAAATAAATTAACTTACTCGAGAATATTCAACTTAACTTAAATCACATAGTTTAATTCTAATTTACTCAATTACACTATAACATTGCAAATTTAGCATTATCTAATTTATTCCATAATTTCCACATATATAACCATTTATATATATACATATATATGCTTTTAAGCATATATACATATATCCATATATACGTAATATATAAATAAAATATCTATTATTAAAAAAAATCATGCTTTTAAACATATTATAAAAATGCCTTTATACATCACTGTAATTAATAGCAGTCAGTATATATATATATTAATATTAATGTATATATATACACTTATATATACTAAATAACACATAAAAATCAACTTTTAATATGAAATCAAATTTAATATAAAAATTGAATTAAAAAAAGTTTTAAGACAAACCCCACACAGCAGTAGTGGTACTTCGTACCTCCCATTGGGGAGGCCGCAACCCACATGTCTGCGTCCAACAACCTCAACTATTATACATAGCCTTGGCTATTATGCGCAGCCTGTGGTCTGCAAATAGTACCATAGGGGTCGGGGGTGGTACGATGACCGTTGAGCACTTCCCCCATAACATATATATATATTTTATTATTATTATTATTTTACCAAAAAACCCAGTACACAAATTTTTGTGAAATAATTTATATTTTTCTTTTCAAAAGAGACATAATTAAAAAATATGAATATGTATATGTATATATACATATATATGCTAAATATATTATATATATAGGTATATATATATATATATATATATATTTGCTCACAAAGTACATAATAAATAATATCAATATAATGAATCAACAGTTCCTTTTCTT
Source organism: Sequoia sempervirens (assembly GCA_007258455.2). Taxonomy (NCBI): domain Eukaryota; kingdom Viridiplantae; phylum Streptophyta; class Pinopsida; order Cupressales; family Cupressaceae; genus Sequoia; species Sequoia sempervirens. The sequence continues at coordinate 184,580,343 of VDFB02252616.1, read as the reverse complement.
TTCTTTTATTTTATTTTTTAAAAAAACACAGAATAAATTTGGGCATACAAGTTTAATTTCCATAATAAATTGATTTTCATTTCAAATCAAGAATTTCACAACTAAATTTATATGAAGAAAATTCATAAGGTTTAACACAATCAATTTTTCAACAACAAAACCCTTTTTCAAAACATAGATATTGATTTTTTTTAATATGACAGACATGATTTTCGTTTCCCTTACAGACAATGAATTTATAAATCAAAAGAATTGATGATCAAAAATGATGCAGGAGCATCCAGTGGTGTGAGGGCAATCTTGCATCACCCAAAAAGATGATTTCCATTTTTGTTCCTGTTGTTTTCTTTTTGTAGATGTTTTTGTATTTCTGGATACCCTTTTCGTCGAATAAGAGTTTCCAACTTTAACTACTTTTCTGCTCAACTGCTATTTTTAGCAGGTTTGAATTTGAAGTCGTGGGAAGACAGAAATTTATGGGAAGGTTCAGGATGGAAAAATACACAGTCGGTGAAAGAATCAGGTCAAGATCATTCATGAGTTGAAAGTTATTCAAGTTCCAATTTCTGCTTTTTGCCCTGAAAAACCTTCCGAGCTCAGTTTGAGGCACCAAACGATCCCGGATGGGCCTGAAAATTTGCAGAAACACCAAAGTAGTTTGTCAAAGGCCTACTTTGTAGAAATTGTCTTTTCGAGAGCTTTCCGAAAAGGTATTATCATTGAAGATCCGACGGTCGGATTAAAAGTTACGGCTGCCGGAAGTTGGTGCATATTTTAGAAATGTGCTAATTTTCAACTGTGAATTTAAACTTGAAATTCAAATTGTAATTTTGGCGCCAAACCGTCAAAAATCTTATTTCGAAGGTTGTTTTTGGTTCCAAACCGAAATGGGTCTATTTAGGGGCTTGTTTCTGATTTTTGGGTAACTTTTTGGGGAAAGAAGTTCGCATGCTGTGAAAGGGGATCTGGGTAATTTTCTGTAAGTTGGTAATTTGCATGTAATACAGAGCTTGGGGATTTGAGATCCTCTGCATGTAAGAAGTTCAATATTTATGAATAAAATATTATTCTCTATTTTGTGAGTGTATTTATGTGTCTCGGGTTTGCTCCCTCGTCAAAAAAGAACCTGGAGTCCTTCGTTTGATGTCAAATCCAAACACTACAACCCTTCTTCCTCTTTCGAAACTAGATTTCCTCTATAGTTCCTTCTCCAATTCTTTCTTTCAGCTAACTTTTGGATCAATATTATATTTTTCCTTCCAAAAAATTTTTTTATAGAGAAGCACAAAAAACCTATCTTTTTCTTTTTCAGAAAAAAACCAAAAACCATTTTTTGTGTGTGTCTAAAAAACTTCTTTCACAATAAAAATAAAGAAAAATAAATAAAGCGCTTCTTTGTTTCTCAAAAATCCAACCCATGCATTGGCTCTTTTTCTTGCTTTAAAAGCCCACACTTATCTCACAATTTTAATTAAAAATCCATTATTTTCACATTTATTCTCACATGATATTATCCTTAAATTTTCTTTAATATTTTGAAAAAGAAAATTACAATTATCACAAACATTATTTATTTAAATTAATTTCTCTATCCTTTTTAATTAATTGAATATCTTTTAATTTACAATATTTTAAATCCAACATTTAACTAAATTACAATTACATACAATTAATCATATCTACAAGATAACATTAATTAATCCCATATAAAATAAGGATAAATTAAATACCAACTATCCACAAATAAATTAAATGAACAACAACATTACTGAGACAAAGACAAGGCCAAGACCATGACACTGAAAGACTCACAACGAGGTGACGGACTTGGGACGAGGAAACTTGCTTATCAACTCCCTTTTTCAACATCATACCCATTGGGTTTATTTAATGATAGCCCTGTCCTGCCGAAGCAGGTGGAATCGAGACTTTATTCTTGCAATTCCTGTATACAAAAAAATATCAAGTAACATGTAAATCTCCATTGCAGACACACCATGAAAGGAAATCGTGGGGTAGCAAGGTGCTCGCAAGAAAGTTATGCTACTCTATCCTTTCACCAAGACTCACTAGCAAATACATCAGTAACCATAGCAACATAGAATCACAACATCACCATGTATAATATTAAAGAAAACCATAGCATAACCAAATAATATAATCGCCACATAATGTATCATCAAACATCATAGTAATTTCAAGTGCAACAAACCAACCAAACTATGAATCCACACACAACCAAGTCAGTGAACTAATAACCATCACAAACCAAGTACCAAACCAACACATAAGAGTACCAAAGAGTATCAAAGAGTATCAAGGAGTATCAACAACATGGGGGGTATTACATCCTCCCCCCCTAGAACACGGCTTACTCCTAGAAGCCAGTAAATAAATATGGGTAATCCTCTCTAATATGGGATGCATCCTCCCATGTCGCCGAAGTCTCATCATTTGGGTACCACTGAACCTCCACCTATTCAATATCTCTACCCATGAACGCGAGTCTCTAATGCTATAGCATGGCCATGGGCTCGAGAGCTAGTTTCCCATCCTTAACCTGTAGAGCATTCCAATCAAGTACGTGAGTAACATCAGGAAAATATGGTCTAAGGACTAAAACATGAAAAACATCATGAATCCATGATAGACTTGGTGGCAAGGCTAGGTAGTAGGCAATAGGACCAATTATTTCTAACACCTCAAACAGCCCTATGAAGTGGCACACAAGCTTAGAACCCTTTCCATAATGAATAGGGCTCTTCCATGGATGTACTCGAAGAAACACCTGATCACCAATTGCAAACTGTCGATCAACTCTATGTGCATCAACATACTTCTTCTGCCTATCTTGAGCTACTACAAGATGCTCTCGTATGCGAGCTACTTGCTACTCCATATCTCGAAGCATTTTAGGTCCAAGAAGAACCCTGTCCTCTAACTGATCCTAGCTCAAAGACGTACAATAAGGATGAACGTATAAAGCCTGAAAAGGTGCCATGTTGATCAAACTATGGTAACCATTGTTGTAGGAAAACTCAACCAAGTGCAGATAATCTTCCCAATGTGATTGTTGGTCCATGACATACATGCAAAGCATATCCTTGAGCACCTGATTGAATCTCTTAGTCTGAACATCTGTCTCTAGATGGTAGACAGAACTAAAGTTTAATTGAGTCCCTAAGGATGGATACAAAGATGTCCATAGCACATATTTGAATACCAGATCTCTATCCAAAATGATTCTTTGTGGTATCCCATGCAATCAAACAATGTCTTCCATGAACACCTTGGCCACCAAAGAAGCAAGTATAGGAAGATTAGATAGGAGAGAAATGGAATACCTTGGTCAGTTTGTCCACAGTGACCATGATAGCGTCATGCCGCCTGGAAGACATAGGCAAGCCGATAATGAAATCCATAGAGATAATGTTCCACTTCCATTCTGGAACAAGATGAGGCTGCAAAAAACCTATTGGATGATGATGCTTAGCCTTAACCCTCTGACATTCTAGACATCTAGTCACAAAATTGGTGATATCATGCTTCAATCCTGCCCAAAAATATAGTGAGCACAGATCCGCATACATTTTCTTAACTCTAGGGTGTGCTGAATAAGGTGTCTGATGGGCTTTAGTCAAGATTATGGTGCGAAGACCCTTTGTAGGAGGTACATACATTCGATCTGCATAGCACAAGACACCATCAAAATCCAGTGAGTATCTAGTAAATTTTCCTTCTAGTGTTCTACCTGAATCGATTTCAAATTTCACCTCTTGATACCAATTGTTCAAGGAGAGAGCGGTGAGGATCTGACTCCTCAAATCAACCTCGAGAGCCACTGCAAAAATCTCATGTCTACATCAGCTCAAAGCATCTGCCACCACATTCTCTTTTCCCTAGATATACTTTACTTCAAAATCGTATTCACACAAGAATTCCATCCACCTTCTCTATCTTGCATTTAGGTTCGGTTGCGTGAAGATGTATTGCAGACTGCGATGATCCGTATGCAACTCAAACCTATAGAAGCTAAAAAACCAACTTCACAGTCCCCAAGAATCACCTGCAAGCAATCACCTATCACATGCAACAAATATTTAGAACAAAAACAAGAGAAGTTCTGTAAACCCTCAGAGCAAGTTTGTGCAAGCTAAAACTAGCATAATAGATTATTTAAAGTAATTGTTTTACAAATAATACAAAAGCCTTCAAAAAGGAAATGATGCAATAAAGCAAGAAAAAACAACCCTAATCTTATCTTGAGCAAAAAGACAGCTCAATAAGATAAGGATAAGAATTAACCTAGGAAATAAAATATGCCTAAGTAAACTTATGCTAAAGTGTAATTAAATAATTAATTACACCAACACCCCCCCATAAGTGCAACTTAGGGAGAAGAAAATTATTATGCAAGAGATGAGTCCCGACAACAAGGCTTGATCAGGTACTCATTTACAAATGCAATGCAAACTAAATCAAATAGGGTAAAGGAGAAAACCACATGGGAACAAAACTCCTCCCCAAAATAGAATGCAAACTAACTAAGTGATGAAAGATGGAGGACTCCATAAGACCCATGTAGAAGTTGAAAAACCAACTTCACAGGCCCCAAGAATCACCTGCAAGCAATCACCTATCACATGCAACCAATATTCAAAACAAAAAAAAGAGAAGTTTTGTAAACCCTCAGGGAAAGTTTGTGCAAGCTAAAACCAGCATAATAGATTATTGAAAGCAATTGTTTTACAAATAATAAAAAAGCCTTCAAAAAGGAAATGATGCAATAAAGCAAGAAAAAACAACCCTAATCTTATCTTGAGCAAAAAGACAGCTCAATAAGATAAGGATAAGAATTAACCTAGGAAATAAAATATACCTAAGTAAACTTATGCTAAAGTGTAATTAAATAATTAATTACACCAACACCCCCCCATAAGTGCAACTTAGGGAGAGGAAAATTATTATGCAAGAGATGAGTCCTGGCAATAAGGCCTGATCAAGTACTCATTTACAAATGCAATGCAAACTAAATCAAATGGGGTAAGGGAGAAAAACACATGGGAACAAAACTCCTCCATAAAATAGAATGCAAACTAACTAAGTGACAAAAGATGGAGGACTCCATAAGACCCCCCAAGGACACCATCCATCACAAAGATACATGAAATAATCCCCCCATAAGAGAGGAAGAAAGAGACCACAACTCACCCCCAGAATGAAGTAACTCCAAAAGAACTGAAGAAGCTGGATCTCCTGAAAGAAGTGAGAGGGAAGACACCGAATGAAAGAAATCTCTGAAGGTGAAGTAGGTGTAGACCAAGATGTCTCCACAGAAGCAGGTGTGACCTCAACCAATGAAGAAGTAAAAGTAGGTGAAGACACAATAGAAACCTCCAAAGATGTATGATCAACTGGATCCTGCTGCACTGAAGCAGAAGAAGCAACATGAGGTGGAGGAGATGGAATGGAAGGCTCGAGAATAGGATCTGAAGTGAGTACACCAATGTTCAAGAAGCCAAATATCTCCTCTGAATGATGATGCACACTAGAAGTGTGAGGAACAACTATAGAAACAGAAGCTCTACCAGTAGAAAAATCAGTGAAGGAATACAATGGAGATGAGTGATCCACTATCCTAGTAGCAATAACTACTCTACTCTCCAAGTCTTTGATGATAACCAAATCAAGTGTGAACTCCACAGATCTCCTAGTGCCTTCATGTGTGATCTGATAAATGGAAAGAAGGTTATTTGTCAAGTGAGGGACACATAAGACATCTTGAAAGGAGTGGTCCCCAAAACTAATAGACCCCTTCCCTATAACACTCATGTAAGTGTTGTTTCCCATCAAAATGGGAGACATAGTGCAAGGCTCAAAGGGAGTGAACATAGTTTGTGGAGATGCCATATGATGAGATGCTCCTGAATCTAGAAGCCATCTCCCTAATCTAATGCTTGAAGAAGCACAAAGAGCATGTCCCTTCATATTTGATGAATTATGTAAACCAGTTGTGCTTGTGTTATGTTGTTCTGAAGAAGAAGAATGAGGAGAAGAAGATGATGCAGACATCCTAGAAGGCAAATCAATCTGATGTTTCTGAAGAATATGTTTCAGCTCATCAATGTCCTTCTTGTAACAACTATGTTCTGCATGTCCTTCCCTCTTGCAATATGCACATGTAGTCTTCTCCTTCCTAAATAATTTCCCCTTAGAAGAGGAGGATGAATTTGAGGAATCCTTTTTCTGCTCATGAGGTTTGGAATCCTTTTGTTTCTGTTTCTTTCCTTTGCCTATAGAAGCCTTCTGATCTCTAGGCTCCTGTGATGCAATAAGTGCCTGTGATAAGGAAGAAGTTTTCACTATGACCAAGCTAGTTAACTTAGCTTGCTCTCGAGTGAGAGATGAAGCAAAGTCATGAAGAGATGGCATAGTGAATCTTGTACCAAGTGCATCCATAGTGGCATTAAAGGTAGATACAAAAATTGAATAATCTAGTCCAAGCTTAGAAAGAATGGACAATATCAACTGAGAGTCTTCTTTTTGAACACCGCACTGTGACAAATGCAATCTAAGAGACTTGAGTTTGGTGAAAAGCTCCTGGATGCTATCAAAATCCCTAGGATTCAAGCCAATAAGCTCATTCTCTAATTGAAACCCTCTCATAGTATCCTGCTTTCCAAACAAAGACTCCAAAGTAGTCCATATCTCATTTGGTGTAGTGCAAGACTCAATCTGAAAATGAAGGTTAAATGAAAGAGATAGAAATAATGTACCATAAGCTTCATCGCATCTATTAAACCATTTTCTCTTTTCAGTAGCACCTATAGGTTCAATTTTTGTACCCATGGTTACCCTGTACAACCCTTTATGTTTCAAGTGAATCTCCATTTGTTTTTTCCAACAAAAATAGTTGAATGGAGTAAGGGGTGTAATATTATGTAAATCCATGATAGAAAAATAGCAGTATATACTCTCAAATAAAAAAAATCCCTCTTTGATCTAAAAAAAAAAACTCCTGATTACATGTTTCCCAAGAAAACAACTCAAAAAACAAAGGCTGAGTTCTAATAAAAATATTAGATACTTGGATAAAATTTTGTGAAAAATAGTTCTAAGATCTGAGAAGAGGATGGAACCAGCTTTCCAACGCCTATTTTTTTTTGAAAAACAGAGCCAGGACGCAAAAGTTACACCTCCTGGAGTGAAAACAACAACTTCTAACTTTGACAGGTGAAAAAGGCACCAAAAATGGAAAAAAAAAAAGACCTACACCACTAGATCTATCGTCGAATCAGCTTTCCAGCAACTATTCATTTTCAAAAAAATACCTCTGTTTGCAAAAGTTATGAGCAAATGAAAAAAAGCCCTAAAAATGGAACTTTTAATGCTAAACAGGGGCAAAAGTTTGACTCCTCTGGTTTGGCCCTCGGTCGGCCATACGACCAGGCGCTGGCAATATTTTAAAAAAAATATCAGCAGAGCCCCTGGTCTGCAATAGGACCTCAGTGGGGGTTGGGGAAGTGGCCGGGGTTGGAGTGCTAGCTCCTGGTTTGTAATAAGACCGTGGTCTATGCATGCAGAGCCCACGGGGGCTAAACCTAGGCGGAGTGGTGTGTGGGCTGCAGAGGAGTGAAGCTACTAGTGGTGGTGGTGATGGAGTGGTGTGTGGTTGGCCCACGGGTGGCCACCAGGTTGAGCTTCGGTAGCACTCGCCTTTAGAACAGGCGGCACAAAAAATCAAAAGATTTTTTATTTTTTAAAAAAAAATTGCATCGATCTGCATGCCCTCGGGCCATATGGCCTTGGGGCTAATTTTTTTTCCTTTTTTTCAACTTTCACCAAAATCAACGCAACGAAGGCATTTTTGGGGTTTTTGGATGCTTTGATCGTGATTGCGACATCTATTTGGCCCAAAACAACACAAAAAAATAAGCTACCCCCAAATCTACAAATAATCAATATGACTTGAAACCCTTGCACTGAAAAAAATGTTGTTAGAGAATATCTTCAGATCATAAACAAGCAGCAACAAGTCTGGAGCTCTCATACCATGTAGAAGTTGAAAAACCAACTTCATAGTCCCCAAGAATCACCTACATGCAATCACCTATCACATGCAATAGATATTCAGAACAAAAACAAGAGAAGTTTTGTAAACCCTTAGAGAAATTTTGTGCAAGCTAAAACCAACATAATAGATTATTGAAATTAATTGTTTTACAAATAATACAAAAGCCTTCAAAAAGGCAATGATGCAATAAATCAAGAAAAAACAACCTTAATCTTATCTTGAGCAAAAAGACAACTCAATAAGATAAGAATAAGAATTAACCTAGGAAATAAAATATGCCTAAGTAAACTTATGCTAAAGTGTAATTAAATAATTAATTACACCAATAGAACCGATGCCCTAAAAGGAAATGTCTCCATCTTACCAGAGCATGAACCATAATGGCTAACTCAAGATCATGTGTGGGGTAGTTCAATTCATGATCCTTAAGTTTACGGGATTCATACGCAATCACTTGCCCTTCTTGCATGAAAACAGCCCCTAAACCTTCCAAGGAAGCATTTGTACATACAACAAATTCTCCTGTAGGATCTGGAACTGCAAAAATTGGTGCACTGGTTAGTTTTTCCTTAAGAATCTGGAATGGTAACTAACATTGATCTGACCCAAGAAATTTCTTCCCCTTCTTCTGGAGAGAGGTAATGGGATGTGCAATCCTAGAAAAGCCTTGGACGAACCACTGATAATAGCCTGCTAGTCCAATGAAACTACGAATTTCTTAGACATTTGTGGGTACAGGCCAATCCACAATGGCTTGAATCTTTTCAAAATCAATAGAAATTCCCTCACCTAAAATGACATGACCCAAATATTGAACTTTAGTCTTATAAAATTCACACTTTTCCAGGTTGGCATACAACTGATTGTCCCTTAAGCACTGTAGCACCTTAGATGTTCCTTATGTTCCTCCATAGATTTGGAATAAATCAAAATATTATTGAGAAACACAAGCATGAATCTATCCAAATACGTTCAGAACACCCCATTCATTAAGCTCATGAAGACTGAAGGTGCATTTGTCAACCCAAACAACATCACAGTGAAATCGTTATGTTTGTATTGAGTGCGCCAGGAAATGTTGTTTTATGAATATTTAATTTCACAATCTGCAACTAATTATACCTTGATTTGACATCAATATTAGAAAATATATTTTCTCCTTTTATCTTATCGAAAAGATCATCAATTTTGGGTAGGGGATATTGATTCTTCACCGTTACTTTGTTCAACTGCCTGTAATCAATACACAAACGTAGAGAACAATCCTTCTTCTCTATGAAAATTATGAGTGCTCCCCAAGGGGAAACACTTGGGCAAATAAACCCCTTAGCCAACAGCTCCTCCAATTGCAAACAAAGTTCTTAAAGCTCCTGCATTTTCATCCAGTACGGAGCCTGAGATATAGGCTCAGATCTAGGTATTAGATCAATCCTGAAATCTATATCCCACTTTGGTGGCATACCTGGTATCTTGCTCAGAAAAACATAAGAAAACCCCTTAAGGAGTGGGTAATCATCCAATGACACCCCTCAACTATCCTCTGACTCAAGATCACCCATTGCTACTGTAAAAGGCTAACAACCCTGTCGGAAAAACCTTTTTAGTTGCATGGTAGAGATCATTCACAATGAAATGGGCCTTTGAATACCCACGATCTCCACCTCCTTTCTGGAATCATTGATGCACCGCACTGCTTTATGGTGATAGTCTATCATGGCATAGTGTGCACTCAACCAATCCATTCCCAAGATGACATCATACGAGCCAAGTGGTAGGATCCGAAGATCCACCTTAGTTGTCAATGCCCCTATATCTAGACTACAACCTTGAACAAGCTTCTCTACTACAACCTTTGACCCTGAGGCCAATTCAACTTTCCATTTTACACCTTACCTAGATGCCACCAATCTACACTGCTCTACTACTAAAGGAGATATAAAAGAGTCAGATGCACCAGAATCAAATAGTATGGAAATACTAGTACCATGCAACACACCTGATGTCGCGATCATAGTGCCCTGATATTTAGCTTGACGATTGTCCACTGCCACAAACACCCGATGTGCTCTACCCACATCACCCACTGTCAGCTCATAATCAGTTGGTTTCTAGCTAAAACCTGAAGTACTCCTTTATGGACACTATCTAGCAATATGTCCATGTTTCCCACATGAGAAATAGCCTGTGCCTCACCCAAATCCTCTGACACCAAACAGTGCACTCAACTGCTGAAAACTGCCTTGTGAAGGTGTCAATTGTGTGCTTTGTGTAGGCTACACAAAATAGATCTGGACTATTATGCTGCCAGCTTTGATTTTTCCTATTTTGAGATCTATCTCCCTACTGAGACTGTGATTTGTTCTGTTTGGGCTATGACTACTGCTGATGCTGCGGACCCCCCTTAGAGGGTGCCTAAAAATTCCTGGAAGACCTTGTAGCTTGAGGTTGTCCACCTCTAGAACCAAAACCTGATGCTAAAACACTGCCAATCTGAACGCCTATGTGTCCTCCCAATGCCATTGCCAAATTTTCTTCTACTAGCCAAGCCTTCTCAACCACTACCTCCATTGTCTTCAACTCAAAGACTCTAACTCCACCACTAATTTAGGCGTTTAAGCCCCAAACGAAATGTTGAACCAACGTTCCCTCATCATGATTGATTCCTGCATATTTCTTCAATTCATAGAATCACCACTCATATTGTTCAATGGACATCGATATCTACTTAAGGTCATGAAACTCATCTGCCCTGCATTGCCTCCAATGATCTAAAAGGAAGAGAGCCCTGAACCTATCCATAAATAGCTCCTGTGTGACCATGCTGATATCAAGATGTAACTTTTTCTCTTCCAGCCACCACCAAGTGGATATGAAGCCTTGCAGATGCATGACTGTGCACCGAGCTTCGGTATTGCTACCATAGTGGTGCAACGTGAAGCATCGACCCAAATCGATTAACCATGTTTATACTTCCATACCTCCTCCAAAACCATCAAATGTAGGCGAGTGTACTCATATCAAGTCTCTCATATGACCAACTAGCATTGCATCTAGATCTGTTGTTACTTCCCTTCGCCTCGGTGACCTTTCCCTTTCTCTCTTGACCTATTGTTCCTCTTTTGGCCTGGGTCCCAACTGATCAAGAATCTCCCCCAAAAGGTGTGCAACGTTCCATCAAAACCAGGCTATTCCAGGTTCTGACCACCACCTGACGGATTGTTTTGAGGACTCTATCATTCCTCGTGCTTTGAACCGTGGGAACTCGGTGGTGATGGAATTTGGTGGTTGGCTCCACGGCCACCACCCTGGCCTCTTCCTCAACCATGACCTCTACCTTGAGGCATGATCATGCACAACAATTAGGGTTATGTAAGATCAAGAGTTCATGCAAAGGTTGCCTAACATACACAAACTACCCAGAGAACGCAGTGTTAACAACCTTGGCTCTGATACCAAGTTGTAACGCCCCGTCGTGCAAACCCCAAAGGAACAACTTAAAAAAACATTTTTTTTTTTTAAACATAAGGAATGCACTTTAAGTATTCCAACATAACTAATGTTTCAAGTTGCACATCAAAGTCCCTTGGGGTACAGGAGGTGACATTACCAAACTATCCCATAACAGAGTTAACAGATGAAACATTAAATTACCAATTACCTATCCATTCATTCACACAAATTCATTTAAACATTCATTAATGATAACCAAAATAATAAGAGTAATCCATATAAAACCATACATGCAAATTACAATGAATTAATCATGGAGATATTAAGTACATATTTCTAGAGATACAACATAACATTAATAGTATTTATAAATGGTAGTTCAAGAATGATTTACATGGTACATGATAATACATTACATTAGTGTGATAGTACGTCTCAATGAACACATATACAAAATTACATCATAAGTCTTCCCAACACATGTGGGAGTGATACATCAATACATAAAATACATCTGGAGTACAAATATACATCTGGTTACATATGAATCTTGGATCAAACTGAATCAACAAAACTCTGCACTGAATGGTACAACTACATCCAAGGGGACCCAACAAGGTGTGTAGCACGTTCCACCCAACCACCCCCGTGCTGGGGGTAAATAAGGAAGGATCCCCAACCAAGGGTGATCCCACAATAGTGGTTTACAATTTTTGGCCAAACTGGACACAAATTATTATTTTTAACTAAATCTTCACATTCGGGCACCTATAGCGGCTAAACCGTGAGGAATTTGAAGATGATGCAAACTAGAGTCTTGTCACATTTTGTCTATAGATTCTAAAAATATTTTTTTCAAAATTTTTGGAATTAGATTGTACTTCTTTTTCCATCTCCCACAAAAACTATTTTTTTTCAAAAAACAACATTTTTAAAATGTGACGCACACCGTATAACGCATAAATTTTTTTCCATGAAGGATAAAATTATAATTCTTTTGAATTTAGATTTGTAACTCCAATATCTAGTGCTTTCACTTGGTTAGATATTTTTTTATTGAATATTTTTTCTTTAATCAAGTTTCAAATTCAAACCAATTACAATTCAGAGATAGCGTGACCGTATAATGCGTAACTTTTTTTTTATATATCGAAATTCTTTTCTTTTTTTTGTTGGATCAAGGACTTCAATATCTAGTGCACTCATATTTTTCAATTTTTTTTTTCATAATCTACTATTTTTCCACGTGCAGAACAGAGACCTTCATTTTTAGTGAAGAACCTATGTTTAATAAAACTAAAAAAACAAATACGTAATAAAATCGAAACATATAAAAATTATATTCGTTGGATAGCTCATTCTGAGGACTATGTGATTCCATAAGGGTTTTTGAAGACTTCTCCATTTTCATCCTCAACCCGAGCTCCGAAGCATAAAAAAATAGACTTTTTTGTGTTTCAGGAGGGGGATGAGGGGCAAGTGGGATTCGAGCAAACCCCTAGAGGTTCACTTGAACCACGGTTTGGCCGAACCATGGTTCAAGTGAACCTCTTCAAGGGGGTTCGCTTGAACTCCCTTTGCTATGCATTTTTTTTCTTTTTGTTGGCCAAAATTTAAAGGGGTTCGCTCGAACACTGGTTTGAGCGAACTCCTAATGCATTTGGTCAAACCAGTAGGTTCGTATGAACCCCCAAAATCACTTTTTTTTCTTTGGGGTCATTTTTTGTGAGTTTTCCTTCATCACTTGAATTGTAAACCACTATTGTGGCTTCAACCCCAAGCACATCCAAACAGTAAGGCAAGACTAAACTCCAGACACGATAAGCAAGAGACCACAAGGAAACATCTCATAAAAACAATAAATCACCAAAACACAAGAATAGACCACTTCCAAAGGATTTCAATAAAACAACTCAAAAAGGAATGCTAGAGGAGAGTGTCATCGCATGGCCTTACATGGATTATCCTGAAAACCTATCACAAGGTGTCACCTCCATCTATGGTTATCCTAACATCCTATCTCAAGGCACTGCTCCATAGGGTTACTCATGCAAAACCGTTAACCTCTCATGAAGACGAGGCAACGATCTTGCCAACCACGGCCTTCTTGGCCCACCTTTAGTCTATGATAGCACTAACAGGTGGATGAGGCATCCATAATTATCTTGATTAATTTTTAACTACCCACCCCCTAATTAATTAATTAGGTTATCTCTTATTACTCTAACTCTAACGTGGGTTACCTTGACAACCCCTTTGTGTGTTGGCCCTCATGTAGAGACACTCTCCCTAGAACCCAAAACATAAAATCCAACACCAAGGAGTTGTACCACAAGAATATTGAACCAACAAATGGAACATCCGCGAGGTAAACCATCTTGCCAAAATCATATGAAACACATCCATAAAATGGTACAACCGATGTGTAAACTCAAGTCACAACTATAGCCAAGAATAGGAATAAATATCCAATTAAATGATCAAATATGAACATCAATTTTCCCACCTTTGGAAGTTCCTAACCAACAACTTAAGCTCCTATAGAAGGATAAACCAACTCAAGGGTTCTTCCCACAATACAAAATCCCAATAAGAGAAAACCACAATTGATTCAACGAATAATCTTGAGAATACACAATTACGTAAAACGCCATATAATACATTTCAACACACAATAATTTCACCAAGAAATAAATAAATTAACTTACTCGAGAATATTCAACTTAACTTAAATCACATAGTTTAATTCTAATTTACTCAATTACACTATAACATTGAAAATTTAGCATTATCTAATTTATTCCATAATTTCCACATATATAACCATTTATATATATATATATATATGCTTTTAAGCAAATATACATATATCCATAATATACGTATATATATAAATAAAACATCTATTATTAGAAAAATCATGCTTTTAATCATATTATAAAAATGCCTTTATACATCACTATAATTAACAACAATCAGTATATATATATATATTAATATTAATATTAATATATATATACTTATATATACTAAATAACACATAAAAATCAACTTTTAATATGAAATCGAATTTAATAAAAAAAATTGAATTAAAACAAGTTATAAGACAGACCCCACGCAACAGTAGTGGTATTGTGTACCTCCCATTGGGGAGGCCACAACCCACATGGTTGCGTCCAGTAGCCTCAGCTATTGTGCATAGCCTATGGTCTGTGCACAGTACCACAGGTGTTGGGATTGGTACGGCGGCCGTTGACCACTCCCCCCCATAACATATATATATTTTTATTATTATTATTATTTATTTTTTATTTTTTTCAAAAAAACGTAGTACAAGAATTTCTACAAAATAATTTATATTTTTCTCTTCAAAAGAGACAAAATTATAAAATATGAATATGTATATGTATATATACATATATATGCTAAATATATTTATATATATATATATATAGGTATATATATATATATATATATATATATATATTCTCACAACGTATAGAATAAATAATATGAATATAATGAATCAACAGTCCCTTTTCTTTTATTTTTTATTTTTTATTTTTAAAAAACACAGAATAAATATGGGTATACAAGTTTAATTTCCATAATAAATTGATTTTCATTTCAAATCAAGAATTTCACAACTAAATTTATATGAAGAAAATTCGTAAGGTTTCACAATAGTTTTCTACATAATATTTAAAGGTTTAACACAAGCAATTTTTCAACAACAAAACCCTTTTTCAAAACAGAGATATTAATTTTTTTTTTAATGTGACAGACGTGATTTTTGTTTCCCTCATAGACAATGAATTTATAAATCAAAATAATTGATGATAAAAAAGAACCTGGAGTCCTTCGTTTGATGTCGAATCCAAACACTGCAACCCTTCTTCCTCTTTCAAAACTAGATTTCCTCTGCAGTTCCTTCTCCAATTCCTTCTTTCAGCTAACTTCTAGATCAATATTATATTTTTCCTTCCAAGAACAATTTTTACAGAGAAGCACAAAAAACCTATCTTTTTCTTTTTCAGAAAAAAACCAAAAACCATTCTCTGTGTGTGTCTAGAAAACTTCCTTCTCTCACAATAAAAATAAAGAAAAATAAATAAAGTTCTTTTTTACTCAAAAATCCAGCCCATGCATTGGCTCTTTTTCTTTCTTTAAAAGCTAACACTTATCTCACAATTTTAATTAAAAATTCATTAATGTCACATTTATCCTCTCATGATATTATCCTTAAATTTTCTAATATTAATATTTTGAAAAAGACAATTACAATTATCACAAACATTATTTATTTAAATTAATTTATCTATCCTTTTTAATTAATTGAATATCTTTTAATATACAATATTTTAAATCCAAAATTTAACTAAATTACAATTATATACAATTAATCATATCTACAAGATAACATTAATTAATCCTATATAAAAAAAGGATAAATTAAATACCAACTATCCACAAATAAAGTAAATGAACAACAACAATAATGAGACAAAGACAAGGCCAAGACCACGACACTGAAAGAATCACAACAAGGTGACGAACTTGGAATGGAGACACTTCCTTATAAACTCCCTTTTTCAACATCAAACCCGTTGGGTTTATTTAATGCTCGCCCTGTCCTGCCGAAGTAGGTGGAATTGAGAATTTATTCCTGCAATTTCTGTATACAAACAAACATCAAGTAACATGTAAATCTCCATTACAGACACACCATGAAAGGAAATCGCGGGGTAGCAAGGCACTCGCAAGTGAGTGATGCTACTCCATGCTTTCACCAAGAATCACTAGCAAATACATCAGAAATCATAGCAATATAGAATAACAACATCACCACATATAATATTAAAGAAAACCATAGCATAACCAAATAATATAACCGCCACATAATGTATCATCAAACATCATAGTAATGTCAAGTGCAGTAAATCAACCAAACTATGAATCCACACACAACCAAGTCGGTGAACTAATCACCATCACAAACCAAGAACCAAACCAACACATAAGAGTACCAAAGAGTATCAAAGAATATCATGGAGTATCAGCAACATGGGGGGTATTACACAAAGAATTGTAATAAATCATCACATCCCCAATGATGGGAATGCTAAAAGGGTAAGTATGGAGTAGTGATCTGCCTAGGAACTCTTGTAAAATTGTAGCAGGTAGGTATTATTATGGTCACTAAGTAGACCAATCTTCTTGTTTACCAAAGTATAAGCTCACAAAAATTCTTCTTTGCTTAAACTAGATCCAAGATATTTAGGTGGTTTGTGATGTGGGAATGATTTTGGTACTAGTTCTAAAACTCCTACATGTTATCACATGTTGACATGAATACTAACAATATGGATATTCTAAAATATCTCTGCGAAAATTTTGAGAGGATAGTAATAACTAAGGCATCAAACCAAGATGGAGGCAATAATGATGTCGACATTGTTAAAACTTACAAGGACCAAACAAACCGGTAATGGGAAAGAATTGGTAAACTTAGAGGGCAACTAGAATCCATAGAAACTCTATGGTTGTAATCCATAATTATGCCAAATATAGAAAACTCTATGGTTGTATGACATCAACTTTGAAGAGAAACGGGTTACCAATGTTGTTGTATCATAATCAGGGGCCCTAGAAACAAAATGACATATCAATCAAGTAGACAGCTAAGCAAAGGATGGTTGTTGGACTTCTTGTTGTCATCAAATATTTATATCATTCATTGTTCTTGCCCCACGACTGAGGAACAATAATTAAATCTAGTTTTAGATGAATAGAATAGTTATTTGTAATCAACGAAATACAAGTCTCTCTAAATGCAATTACCGATACCACGACGGTATAACAAATTTACAAAATTATTGCATTAAATAGTATGAAAAATATCATCTGGACTAGGAAAACTTACCTTTGATTCTATCTTAGCATTTTTATTAAATCTGTAACACTTGAAAGAGTTAAATATTCATACTATGAAAGGAATTTTCTTACATTCAATAAGTGTAGGAAAATTCATCAAGACCTATCACAACAAATAGAGCAGCCCAATATTAGACATACATGTGAGGCACAATAGATGCAAAACCCTCAATTCCCTAGGAAGATCACAAGAAGACATAGACCGTAAGGGACGAGAAGACGAAGATCACAAAAGAAAACAAGGCTGCAAACTATAGTGATGATTTGAAGGAAACAATGTAAAAGAAAAACACGGTTAAAGAAGTTCAATAGACAAAGTTATGGCCAAGGAAACCCATACAATTTAAAGAAAGAATAAGATTAGGATAAAAATAACAGTTAGGAAACATATAAAAATAATAATAATAAAAACATTGATCTTTAAATCATTTTGCATGATGACTTTTCTTGTTGTTAAGTCTTACACATATTCCACATTCATGAACTGGACAATGACCACACATATTAAAACAAGTAGTGATAAAATCAAGGAATACACCATTCACATACTTAAAAGAACAAATCATACCACAATTGTATTCAAAGGAATTAAAAGCTCTAGCGAAATAGAAATGAATTGGAAATGGTACCAAAGACAACTACACCTTTAACACAAGGCAAAGGATCTATAGGCCACATAATAGAATATTATTCAAGAATGCCACAAAGCATATCTTATACAAGATGATTAAAATCTAAAACAAAACTTGGAATAATATCGCAAGGATCTATAGGATCACAAGAGTTTGAGGAAATAGGTATAATATGCAAATGATAGCAAGTAAAAACAAGATTATGCTAAAATGAAATGATGCAAATGCCATGGGTTTCATGGAGGAAGAATAGCAATAAATCAGCCAAAAATAGAATTTGCTAAATATTCCATGAAAAGGAAAAGAATCAAAATAATTTTGAATCAAAAAGGAAGCATAGATCAACTAAGCTTATTCTTAGAGATAAATAATGTGACACCAGTGAGCAAGAACGATCGGTGTGGGCCAGACTAGCTTCCATTATGGGTCACAACTAACACTGCAAGAGGACTTCTTATGAGACATAAATATCGATACTTCTTGCGTCTTCCACTCTTGAGATTCCCCTACACTTTAGAAATGAACTACTATACTTGACATCACTTATCTTATCATCTTCTATTCTAGAAGAAGCCATATGATATAGAAACTTTTCTATAGACACGTCAAAAAAATTCATGTTTCCATGAGCTTCTTTAAACAACAAACATTTAATGAAGGAAAAGTTGAGGGAAACAACTACCTAATCCAAAATATTGTAACTGATTCTTCTCATTAATCGGGTAGTAGCACACTGCGAAAATTCAGGAAGTTGTTGAGTAAACAAAGGCAATGCAAGAGCCAAATTGAACTATGAGTTTTTTTTTTTAAACAAATTAAAAGCCACAATCAACAATGATAGAATAATAGTGAAACAACGTATTTGGGAATACCCTAAATGTGCAATGGAAAGAAATATTAATCGTATAAACCAAACCCTTACAATCAAGACATGAGCACTTAATCTCTAACACTATTTTATATCAGTTAAGCATGCAAGGCATAAATCCTATGAACATAATGTGCATTTATACTAAATATGAAATTCCAATGCAAGATAAATGAAATATTCAACAATAAGGGCAACAATACTATAATGATAAAAATTTCAGCATAGTAATGATACGAGAGAATCTATAAAATCACAATAATAATTTACTTGTCTTCAACAAATTTGAACTCTGATACTTCCTTTCTCACAATCAAATCCTTTTTCCCAAACCTCCCAAGTGCTGCAACCTGGTGCTATGATACCAATGTAATGCCCACTCCAAAATTTCATTAATTAAATGCAACAATTTATCTAAACTACAGTAATAATTAGTCATTTAGCATAAACATGATAATTTATTCACAAAGATTAATAAACATTTATGAGAATGAAAAGATGATAACTGTCCAAACTAGCTATAATATTGAAATGAAGAGCCAAGGAAAGCATACCTTTCTTGACCCAAGTAAATGTTTCATGCTTAACTTTCTATTGATACCAATCAATGTTTTATTTTCATGCTTAACTTTCTATTGATACCAATCAACGTTTTATTTTCATTTATTATTTTCCCTTTCTGAAACTACCTATAAATTCTACAAATATCGGCTTGCATTGCCGTGAGCAGAGCTCAATAATAGTATAGAACACATATATCAAGAATTTCATATGTAAAGCCCACTCTAATTCTAGCAAATGAAATCAATAGCAAAGATTAACAAAATGTGTGTTTTTTTTTAAAAAAGACAAAAGAATGTTGTAATAAAAAAAAATCTTTCTTACTACTCTCCACCCAACCACTGCCGAGCATAAATCTAGCTCACATAGAGCAGCAATAACCATAAGCTCACACAAAACAAGTTTTATCTTTGGCTCACATAGAGCAAATTTTTCACTTGGCTCACACAAAGCGAACTTTGTGTTTGTCTCAGAAAGAGCAGTCAATGGCTCACACAGAGCAAGCCTCCCACAAAACTCTTTTCTTCAGATTTTAATCCCTCTTCTTTTGCAACTTCTTTCAGCCCCTCGAAAACTCTCTTTCATTTCTCTTTAATAGAACTTCCATTTGAAACTCTTGATATTTCTTGAATATAAAAATAATAGAGACTATACATTTTCCATATTAACAATTAAAAACAATTATTTGAATCACTTACTTATTCTTCTAATTGCTAAACTATTTTATAATTCAAACAACCTTTATTACCATACTTTTCCATAAAATAATCAATACTTCATGTTTATTATCATTCCATAAAAATAGTATTAAATAAATTTTAAAATAAACAAAATTAGTTATGACCCTACAACCAAAGGCTCTCAAATAATTTTAGCTGTGCCTCACAATAGTGGTAGTTGAGATGGCCAAACCGCTCATGCCATAGTTTTCTCATAGCATTTGAATGGGTGAGCAACACAATTGAATGTGAATTAGGTATAAAATGAGAGAAAGCATATAGGTGAGACTCATGATTGGCCTTACCAACTACAAGGAGTGCTTTATCTTCAAGATTTCTGATGCTGACAAAATCTAGAGTGAATTCAAATTTTCTACCATGCTCAATGATTTTGTAGACAGAGAGGAGGTTGGCTGATAGATCAGGCATGCAGATGAAATCCTCAAATGTACCATTTCTAGTATCAATTGAACCCTTCCTAATTACATCCACTAGAGAATCATCCCCGATGAGAATGTGGGGCACAGAACAAGGCTCGAACAAAGAAAATTGTTCTTTAATAGAACCCATGTGATGTGATGCACCCGAATTAAGAATCCACTCTTTTGAAGAATCAGTAATAACAAGTGCATGTGCTTTCCCTTTACCTAATTTAGAAGAAGGGGTAGATGATTGTTGAACAACAGAAGAAGGAAGATTAATGTTGTTCCTTATAAGAAGATTTTTTAACTCATCGATCTACTTCTTATGACAAGAATTTTCCTCATGACCAGGTTTCTTATAGCAGCTACAAGTTGGCCGCTCCTTCTGAAAATTCCCCTTTGAAGAGGAGAACTTGTCTAGTAAAATTTTGTTGTTGAATATGATTGTGCTTGATCTCTTTGTGACTTCTTCTTGAACTGATTTTGTTTGTTGTCAGGTTTCCTTGATTCTTTTTGACCCTTTTGTTGACAAGCCATCAAAGCTTGTGAGTATGAAGGCTTAAGAAGACCCATTGAAAGAAGCTTGCCTTGCTCTTGCATCAACATTTCAAAAAATGAAGCAAAAGAAGGTGTAGTGAATGTAGATCCCATTGTCAACCTATGAGTGTGAAAGCTAGAAACAAAAGCTACAAATTCAGGTCCAAGTTTATTTAGAGTGTTATAGACAAGTTGAATTTCTTTCTTCTCTAAGCCACATGATTTACATTGTGCCCAAAGTTCATTGACATTTGTTACATAATCTTGGATGTTACCAAAGGACTTTAGATCAAGACTCATTAATTGGTTGTCAATTTGATAACCATGAACTTCATTAGTTGTACCATATATATTTTTTAATTTGTCTCATGCATCATGTGAATCTTTACATTCTTCAATCTGAAACATTAGATCAAGAGAAACTAAACTCCTTAGACAACCAAGAGCTTCTGTATGTTCAAACATCCATAGATTTTACTTGTCATTTGTGAGTTCAGTTACCTTCTTCTCAACATAAGGTGTGTATCCTACTTGCAGTAAAGCATTCCATGCATTTTGATGCCATGTGTTGTAGTTGTAAGGTGTGAGCAATGGAAACTTAAATGTACCCATAGTGAAGGAAAAATAGAGAATAGAGTATGATAGATGTTCAAGCACAAAGACAACAAGATACCCCTCCTTTCTTTACTCAAACAAAGAAGCCCCCCCAAAAAAAAATGATTTGGCACTTTATATTTAGTGCAGTTATAGATTTTTGGATTTTAATCCTTTTACAAATCCTCAAGAAATGAGCATGTGTTGAAAGTATACATTTTTAACATTTTCATAGAAAATAAATAGCACCAATGCAAATTACACAAAAAATCATGCGCTTTCAAAAAAAGAATCAAC
The DNA here is from genome assembly GCA_007258455.2 of Sequoia sempervirens. NCBI lineage: Eukaryota > Viridiplantae > Streptophyta > Pinopsida > Cupressales > Cupressaceae > Sequoia > Sequoia sempervirens. The sequence goes on along the minus strand of VDFB02252616.1, from coordinate 184,558,255 downwards.
TTGATCCGAGGTTGTATGCAAAAGTTATGCAACTTTGAAGTTTGCGAAGCAAGAATGGTGAGGAGTTCTCCCTAAGAATCAACAACTTCTAATTTTTTTTTGTCAAAATCTAAAACCACCTTCACCAATGCATATAGCATGAAAAATTAGCCCAAATAAAAAAAACTGCACTGAATTTGGAGGTTGGGAGCCTGAGTTATCATCTTTCAAAGTTGACCTTCAAAAATAAACTAAGCAACGGAGAGGGGTTGTGAAAAAAATCTGCCAAAGTTAGCCACCCACCAAAATTAGAGATCCACCAAAACCTTTGCCAAATATAGTAGTTTGGAAACTTTTTCCAAAATCAACATTTTGACAATCAATTTTATGGTTTTCATGCCTTTTGAGCATGATGGCAGGGTCAGATTTGACCCAAAATGCTCCAAAATGATGGCTCCTTGCTAGATCTGACAATGAACCTCCTGCTTGAAATTGTTGCAGATCTGGCATTCGATATCTTTTTCAAGCGAAACAAAGGGAAGATTTGAATTTCTTAGCTACTATAAACTCAATGGTGAGCTCATAATCTCTCTAGGAAGGTTCAATAAACCTATAACTGACAAGTCAATATGAACCCCCTATAAACTAATAATTTTTTTCACATCTTTCTAATTCTCCAAATCATCTAATGATGCAAGAGAAGAGCATACTCTTTTATTGAAAAAAAATCTCAACACTCTCATATTTTCTAAAGGATTGCTAACCCACAACTCAAGTTTGGCTTTGATACCATGTGAGATTTGCTAACTAGCCTACCTAGGAATCTAATGACTGAAGGAAAGCAAAATAAAAAATATGAAGAGGAATAAATTGTATTCCTCTCAAGAATGCAAAGCTATATTCAACTTGAGAATTAAGAATTACAAAGGAAATGCCTTGGTTATATAGGCCAAGGGGAGAGATAGATGCAACAAGATTATGATAGGTGTTGACATCCTATGAGGTGTGACAACTCATGCCATTAAAGGCTCAACCACCTTATCCCTATGTAAAGTTAAGATAGTGTGAAGAGGACTTTAGTGGAGAACTAGCTAAGAATGAACTAGTTAGATAAAGTACCCATTTCACACTAACACACATGAATACAAAGTATACACATGAATACATATAAAGTATACCCAATACACATGATATTATCATTCAAGAATTGATATCAAATATAGGATTTACAAAATTCCATCTATGCATACAACAAACTACCCTAATACATAGTCATTTCCCAGTAGGGGAAGGAAATATATCATGTGTTGCCTTCACGGTTGATGCACTCTTCCAAAATAGAAGCAGATTAATGTTCTAGAGTGACAAGCACCTATACAAACCATCAAGGTAGCAGTTAAACAAAATACAATAGAAAAGATGCTTAGAATAACAAATCTATATTATTCTAAACAACCTAAGTGATGATGAAATGTTAATGAAAACTAGAAAAGATACTTAGAATAAAAAATCTATGGTATTCAAAGCAGTCACCTAATTGATGATGAAATGGTAATGCAAATTATAAAAGACACTTAGAATAACAAATCTATATTATTCTAAACAACTTAAATGATGATGAAATGGTAATGAGAACTAGAAAAGATGCTTAGAATAACAAATCTATATTCTTCTAATCAACCTAAATGATGATGAAATGGTAATGTAAACTAGAAAAGATGCTTAGAATAACAAATCTATATTATTTTAATATGTCGCATACCTTTTCCAAAGGATCAGAGCTAGCTATTGTTGCAGTAGCTCCATGATCAATCATGCAAGGAACATCACAATATACTTTGAATGAAAAATCTATATGGTCACAATAGAAATGATTCTTAGACTAACAAATCTATATTATTCCAAACAACCTAAATGATGATGAATTGGTAATGCAAACTAGAAAAGATTCTTAGAATAACAAATCTATATTATTCTAATATGTCACATACCTCTACCAAAGGATCAGAGATAGATATTGTTGTAGCAGCTCCATGATCAATCGTGCCAAGAACATCGCAATATACTTAAAATGAGAAATCTATATGGTCATAATAGAAAATATGCTTAGACTAACAAATCTATATTATTTTAAACAACCTAAATGATGATGAATTGGTAATGCAAACTAGAAAAGATGCTTAGAATAACAAATCTATATTATTCTAAACAACCTAAATAATGAACCTTAGCAAATAAACAATATCAAAATGTGATAAAAAATATCATACCTGTCCCATACAACAAATGATCCGCTACTCAAGTGTGCCTAAAGTGTCATCTCTTACCTTTAGAGTTTCTAGTAATGCTTCATGATTAGCACTACTAATTGTCCATAGTTCTTTTTTTTTTGGTATAGCGTGATGTATCAATAACATAACATTTGTTGCTATAACAAGGTGAAAATACATGAGAATGGTTTTTCGTTTCTCATAGTCTTCAAATACAAGTATGTCATTCTTTCTAATAATATATGTTTGCAACCAAGTTCCAGAAACAACAACTGAACTTGTATGATCATAAGTTTTTTAACATCTAAATATACTTCGAATAAAAAATATATATTTCGTCTAAACAACCTAAATGATGATGAAATGGTAATGAAAATTAGAAAAGATTCTTTGAATAAAAAATATATATTATTATAAACAACCTAAAGGATGATGAAATGGTAATGCAATGAAGTTCGAGAAACAACAACTAAACCTATAGGATACATTAACCCATCATCATCTTTCATCAGTTGTGTTAGCTTTTTCATTCTCTATACACATTGTGCCAACCAATAGTCTGATCCCTCTTCATTCCCCTATGGTGCTACAACTACATAGACATGTCCTGGTTGTACAATATCTAAAAGATGGTTGTAGTCAAGTGAACTTTCTATTACATCTTCTAATGATGATTGTGCTATAGATAAAGGGGTTAGGTACTATGGAATCCATGTATCTACCCACTCAATTGACTTGCACTAATCCCAATCACATTAAATACAATTCTGACAAAACCAAGCAATCTCATGCTCATATGGTCCATGCACCCAAATCTAAGCTTCGAAATGAATTCATCTTTGAAGAATTTCTAATTGTTTTACATTCCATTTTGTCTCCCACTATTCCCTCCTCAACCAACCAAAAGAACCTACACACTTGTGAATCAAGTGTCCCTCCTCGTGATAGTGCATAAGTACACCAATCAACAATAGAATGTGCATCACTAAATGTTGCACCACCTCTGATCTTCATTTGTTTCTTAACCAAATCTCTCTTCACACATGCACAGTCTACCATCATACTCACCTTTTCCATGCCCAGCTTCGAAAAAACTCCAAATATGTGGTACACCCTTCTCTATATGCATCCTGCTCAACCAATAAAACATTTGAGCATTCTTGAATTGCCATGTACATTTATTTGACCATTGACCCATTGCAATTCCTTTTTCCTGCAAGAACTCAAAAAAAAATTCAAAACAATGTTGTACAAACTCAAATGAATGAGATATATCATCACTCGTGTAAAAATGGTACTCCCTAATTATCTTCCTATCCTCTTCTATACTATCAAGGGAATGTCTATATGTTATGTGGAAAAAAATAGCAATTTGAATAGAATTATAATATTATCATTGAACTTAATTTGTTGGTTGCAATGTGTGATTTTTAGATAAATCAACTACAAATACAATAGTTCCAATGGGGAAAGAGTCCTTACAAATCCTGAATTGTCGATCCAACCACTATGACCTGTGGCTATGCCTTGCATACTAATAGAAAATACTTTTCTTAAAATAAAAAATAAAATCAGCAATACTTACCTCTCTTGCAACCAACTTATATCTAGAACCCTCAACTCCACTCTTCAATGTGTATTTGACTATCTCAAACCTTTTTTTCTCAAAAATCTTGTTACCAAAATCATGATCCCTGCTCTCATGAAAGCATGTTACAAACTTAGATAAACCACCACATTGAAAACATGTTTCATTTAAACAAAAAATTCTATAAAATAAGCAACCATCACCTCTAATGCATAAAAATGAATCTAACAACTCCCTGGATGACTTGGGAAGTTACATTGCATGACACTCCTAGAACATTTCATTAGTATGCATAGTAGAAAGAATATGGCATAATAATTCATGATACATTGAAAACTCAACATGGTATTTACAACATGTATTATGAACATTAATAGGTACACAATAAAATGGATTGCAAGACTCAAAATCCCTTTGTGAGATTTGCAAATTTGGATGTTCTTGACAAAATTGTTTAGCTACATTCCAAAAAAAATTTAGGATGTGGTGTACGATCCTGATTACCAATTCGTAACTTTAAAACATCCTTTACATTTGGTGATACTCTAGAGTGAGAGTTCCAAAAAATTTCAATTTGCATCTTTACATTATTGGTTAGCTTCTTATCAACATGTGGAATCCTCCCACTAAAATCCCATATATCATTTTGAAGAAGACTATCGAGTCTTCCTCTTCTTGAGAGTTCTTTGTTCAATGTTTTATGATTTAAGTTTAAATCAATACAATTTTGTCTCATTAAACGAGCCTTTCTCAAATGATGTCTTACTAGTGAGGTTTTGATCACTCTACAAGTAGCCTTTTTATCTTTTTCCTTACTAGTCTTTCCAATAGAGGTTAGAGCCTTAAAAATATTTTTTACAATAATACTATTTTTTTCTTATTTTTTGGTGAGACGAATCTTCAATTTTTTTAATAATGGTCTCATTTTGTAAATCTTAAGTAATTGCACAAAAAATTGACATTATTCAATTAATGTCTTATTGAAAAAGTATTCATTGAACATTTTGGTATCCCACAAACGAACTGTTCATTGTGACCTTTTTCCTTCAAGATTATCAATTATGTTCTCATCTATTTCAACCAACCATTTAGGGGTTCTCTTGTAATTAGGTGTTACATAAGGTTTATTTTCAATATTTTCAACATTATCAACATTTTAATTTTCAAGTTCAATGTTATTAACATTTTCATTCTCACTATTTTCAATATTTTCAACATTTTCAATAACAATTTCATTTTCAACAACATTTTAATTTTCAATAACATTTTCATTTTCAATAAAATTTTCAACAACATTTTCAACAACATTTTCATTCTCAATGTTGTTCACATTTTCATTTTCAATTTGCACATTTTCAATTTCTATTTCATCTTCACTTGAATTAACATTTAACAGTGTAGAAGAAGCTTCAATTTGAATATTTTTTATACCTTGTCTTCTTTTCCTATGACTTTCTCTATATTTTTCTCTATATGCTTCAATTTCTTTTGTTGTTAGTTTCCTTTTACCTTTTCTATTATGGTGACTACTGCTCCCCATTGCACAAACAACAATACACACACAATTTATTGTAATTGTAAAAAATGTGTAAGAGAATCTTTCAAAAGTATAATTTTGTCTGATGCAGATAGAAAGCACAAGAATTTCGCGACAAAAAGAATGTAGGGACCATTGAAATACTCAAAATGGTCCCATTTTTATTTTTTATATAACTTACAAAAAAGATATTTGTTTCCTTTAGTGTTATGAATTATTAAGTCATAATATATATATATATATATATATTTATTTATTTTATATTAATATACTATATTAATTTATTATATATTTATATATTATATATTAATATTATATTAATATATATAATATTATAATAATATGTAATATATTAATATATATATATATAACATATTAATTTATACTATATATTAATATATATTGTTGTGCGTGCAAGTGTATAACCTATAACAAACAAAATGGATATCCATTACAAAAGAATATCCTTTTACTTGAGTTTTAAGAATTATTATTTGTTATGATATATGATATGTATTTATTATATATTAATATATATTATATAATATATATTAATATATATTATATAATATATATTAATATATATTATATATATTCATATTATATTAATATATAATATATATTATCCCACTCTTCCTCTCTCCCTCTCTCTCTCCCACTCTCCCTCTCTCCCTCTCCCTCGCCCTCTCTCCCTCTCTCTCTCTCTCTCACTCTCCCACCTCCCGCTTAGGTCTTTCTCTCTCTCCTCTCTCTCTCTCTCCTCTCTCCCTCTCTCCCACTCTCCTCTTAGGTATTTCCTCTCTCTCTCTCTCTCTCTCTCTCTCTCTCTCTCTCTCTCTCTCTCTCTCTCTCTCTCTCTCTCTCTCTCTCTCTCTCTCTCTCTCTCTCTCTCTCTCTCTCTCTCTCTCTCTCCCACCAGGTCTTCCTCTCCCTCTCTCCCACTCTCCTCTAGGGTCTTTCCATCCTCTCTCTCTCTCTCTCTCTCTCTCTCTCTCTCTCTCTCTCTCTCTCTCCTTATCAAGTCTTTCACTCTCTCCCTCTCTCTCCTACTCTCCCTCTCTCCCACTCTCTTTCCCACTCTCCCTTTCTCTCTCTCTCCTACTCTCCCTCTCTGTCCCTCTCAGGTCTCTCCCTCACTCCCTATCTCCCTCTCTCCCTCTCTCTCCCTTTCTCTTTCCATCTCTCCATAAACCCTAAACCCTAAACCCACTCCCTCTCTCACTCCCTCCCTCTCTCTCTCTCCCACTCTCTTTCCCTCTCTCCCTAAACCCACTCTTCCTCTCTCCCTCTCTCTCTATCTCTCTCTCTCCCTCTCTCTCTCTCTCTCTCTCTCTCTCTCTCTCCTCCCTCTCCCTCTCTCCCCACCTCTCTCTCTCCCACCTCCCTCTCTCTCCCACTCTCCCACTCTCCTCTCAAGTCTTCCTCTCCATCTCTCTCTCACCTCCTCTCCTCTCTCCCTCTCAAGTATCTCCTCTTCCTCTCTTCCTCTCGCATCTTTCCTCTCCCTCTCCTCTCAAGTCTTTCCTCTCTCTCTCTCTCTCTCTCTCTCTCTCTCTCTCTCTCTCTCTCTCTCTCTCTCTCCCATTCTCCCTCTCTCCCTCTCTCTCTCTCTCTCCCACTCTCCCACTCCCTCTCTCCCTTGCTCTCCCTCTCTTCCTCTCTTTAATATATAAGTATTTATTATATATATTAAAGATTTGAGAGGGAGATGGAGAGTTCAAAGAGAGACTATGCATTAAATATATTATATAATATATAAAATATTTAATATGTATATAATATATAGAATATAAATTATATATATTATAGTATATAATATATAGTATATATGAAATACATTATGATATATTTATATCAAATAAATTTATTATATATTCAAAGTACATAGAAAATGGATATCCGTTTATAATAGATATATGCTATAAATGTATATCTATTTTGTTGAGGACTTTATAACCTGAACCCTACCTCATTTTCATGATGCTACTAGTTGAGCAGTGACCTCCATCGTGCACAACGACCTCTGGCATGTTCTAGGTATTTCTTTTTTTTTTCTAATTAGTGATTAATTTATATTTTTTTGCATTCTCTGTAGTTTTTTTAATTAATTTAGGTCTTTATAATATATAGTATATATGAAATATATTATGATATATTTATATTTAATAAATTTATTATATATTCAGAGTACATAGAAAATGGATATTCGTTTATAATAGATATTTGTTATAAATGAACATCTATTTTGTTGAGGACTTTATAACCCAAACTCTACCTCATTTTCACAATGCTACCAGTTGAGTAGTGAGCTCCGACGTGTTCTACGTATTTCTATTTTTTTGCTAATTAGTGATTAATTTAGGTTTTTTTTCCATTCTCTGTATTTTTTTGAATTTTTTCATTTCTATTTAAACCTACAAAAAAATGTGAAACCCTAGTTAGTGGAAAACAAAAAAATTGAACCTAGTATCCTAAACAAACATAAAATTGAACCTTCATTACCCCCTTTCTACAATTTTTTAAAACTGTTTTACATTCTTGTATATTTTTCCTTCTTCTTTATCACTTATTCTCATGTTTCTTAAATTCTTTCTTTGTTTCTTATTCTTAAGTTAGTATTTATGTGCTAAAAAAATTGTAATTTTATTTTATAATTCTTTTGACTCTCCTTAGCTCTCAAAATAGAAGGGACCCTTGTTGGATGTATTGTACTCTAAATTGCCAATACTTAGTGAATCTGAATCCATAGTTAGTACTAACCAAACAAAACTTGTCCTAGCAAGCATAGGGAAATGGGAAAAGTTAATGGATAGTCATCGATGGGTTATGCAAGAGGCTATCATATTATATGACAACCTCCTGCATAACCCATCAATTATTACACATTAGGGTATGTGCAGGATCATCATGGAAAAAATAGGCCCTTAAGTGGCAAAAAATTCAGATAAATCAGAGTTAGGCAACCTGACGTAAAAATTTGAATAAGTTATCTATATTATTTCAAAAATATTTAAGAATAGAATCTGTAGAAAATTTAATGTAGTTTCTAAACTACTAGGTTTGTTTAAAATAAAATATATATATTTGGTGAAAAGTTGAAATTTCAATGCAGTAGTAGTTAAATTTAAGGGAAAAAATAAGAAGTAGGTGTTTGTCTGACCACCTAACCACAATAAAATGATAATATTTTTTCATAAGTTTTTAGAATTATGTGGGATCATCATGGAAAAATATAGGCTCTCTTAGAGTGTAAAAATCGAAAAATCAAAGTTAAAACTAACTTGACTTGGGTTGGGGCAGAGTTGTCTATATTATTTAAAAATATGTAGGAATAGAATCTATAGAAAATTGAATTGTGGTTTCAGCTGCTAGGTTTGTTTAAAAAAAATCTATTTGTTGAAAATTTGAAATTTTAATGAAGTAGTACTTAAATTTTTAGGGGAAAAGTAAAGTGATTGTATTCTGTACCTAACCACAATAAAATGATAATATTTTTTATAAGATTTTAGTTATAAGTAGAGGACTCATGTCCTTATGTGATGCATATTTTTCTATAAATTTTTTCTAGCTAAATAATTAATTATGATTTTTTTATTAAAACTTTAAAAAAATATAAAAGCTTGTATGTCTGACCACCTTAACTTTAGGAGTCAAAACTTTATGAAATTCAAACTTTTTCTTTTTGTCGTAGAATTATATGAAGAAGAATAGAATGTGATGCATGTTTTGAATTCAAAAAATGTGATACCGTTTGAAGAAGCTATCGATGTTTTTCAATCAACTTATCAATGAGGGACTTTAGTCGTAATTGAGATGAAAATGAATAATAATTGCTTATTAAATTCAAAGTAAAGGTATGATTTTACATATTGGTGGAAAGTTGAGAATCTCCTTTAAAAACCCTTTTCGTTTCATCATTTTTGGGTTAAAAAAAATCGTTAGCCACATACCCATCATATTGCCACTTTTTGGCCCATCATGATCCTGCACATACCCTTAAGATATAAGTAGAGGACTCATGTCCCGATGTGATGCATATTTTTTTGTAATTTATTTCCAAGTAAATAATTAATTATTAATTTTTTATCACAACTTTTAAAAAATATAAAAAATCATATGTCTGACCACCTTAACTTGGTCAAAACTTCATGAAATTCTTTTTTTTTAATCCTATAGTATTCGAAGCATAGAATGTGACGCATGTTTCGAATTCAAAAAATGTTACATCGTTTGAAAGCTATAGATGTTTTTCAATCAACCTATCAATCAAGACTTTAGTCATAATTAAAATAGAAAATGAATAATAATTATTTATTAAATTCAAAGTAAAGCATAATTTATATTGGTGGAAAGTTGAGAATCTCCTTTAAAAACCCTTTTTGTTTCATCAAATTTGGGTAAAAAATGTCGTCAGCCACATACCCATCATATTGCCACTTTTTGGCCCATCATGATCCTACACACACCCATTAACTTTTTTCATTTCCCTATGGCTGCTAGGACAAGTTTTGTTTAACCATTACCGAATATGTATCCAAATTCACTAATTATTAGCAATTTGGAGCTTAACACTTCCACCTTTGTTGAATCAATTTGGAGCTTAACACTTCCACATTGCACTAAGGTAAAAATTGAATGTATTTTTAAATGAGATTTCACATCATTTTAACAATTATTTATTTTTCATTTACATTCCTTAGAAATAAATGAGCTTTACAAATTTTTCATTTGTATTCTATTAAGTCATTTATATTGAATGGTTTAAGGGAATTTTTAAACATGTATCTTACATTTTAAAATTACAAATTTAGTGCAAGTTCACTTACATCTAAATCATGGATCCACACCCTCTAGCTCCACCCACTCCACCTCGTAACCCCCCACCTCCACCACCTACATCCAATGGTGCTCGCTTTCAAGAACAAATCAATGTGAATGTTAGAATCATTCAAGATCAAGTTAATGCTATTTAGAATGAAGAATGTCTTCACCCATTTTTGAGGCATTTTGCATCAAATATGCAAAATGTTGTTGATGTTGTTAGGTCCATGGAAGTGGACTTAGACAATCATCAATCATGGATAGAGGAGAGGATACAATCCCATTCTAAAAGGGAAAACACAAAGAAATGAAGAGATGCAACAAAGAGTCACAAAACTTTATTAAGACAATAATCTTATTTTTATAAAGAATTTGACCTTGAATGGGTATTTTATAAAGAATTTGGTTGGATGGATATTTTTAGTGTTGAATTTATGAATATAATAGTATAATGATGAGACAAAAAATTAGTAATAAATACTAAATAATCTATTAATTTAGTGTTTGTTCATATATAGTGTGCATTTATAGTGTTTATTCATCCATCATTGTTGAGTGATGTCTTATTTGTTGATCATGATTATTGTATATATTTCACATGAACAATCCAATGAACATGTATCTTGTTGTCTTGTAAGGATTTTATTTGAAGGTTGCATCAAACCCCTATGGTGTACAAAATGTTCTTGTTTATGTATCATTCTTGAAAGATAACGATTCTTATTCATGATGATTTTATACCTTTTATATGAAGGATCTAATGACATGTTATTAAGCTTGAAGGTTTTAATGGCATGAATGTTGAATTGAGTTGTAATGGTTTTGTAAATGATGGTTGCATCACTTGTTATTCTAGAGGGTCCCAACATGGGAAAACACTCTTCCTCTCAACTCTCTCTCTCCCTCTCTCTCAGGTCTCTCCCTCTCTCTCCCTCTCTCTCTCTCTCTCTATCTCTATCTCCCCCTCCCTCTCTCTATCTCAACTCTCTCTCTATCTCTCCCCCCTCTCTCTCTATCTCTCGCTTTGTCTCTCTCTCTATCTCTATCTCTCTCTCTCTCTCAAGTCTCAGATTTTCCTCTCCCTCTCAACTCTCTCTCTCTCCCTCTCAAGTCTCGCTCTCTCAATCTCTCAAGACTCTATCTCTCTCCCTCTCTCCCTCTCTCTCCCTCTGCCTCTCCCTCTCAACTCTCTCTCTCTGCCTCCCACTCTCCCTCTTAACTCTCTATCTCCCTCTTAGGTCTTTCTCTCTTTCTCTCTCTTCCTCTCACTCTCAGGTCCCCCTCTCTCTCTCCCTCTCAGGTCTTTCTCTCTTTCTCTCTCTTCCTCTCACTCTCAGATCCCCCCCCCTCTCTCTCTCAAGACTCTCTCCCTCTCCCTCTCAAGTATTTCTCTCTCTCTCTCTCCCTCTCAAGTCTATCTCTCTCTCAACTCACTCTCCCTCCCTCCCTCCCTCTCAACTCTCTCTCTCTCATCCCTCTCACTCCCTCTCTCTCTTGTGATTTTTTTGCACATCAATAAATATATAATATATATACTATGTAGTATATAATATATACTTTGTATTAAATATATTATATAATATACATTACATAATATTAATATAATATATAATATTTAATATATATACTATATATAATATAATAATACATAATATATAATATAATAATATATAATATATAATATATAATATATTATATATTAATATAATAATATAATAATATAATATATTACATAATATATAATATAATACATATTATATAATACATAATATTAAATATTATGTATTATAAATAATACAAGTAACAGATATCCATTTTTTTCTGACATAATCAGTAGGCCTAGGATTTGGTTCAGGATTGCCTAACCTAGAAATTCAACCCAAAAATGTGTTTAGAAAATTTACTTAGTTTTTTGAAGTTTTCCCTTGTGGTGACAGCCTTTTTAAATCCAAATTTCATGAAACAAAAAGGGTTTATAGAAAAATTGTCAACTTTCCTACCAATATAAGTTATCACCTTATTTTTGGATTTAATATTTATAATTATTATTAATTTTGCAGTGACATTCAGAATTAACACGGGTTGATCAGGCTGATTGACTTCCATGTTTCAAGGCCTTGTTTTCAGACCCTGCAAGACCACTGACATTCCTATTGTAAAACCATGAGATAAAGTTGGGCCTGTAGCTTTGAGCAAGTTGCATTCCAAAATCGGGCGAACTGCAGCCAGTTTGAAGAGTTTCACAATAAAAGAATCATGATGTGGAAAAATTGCAGGTACTTTTGCATTGGGAGACATGTGGCTCTCAGCATATTTAGGGTTTAAGAAAAAGCAAACATGCCACCATACTTAGAATTAACTTTCGGACATACACTTGTTTCTTATCTTTTTCCTAAAAATTTAGTACCATTACATTGAAATTTCAAGTTTTCAAAAAATCAATTTTACTTTTTCCCAAAAAAGGACTTGTACCCTAAAAACTATATTCGATTTGCTAAAACTTTTGTTCTTACATATTTTTCAAATTATGTTAATAACCTATTCAAATTTTTATGTCAAGTTTCCTAACTTTGATTTTCTGAATTTTCATCGCCACTTAGAGGCCTAGTTTGGACACCCATTATCCTGCACTGACCCATAACAACCCTCTTTATGATCCTTCCCCTACCTTAGAAGGCATTAAGGAACAAAGGAATGAAGTCACAAATAATCATGATAATCATACTTGTTCTTCTCCTAGTATCTCTCATAGCTATGAAGAAGATACTTTGATGATCTAGAAAATACAATAGAAGAGGGTCATGAGAATCATAGTTGTCCCTCTTCACCTAGGAAAACCCTTATTGAGCAAGAAAATTCAACCATTGATCATTCCCCTACTTGTGATGAAGCCATTTTGAAAGAACCAATCCTTGAATGTCAAGAACATTTGGTTTACAATTCTCCTAAAAACTCTCCTTCTAGGGAGCATATAATGGGGAAAGAAAATAACAACAATAGTAATGCGACTTCCTTGGAAGATGGTAAAAATGTGATTCTAGATTTCTCTTTATTAGTAATACATCAAACCAAGACCACTGTGGTTATGAATGTTCAAGTGTCCATTAGATCCCCATTGACTATTGGACCTCCTACATACCCCATGGGACATCCTAAGAATTCTCTAATTCTTTACCCACCATCACACAAACAATAAACTCAAATCCATTTATCAAGAGGGTATCTTGTTGAGACTCCTCCAAGATCATTTGATATCCCTCCCTCCAAGAACATGAAATAAATTTTACTACAAAAGTTCATTTTGTGCGTATCATAGAGTTCATGGTCATTCTACTAATGAATGCAAGGCTTTAAGTGATAAAATTCAACATCTTGAGGAATGTGGTGCTCTTCCTTGTGTTGAAGCACCTAGTTCCTCTAATTGAAAAATATTTTTCATCCTATTTGGCTCATCCTTTTCCAGCACTAAGTTGAGGCAAGGGGATTAGATAGCCTTATCCTTGTATGTCACTTGTCATTGTCTCTTTTGGCTATTTGATCACCTTTCATGTACATATAAGAGCAAGCTTGGGATGTGGATGACATGCCTTAAGTTGACTCGCGTGCAACATACTTATTTATGATGTAGTTCTATTTGAAAACATATGACTTGGCATAGTGATTTATAAATAATATCTAGTGTCTTCTCCTACTTTAAAGCAATTTCTCACAACAATGGTGTTAGCAAATACTTTAAAGTGGGGGAATACATCGACACTCATGTTTCATTGTGCAATTTATTTCTTCCTGCGATGCATATTTATCTTGGTGGTGTCATTGGGTTTGATTTCCTTTGAGATTGTGATATTTCTTTTACTTGTCCTCTCTTGGAGACATTAGGCACAATGTTCCCTAAGAAGAGACCATGCATGAACTCAGAAAAATTCCTTTGAACATACCTTACACTATTTTGCAATTACAACAACTGTTATATGGCCACCTTGCATAACACATCTTGTTTGTTCATGATCTCCAAGCATACAAAGTTTTGCTTGTCTCATGAAGCTTGAAAATCATTTTTGTGTGATGCCTTATTAAAGTTATCAAGAGGTATAACTTTGGTATGGTTTGACGAGAAGCCGAAGAAGGGAATGACTTTCCCTTAGTCACTTGTGTGTGTGTGTGAGAGAGAGCATACTAGCCATGAATGTATGTTTCTCACCTTCTTGGACTTCTCACCTAGTGGACAACTAGGAGTTCTATTTCCTTAAAGTGAGTATGTATTTTTTCAAACAAACAACCTAGATCTCATCCACATTGCATTAGACAAATGGTTGAAGCTTGATCCGCCCTTTTTCATGTTATTTTATTTTCTTTATGTCTTTGATAGTGTATGCTTGTGCCTTGTTGTTGATCTTTATATAATTTTCATGTGTTTTCTTTTGTGCTTATGTTTGTTTGTCATAGGGCCTTGGTCCTTAGGGCTTGTGCAACCCTCTTGATCATGTATGTCCTATCTTACTAGCATTGGTGTATTTGAACCCCTCTTGATCATGGCCATCTTATCTTGTTGGCATTGTTGCATTTGGTCTACTTTAGTGTGAGTTTGAAGCAATTTCATCCTCTCACTAAAGTGGAGGCTAGATGTAATGACAAAAAAGGTCCCCCTAACTTGGCCTTGATTTAATGTTGCAATATGCCTAACATATTCACATTAGGTCTTGGCCTCTTGTGAATTAAAAGAGCTTAATGGTACCTTGCTAAAGTGTTGTGAAGTGTTGTAACTCACTTTCACACTTTTCTAAGGTCTTATTAATTCATTACACATAATTAACCTCTTTTTGACATTAATTTTGCCTTATTTCAAGTGTTGTAAAGTGTCGTAACACACTTTTACACTTTTCTAGGGTTGTTATTAATAATTGTGTTCTCTTATGCTTTAATTCACCTTATTTTGCATCCGCAAGCCCCATTTAATGCATCTTTTTCGAGGATAATCCTGACACAAATCATTACCCAATCATAATTTAGGTGTTTTAGGATTGAATGGCCCAAATTTAGTGATTTGGGACTCATTCACCACCTAGGTGGGGCGAATTAGCCCCACCTAGATTTTTGGGTCTCAAGCCTAGTTTAACACATTTCTAAGCATTTTTAAAAATAGTCCCAAAGACTATGCCTGGCGGGACTCATTTTCCACCCTAGGTGAATGAGTCCCATGTGGCCCAAAATCAAAATTAATTCAAATCTTGGTGGTATTTTATTCTCTTAGATCTAATGTTGTCTTGTAGTGTTGTAATTTCAAGAATTCTTGCATAATTAAGTATAAATACAAGGTTCTCTCACTCATTTTCACCCCAAGCTTTCAAGTATTCATGCATTATATTAAATTTGTGATCAAGGAAGAATTCAAGAGTTTTCAAGACCTCACAAGAGCATTCAAGAGTCTTTAAGAGCTGATTATCAAGTGTTTTGCAACATTATTCAAGAATCAAGCATCTTCATGCATCATGATTGTTTTTGAGCTAACAATTGCGATGTAGGGTTTCATGATTCAAGCTAGCATTTCATTCAAGATCAACATCATTCAAGCAAGAGTCAAGATCTACATCCATTGTAGCCATATCAAGCATATTTATAGCACTTTATTGCAAGGGTATGGTGAGTTACAACATTTTAATTGGTTCATTCATCATTCCTTTATCTTATTTGATTTGATTTCAAGGTTTGATTACCAAAACAGGGTTTGACCAAGGAAAACCCATTTCTACTAACCCCCCAACATTTTTCCCTCTCATTTGTGTGTGATTTGTAGGTCTAGGTTGTAGATTTCCTAAGGAGAAAGATTGGAGAAAAGTTGTCAAAGAGCTCAAAGTTTTCAAAGTTTTCATCAAGAATTGGAGATAAATAGGATTCAAGGCTTTTTCCTAGGGTTTCATTGAGATGGAGATTGAAAAGATGTATAGATTGAATTTCTACCATGAAGGGGAGCCAATCAGTCCAAGATCTACATCTTACTGATCCTTGGAATGGATTGGTATTGATTTTTAATGATTAACCTAATTATATTATGTGCCATAATATCAAATTTGCAAGAATTCGACAATATACAAACTAAAACTGTTGGTATGTGGCGACTGATCATTCTATACTATATAGCCCATGGTATATTGTACACCT